>CM060987.1:211054612-211531824 GCA_030765065.1 Deroplatys truncata
ATTATTAGAAGCGTGAGAAAACAAGTACTATGTTCACATTTTATGGACTCGCCCACGAAATTACAGAATCATCTATTTCAAAAATGCCACCAGTTTCTATTGGAACACTTTGTCAATCTCCTTTTTATCAGTGAAAAAAGTAAAAATTTGTTCAGTTTTGTTACCAAAGCATCCGTTTCTTTAGTTTGTTTTGTTTATTTTTTATCACTCCACTAAGGTCACTTCTCTGTCGGCCACGATATAAGTGCGCAACTGTTTTTGTTGACAATGGATCAGAGGGGAGTGAAGAGTGTACAGTCGCACAATGGAAGCGGTCTACATGCTATAGTAAGTGCCCCACCCACCTCACAGTCTCAATCAACATAATACCTACCAATAAAAACAGAGTACACAATTTCTGAAATTAAAATCATTTACCTGTACATATAATTAATTTTCACTGTCAAAATAAGGACCTTTTCACAATATTATTGATGTAGCAGTCCTACGCTCCCTATCCTAATAGATCAGAATGACACGAGGAACAGAGAAAAACTGTTTAAATTTGGTATTGCCCGTTGATACGTTAATTCAAATAACAACGAAGAAAATAATTCTAACCACCCCTTCCATTTTATTGTCCCACGTGGTACTGTTATTTTGGGCAGTGCAAGATTAGAAAATTCACAATGTTGTCATATTTCTTAATACTCCCTAAATTCCAAGAAAACGATTTTTTCTCTGAATTTAGTCTTAAAACAGGGTTCTGCATGTGCGGCCTAAACATGTGAAAATATAGTATCTTAAGCCTTTGGGGCCCCTCTTGCTTGCCCCCCCCTATGATGGAGATTATGGGGGCGTTTGCTATGCCACAGCCTTTCCATGACGTCGCAATAAACAACACTTCAGAAAATGTCAAAGTATTGAAAAATTGGACAAATAACAATGGATATCCCAGAAATGGCCAATATCACAAAAAGTTATTTGAAATTATCTATGTATTTTACAGAGCTTTTGTTGATTTAGAAGTTATACAAAACTATACATATATCACAAATAAGTTACCTATAAACATACAAATTTTCTCTCTTTATAATAATAGTATGCATAAAAAGTTTAATGTTTAAGATTCACATAACTTTCTCTACTCACTACCATCCTTTCACAATAAATGTTTTCCTAGAAATTATATGAAACTAGGTAATACAGATTCGGTTCCCTACACATTGTGAAAATACAACTCGGTCATCGCAAATAAGCTTTTGCTATTAATGAGCTTATGCAGAAAAAAAAAACAAATGAAAAACATTTTCAGATTTTTCAAAAATGTTCTAATAAATGTGACAGCACAATAAATGCAAACATACAATGAATACTTAGGAACTAGCTGAAGCTATGAAAAATGTCTTTCACACAAACTGGAAACTTTAATGAGTTCTACATTTTTACTTCTGCACTGTTTACCTGTGATATGAGAGATTTTGCCTTAAGTAGAAATTTTGAGATCCCCGATTTCAAGAAAAACGTAAAGAAGAAATATGTGAACAGCATAATTCAAAAATGAAAAGCCAGATATATTAATTTGGAAGTTAGAAGTTTAAGACAGTAAAGTGAAACAATAACTTAAGAGATTGTCAAGTCACTTGTAACACTAACTTCATTTATTTAAAATTTAATCTTGAAACATACTTCAGGAGCAATTGCTTCCATCTTCAGCCTTGGTCTGACTGGCAACACTGAAGACAAAATGTAGAGGTGACGTCATCTGGTTTCGTTGTGATAAAACTGTTGAGGGTATTTTGAAATCCATTACATGCTTTCCTGTATCATCCACATCATAAAAAGCAAAGAGCAAGGCTTTAAGCAAGTGAAGTTAGTATTACAATCTTTTATACCAAACTTCATATTTAAGTCAAAGGATAAAAAGCAAAGATTTTTCATGAAAAATTTGTTTTCTCAAAACCAGTTTAACAGCTTTAGATTAAAATACCATATGTATACTAAACTTTTAGTCAACAATGAAGTCCATTTCATTCCTATTGAATTCTGTATAACAGGAGAATCGTAAAAGACACACAATAAATTAGCTTCCCCCCGCCAAAAAAAACCCTAATGTGTTGCATTTGCATGACTTCTTCTACAAACTATTCTATAGGTATACTGCTTGTTAATCAACATAAACTTTCATTACACATCTAATTGTAGGCTAAAACATTAGTCACATGTTTTAAAACCGTATCGCTATGTAAAGGCTTTTCAAATTCCATGCTCCTTGCATGACCACAAGAAGCTGCTTGAAAAAATAATAAGTATTTGAAAACTGAAGAATATCTCGCAAATGGTTATGTCACAAAAATGTTATTTGACATGAATTATGTTTTAACAAGATCTACATTTTCTGGTATAGTAAGATTTTGACTATCTCTTACAGTTTCCAATTATACAAAAGTCATTCAGAATAAAGAGGACTTCACAGACTATTCAACATATACATTTCATTTCTCATGTAAATATCTTTAATATATAGTATATTAATCAAAAACGTTAAGCCATTTTTGAGAAAATAGAACTTTTTAAAAAATTTTGTAAAGGGTAGTTTGGGTGGGAGGATTTCTTGATAATTTTCATGTTGCATCCTTGGAAGATTCCAAAGTTAAATACCAAGTTTGGTGTGTAACTGACTTTTTGATTTTGAGTTATGCTTATTCTCTGTCACACACACAGAGAAAGAACTTTTTCTAAAAATGTTTGTTTTGGGATGAGAGGACTACAAAAACATGTATTTGCAGTGAAATCTTGACATAGAATTTTTGGGTGGAATACAATACTTACTACACATAGTAGGGAAAGTAAAATACAAAATCTTATATGTTAGGTACATTCTTTAAAAAGCTTATTCTTCTATTTACTTCACGTTAATCGAGATAAACATATTTCCTTGTAGCTTCAATGGTAATATAGCAGGCCTAAGGGGAGTTGAAATGCCAATGTTAATTGATGACCCATTATCCAGGAAACCATTTAACTCAATTAGTTTAATTTTTCAAGACATACTTTTACAGTTGATTGATGAAAATTATCAGAAGCAAAGCTGTGATATTTTTTAAAATATGTCTAAAAGCTTATTGAAAAATAATAGCTTTTAAATTTAAAAAAAAACATTTCTTTGCCTTATACATAAAACCCTTTTCATTCAAATATAGCTTATTTAGCTGCAAAAATGTGGTAACATTTTCAGCAGTTTGTGCCAATTAGTTTCAGAGCTAATGGGGCATTTGTGTAGAAAATTGCTGCTAAACAAGATGAGAGAGCTTAAAAACTATATGCAGCATTATTTCTAATTAGCATACCTCTATCAAAATGAGCAGAAAATTTGAAATGCAATTAAAACCCCTTAAGTAGAGTCCAATCTTTTAAGAGCTAGTCGCTATGTGATGGCTTTGAAATTCTGTTCTCTTTGCTTGCTCAGGACACGTGGCAAAAAAAAATGATAATGACTTCCCATTTGAGAAAACTTATTTTGATATTAACAAGCAATATCTCAGAAAATGTATTTAACATAAATTGTGTGCTTTAACAACATCTATATTTTTTGTATAGCAAGATTTTGTCTGTCTCTTATGGTTTACATGTTATGCAGGTCATTCAGAATCAAGAAGATTTCGAGGTTCTCCCACAAAATTCAAAACATACATTTTACTTGACTTGGAAATGTCTTAAACATATGGTATTTTAAGCAAACTGGTTACACCATTTTTGAGAACAATAAACATTTTGAAAAATGTTCCATGTAAAAAGTAGTTTGCGGTGGGGAAATTTTCTTTAACACCTTTGTGTCATATCCTTGGAAGATACCAAGTGTGGTATTTAACCAACTGCTCACAGACACACATGGATTATTCTAAAAATGCTTTTTTGGGGATTCACGGTACTTCAAAACGTGTATTTCCAATGAAATGTGGATATAGAATTTTTGGGTGGAATACAATACCTTCTCTACCTATTATGCACATGTAAACTGCCTTTTTGGATTTGAGGGAATCTCAAAACATGCATTTCCAATGAAATGCATAAAATTTTTGGGTGGAATAGATTATTTCCTGTAATTACTAAGGTAAGTAGTAGAGAAAGCAAAAAGATCCATCTGTGTCATTCTCAGTGACTTTAGTATAGTTGATAAACTGTGACAGACAAAATCTTCCTACACAGTGGTTCCTAACCTGGGGGACACACCCCTCAGAAGAAACATGCTGTCAGGCAATTCAAAAATATTATATTCTTATTACAGTTAGCGAGTGCCATTTTTTGTAGAGTTGGCAGCATCAGCTTTGCCTCGCATGTTACCAAGTTTCTCTGACATAATACATTCTCAGTTGCGCTCTGTAGAAGTAAATAGTATTGTACATTGAGTGAAAATGTCTGCTGAAAGAAGAATATATTAAGTATGCTTTCACGTTTATTGAAACAGGCAGTGTGCAACTGTTAGCTGTGTGTCTGATACGTCACCTAACAACAGCTTTTTGTTGGTTGGAAAAAGAAATTCTTTAAATCACTTCAAACTGCACTCTACTGGGATCTTTCAGCAGGAAAATGAGAAAGTTATTAAAGCATCATATGACATTTCTCATTTAGTAGTAAATAACAAAAAACCTCATACTATTGGTGAAACGTTAATTAAACTTCTGTTCTTAAAGCAATCAGAATTGTTTTTGGAGAAGATAGTGAGCAAAAAATGGACAATATACCTCTTTCAATAACAGTGTGCAACATAGGATCAAAGAAATGTGAAAGAACAGTGAGTTAAAAGACTAAACTGTCTGTGACAATTCTAATGATTGTCACTTAATAGTATACTGCCTATCTGTGAATGAGAAGAAAATAATGGAAGAACTATTGTTTTCTAAAACCTTGAAAACAACATCAAAAGGTTCCGATGTGTTTTCTGCCATTAATGAATTTTTGGTTGAAAATGGTTTGTCTTGGGAATTTGTACTGACATACCACCAGTCTTGTTAGGTTCACGTTTTGGCTTCCCAAGTATTGCTAAAGAAAAAATCCTAATCCTATTGGCTCTCGTATGATCCATATGTCATCCTCCATGGTCTAGTGGTACCATCCTAGCCTTAGTTCCTGAGGTCTTAGGTTCAAACCCGGCGGAGGGCGATGGATTTTTTCGGGCATAAAAATCTTTAGCATGGCTTCCTTCAGAAGGGAAGTAAAGCCGGTGGTCCCATGTCATAGATTTACCTCAAGAGAACCTCAAGCCTGAAAGAGGCCTCTGAGCAAAGTTTCTGCCTTTCACACCCAATACAGAATGAGGTACTGAACCATAGTAGTTAAAGAGCGTCCAGAAATACAACTCAGTTTCAATTTTGTACGATCCATAGACAAGCCCTAGCTTCTAAAACTTTACCTGAGAAACTGAACACTGCACTGAAAGTGGCCATCAGTGTAATTAATTTAATTAAGTCAAGTGCTGTGAATACACGTCTTTTCTGAGTGATTCCTATGTAATGAACTCAGTGCTGAGCACCAAACTTTAATCTTTCATACACATGTCCAGTGACAGTATGCTTAGCAGACTGTATGATTTGAAATCAGAGACAGAACTATTTCTTTTGAGTCAAGGAAACACTGAGCTTCATCACTCATTCACTGGTGACAGCTTTATATTTTCCCCAGCATACCTGCAGACTTCTTTGAAACCTTGAATAACCTGAATTTGAAACTATAACGTAGAACACCACAATAATGGATGCTAATGATGCCATAAGGACCTTCTTGGAAAAGACAACTATGGAAGCATCGCCTGGATGTTCCCATTACTAACTTTTTGTCATTTTCTCGATTTAGTGAACTTCTAGATAGGCAACAGTGCAATGTCAACAAGTGGAGAGTTATGGTTTCAAGAAGAGTTCAAGCTTCATTTTCCTGATTTGTCTTCAGAAGACTGGCAGTGCAAATTAGCAAGATCACCCTTCACAATTGACGTGCATGTACTTCCTGATGAAATTGAATTGAAGTGTGATTCGAATGCTAAAGAACAGTTCAACAAATGTGGTTGGAAGAATTTTGGAGAAGTTTCCTACCTATTTATCCAAGAGTGGCAAAGGAAGCCTTGAAAATCCTCATACAGTTCTCATCTACATATCTATGTGAGACACTAGCCATCATGGCTGCAGTTGCTTGAACTAGTTTGAAACCAAACATTCAGGAGCTGCTTAAAGAAAAACAATTTCAACCGTCTCATTGATGTTCTGAATTCTTCTTGTGACTTTCTTCACATAAAAGAAAATTTAGATGTGAAAAGTGAAAACAATATCACTAGGTATTTAAGTAAGACATAAAGATGTAGATTATTGTCAAATACAGTTATTCGAAAGAAGCAAAAAATAAATAAACATAGGGAGCCATGAGATATTCTGGGGTTGTAAAGGGAGGTTGGGAACCACTGCTTTAGCACATACCTATTTTCAAAATGTTTCTTGTTATTGGTTTGCATTATTGTGACTTTGTACAGTTTTTCAACCATCAGTTTTCTCAATTCTCACTGTCACAGTGGTTCAACTTTCACTAACACTTCACTTAGTTCACACTGTCACTTCACTAATGTGAACTAGTTCAATTTCACTTTCTTTGTGATGAAGCTGGTTCACTCTCTCGCTCCGCAGTGGCACTTGTTGCAAGTCACAGCAGTTGTCATCAACTCACTCAGAGCACTGCACTTGATGTGCTCAGCAACTCAACTGGCCGATGGAATCTTCCTCATAACATTGTAGAACTTTGTGGTGTTTGCACGACTTATCTCTCCTGATAACCTTGCACCACACTATATTTTTCCTATATGGAAAGTCATTATTGTTACAAAGCATGGAATTTGAAAGCCATATGTAGTGACCTGTTCTTCCTTTAAAAGCCTGACTATGCTCACCTATCATATCCTACAACAAAATGTTAAATGTCAACTGATAGTTTTTCTGCATTAAGGCTGGTTCACAACCAACGAGAACGGGAAAGTTGAAATACATGTATTCAAATGGGAATGTTCACAACTGATGGGAAGCTTCCCGGGCACGGCATATTAGATCCCTATTGTGCATATTAGACTCTTCACTCTAGAGATTATTCTAAGCGGCCGTGAGATGAAACAGCCGCTAGTGCTCTCTAAAGTCACAAGCTGGAAACATGAAACTGGAAGGACTTAGTAGTAAATGTGCTTCCTAACCTCATCCCAACACCCCCAAACCTAATCAGCGTTGGTTCCTCTGGTGAAGGGATCATTTGTAGTTTGTTTATATGCAACTCAAAACTGGCTATTACCTAAAAAAATGGCAAAAGCTACAAAGAACAGCTAAAACCAGTGGAAATGAAAAAAGAGCAATAAACAATTTTGATGTATGCCATTAAATAAAGGAATGAAAGTTTGGCATAAGTAGAGGGGTCGGAAATGTAATGAATATGCATTTAGATAATGTTTACTACATCAAATTTTGACGTTGGCTTGGCTAAATTGGAAGTAGGTGAAAAAAAGTCATTGGTCAGTTAAAAAAAAATAAAATCCCAATGCGCAAAATCGACTTTCACTTTGTGATCGATATGCATTACCGTTCTCGTTGCCGGGCTGTTGTGAATCAAAATTTCTTGCTTCCCGTTCTCGTTTCCTTTCTGGTTACCATTACCGGGTGGTTTTGAACCAGCCTTTAACAAGTAAAACCTAAGATATATCAGCTCTTGTAAAAATACTTTGTAGAACAGTGACTAGAGAAAATCATGTGAATGCAATGCATCAGGGTTTTTTCGCTAAAAATCTTGTGTTACATTCACAAGATGTTCTCTAACTGCTATATTTTATTTTTACATGGCTTGCACTAACTATCCCTACAAAAACCTATTTTTCTATCTACTTCATTTTAATTGAGATATGCCTTTGCAGAAATTGTTTCATTAAACATTTTATGTAAGTTACAAGAGAGAGAGAGAGAGAGAGAGAGAGAGAGAGAGAGAGAGAGAGAGAGAGAGAGAGTGAGAGAGAGAGGGGGGGGAAATAGAATCAATAATCAGATGGTTAAAAGCTAGTTATATGCTGGCTTAGAAATTCCATAATCTTTCCATGACATTATGACAAATGAGTGAACAGTGACAACACATTATAAAAAATGACAAATGAATTAAAAATTAGACCAATTAATAATGTTTACCTTTGAAATGTTTAATACCACAAAAAAGATTATTTGAAATCTATTGCATATTTAAATAGATTTACCTGATTTACCTAATACATGCACTTAGTTATAAGTTATTTTCATTATTGAATATGTTTATTGTTAACCTTTATATTTATTGTGAAGTATTGTTATATAATGTAACTAATAAGCTTTATGTAAATATTGTGTATAATCAATTGACGTGTCCAATAACATGTATATGTTTCTAAGGACGAAATACAAATACAAATGCATATTTTGTGCAGTATGTTTTTGTCTATCTCTTATGTTTCACAAATTATACTAAAGTCATTCAGAATAAGAGGACTTCACAGGCTATTTCCAGAAAACTCAGGATATACATTTTATTTGTCATCTTTAATGCAGGGTTTTCCACAAGACTAAAACTAACTCTTTTTTTTTTCTTTTAAATGCTAGGACATATCAAACTTAATATTGTGAAAGGTAGTTATGTTATACAAAAGCTTTGGTTGCTATGGAAACAGATCTCTCTCCACTTGATGGGGATATTCAGAGTCTTTGTTACGAGGCCTAGAGCCACTGCCATATTGTAAATGGGAATCAAATTATTGAACAAGCCAACAACTCAACTATTTCCATAACAACCAAACATTTTGTATGAGTTCATGCAACTAAATTAGAAAATTTGAGTTGGAGTTGAAACACTTAACATCACTTACATGTTTTTCATCTTGACTGGTTTTGAGAGCTAATTGCTCCCATCCTTAGAAATGTAAGCGATGCTAAGTGTTTCAGCTCTGACTCAAATTTTCCAAATAATTTCAAATTCACATCACTGTTACTAGCTTATTCATATTTTATAGAAAGATTTCATAAAAAAAAATGAAAAGAATAATATGTTGCGATTTAAAATGTTTGTCAATAATGTCACACCTTATACAGTATTAGCTTAAAATTTTATTTCTTTTTGGTAAAACTTTCCTTTCAAAACATTAAATTTGACATGTCTGATAATTTAAAAACCAAAAAATCACTTGATTTTAGTTTGATTTGCATTATTCCTTACTTGTGAAAGGCCCTAGATATGGTATTTTAATCAAAACTGTTAAGAGCCTTTTTGAGGAAATTGCAAATTTCAAAAAAAAAATCTTGCATGTAGAGGATAGTTTGTTATGGGGGGGGGGGATTTTCTTGAAAATCTTTGGGTCGCTTCTTTGGAAGATAATGAACTTAAATACCAACTTTGGTATTTAACCAACTTTTTGTTTTTTAATTATGCTGTTCACAAACACAAACTGAAACACACACAAGTATTTTTCTAAAAATGCTGGGGGCCCTCAAGACTTGTATTTCCATGAAATCTGGATATCAAATTTTTGGGTGGAATGCAATACCTTCTCTGTCTACTAGGTACATGGTAGACAAAATAAAAATGCTTCCTTTTTTATTTATGCAGGGGACCTCAAAACATGTATTTGTGATATACTCTCGACATCAAACTTTTGGGTGGAATACTATACTCGGCAGAGAAAGTAAAAGTGATTTACAAGAATGTGAACATGTTGGAGTAGTGATAAAGAAACATACTAACGTGTGAAGAAGACCTTTAATTGAGAATGCTATAGTTGTTATACTACAGAAAATGTGTAGCAAATACCACAGGTATTTCATTCTAAGCAATATAATATACACAAATTCTCACAATTTAGCAACTGACAATTAAATCTGCTGATAAACAATATGTATGTGATGCTTATGTCCAAGCCTTTTAATAACTCCTATGTAAGAACATTTTGTTCTATTTGCTCTGTATGTTCATTACCAATGCATGTTAAATAATTATATAAAGAGACAAAAATTGTGTCCAGTGTAACATCAGAAATGACTCAAGTGAGAAGACTATTTTAGACTCTGTGGGGAATGTTGATATTCACCAGCTTCACCCTATTTTGTTGTATGTTCATGTTGGGGTTGTGAAAACTGTGTAGCCTTTATCTTATGAAATAACCACAGAACCAAAGAGAACATCTGCTGTAACTATGACAAATTACTTGACCATTCCATGTATTCTTTCACCACTGAAACAGTCATCCTCCATGGTGTAGTCATTACCTACCATACTAGCCTCTAGTTCCCGAAGTCATGGGTTCAAACCCAGGCATAAAAATCCTTAGCATGGCTTCCTTTGGAAGGGAAGTAAAGCCGGTGGTCCCGTGTTGTAGATTTACGGCACGTAAAAGAACCTCAAGCCTGATAAAGAGACCTTTGAGCAAAATTACTTGTCTTTCATGCCCAATATAGAATGGGACATTAAGGGCCACAGCAGTTAAAGAGCGTCTGAATTTAATTTTTTTTTTTTAACCACTGAAACATATTTAATTACAGGCTGCACAGTTTTCCCCTGTTTCTGTGAATATCACCTGTTATTAGGTTATCATGTCTACTGCCTTGAAGGTTTAAAATTCCAGTACTGCATGTTGTGTCTACATTAACATCTTTACTGGTGTTATTTGCCACAATATGCAGCTGTTAGTTGCTATACCCAGTGGCTTTTAAATCTCCAATGTGATTTAATTAAATTTACTCTTTCTTCCCGTTGTGAAATGATCTACAAGATTTTTTATGCTGAATTCTCCCCATTATCCCTTACAACTGCAATTTTATAAAATTTCTATGCTATTCATAATAATGGACCACAAAATTCACTAATATTCATATAAATGAGAAAGAAATATCAGCAGATTGTATTTGTAAAGTTAGCCTCCACCCCTCCACTTCAAGTATCTTCATAATTCTACAAATGTTTCATTACTTGTGAAAAATTTTAAGGTTAAAAGATTATCGAAACATTTGAGTGATATTATATAAGATAAAAGATCTGATTCAATACATTCACTTCACTTTCTCTACCCTCTATCATTTATTCATGGGTATACAAACTATTCTTACTAAGCCTTTTTTCTATCTACTACAGTTTAATTCAAATAGACCTTTACAGAAATAATGGGACAGCCAAGAAACTACAAACCGGCTGCGCAGTGTTTTCCACTGGGCGTGTGGAAGCATGATAACGTACTACTGCTATAAACAACGTCACGCTGTTGACATGGTTTTGCTATACAGTGTGAAGGGCAGTATTGAGTTGAAGGTGATGTGATGTAGTTCAGTTATTATGAGTTATTTATTACTTTGTCCTGTACTTAGTCACAAAGTATATTATATTTTCTACTGCACAGCTGTATTCATTTATGATTTGTATGTGTTGACTCTGTCAGCTCGCCAAGTGAAAGTACGATTTGCAGAATGATTTCCAGGTGTAAAAGTTTCAGGCCATACAACAATCCATGAACTTCACAATAAATTTCAGGCCACAGGAAGTGTTCAGGCTAAGAAATCTAAAAAAATGGCATACGGTTCTTACTAAAGAAACATTAGACGACATCGGCCATCGTTTGGAGGATTCCTCCTAAAAATCACTTAGGCAGGCATTTCTTATGACTCTGTGCGAAGAGCTACTAAGTTGCTGAAGTTAACTGTTGAACCAGGTGATACTGTAATTAAGTGCACATTTTGTGAGTGGAGTCTCAATAGTGTACACGGTAGCAAAATAGACCCAAGTTAATATTTTTCACGGATGAGGCTTGGATCGTTATGGGAGCTCTGACAAAGCTAATATTGTTCATGATGAAATACATGGTGACCATGAGCAGAGAAAGAGTTATAGGACCAATTTTTTTCAAGGCAACAGTTGATGCCCGTACATACATGAATACAATTTTGCCCCCTTTTTTTAGAGAATTAACAGGCAGGGAGCGTGATTTTGCCGTTTTTCAACAAAACTCTGCAACAGCTCATACGGCCAATATTTCGATGAGAACAATTGAAGTGTTTGAGGACAGAATTATTAGTAGGGATTTGTAGCCTCCTCAGTCCCTGACCTAACCCCCTGCGGTTTCTATCTTTGGGGTAACTTAAAACAAACCTACACACCCTGGAAGAATTAAAACAAAATATCTGCCAGGAAATTTCTCAACGTGAACTACGGCGAGTGATGGATAGTTTCCTAAAGAGGTGCCAAAAATGTATGGACAACGACGGTGACCAGTTTCAGCATCTCCTTTCATAAAGTTGGTAAGTAAAGCCTTTAAACATAGTTTTAAAAATGTTGTACAGTTTCATCCGTACCTTTCTATAATAGCGGCAGATGGCAACAAGCGCTGAGGACACGGACAGGAAAAACACTGCGCAGCTGGTTTGTAGTTTTTTGGCTCTCTCTGTAGCTACATTACACGTTTCGTTATACATACAAAGAGAACAGCGATAGTCAAATGTTTAACAACTGGACGCTATATGCTCCATACTGTTTTCATGCAATTGCGAGAAACAACTAAATGTTGAGAGAACTTTAAGAGAATGACCAAGAAATGAACAATTCGAACTATTAATAGAGAATATCTCAGAAATGGCTTATACCACAAAAAACTTATTCGAAATAAATTGTGTATTTTAAAGAGATCTACATTTTTTTGTGTAGTATGTTTTTGTCTACCGCTTAATGTTTACCAGTTATACAAGATTATACAAAATTCCTTCCGAATGAAGAGGACTTTACAGGCTATTCCCAGAAAATTCAAGATATACATTTTATTTGTCATGTAAATATCTTTAATATATGATATTTAATCGAAATCCTTAGAGCCATTTTTTAGAAAATAAAAGTTTTCAAAAAATACTCTATGTAAAGGGTGGTTTGGGGTGGGGGATTTTCTTGAAAATCTGTTGTCGCATCTTTGGTAAATATTAAACTTAAATACCAAGTTTGGTGTTGATCTGACTGCTCATTTTTGAATTATGCTGTTCACAGACACACACACACTCAGACCTTTTTTCTAAAAATGCATTTTTTTAAATTCAGGGGGCCTCAAAACATGTACTTACGCAAAATTTCGAATTTTTGGGAAATGCGATACCTACTCTACCTACTATGTACATGGCGCAGAAACTAAAAAAAAATATGGAAAAACAGATATGCAAAACAATAACTTGTCCAAAAAATACCTACTTCATGTATGTCGTCCAAGAAAAGTCATCTAAGATTTAATCTGAAATAAAGCAAGGGATATTTCATTCAATTTTTCCAGTATGTATACACAAATTGGAATGTAATTTCAGTATATATTTCCAGTATCAGTAGACTCCCTGTCATGGAGCTATGGGATCTATATAATTCAACAATCAGGGTGTCTACTGCCTTCAAACACGTATTAGCATCTTTACTGGTTTTATCTGTTTTCACAGCCACAACATCCATTGTTGAACAGGTGGCTTTTTAAATCTCAAATTTGAGTTCATTCATTTAACTTAACCTCTGTACTCTTCATGAAATTACTGCAATGATCAACAAGACTTTTTTGTGTTCAACTCAACCCTTTGCCTCTTAGAACTGTTATTTCATAAAGCTCCCATACCTCTCCCCCCGCACAAACAGTCTTCCCAATTCTGGAAAAGTAGAACTGTATGTGAAACATTTTTACGGGTGAAAGGTTATCCAAATGGTTGAGTCGTTTTTACATAAGCATAGCAGATGAGATGTTAAATCTTCTCCTTGGTTCTGCAATTATTTATTAACATATAGGCTAAACAATTTTCATATTATGGGAATAAGAATCCCCTGACACATAAAGGGTCTTTCAACAAGAGTGTCCTATCTTTAACATGTGATAGCTGCCGTTGTTATTGAGTTACAGCAGTTACAGTTGTTATTGACAAGGAACGTTACAGCATTCAGCAACGCATAGAAATTGTGAAAATTTATTATCAACATGGGTCATCTGTTCGCCAAACCTTCCGTGTACTGCGTGAAGTTTACGGTGTGCATAATCGTCCCTGCGAGAGAACGATTCGCATTTGATCGATACATTTGAAAGAAGTGGTTCTGTCAGCGATCAAAGAACACCTGTACGTAATCGACGTGAGCGCTCCAACGAAAACATAAGGCGCCGTTCGTGAGAGTTTGCGCGAGAACGGAAACAAATCAATTGCTCATCGAGCGCAAGAATTGGGGCTTTCGCCGACCACAACTTGGCGAATTCTGCATCTGGACTTGAAGTTTCATGCTTACAAAATGGTGTTAACTCAAGAACTAAAGCCCAACGACCATAGGTTGCGCCGTGTATTCGCTGACTGGGCTATGGAGCAATTGGAAGCTGACCCGGATTTTTGTCTAAAAATGATCTTCAGCGACGAAGTCCACTTTTGGATGGATGGTTGTGTTAACAAACAAAATTGCCGCTATTGGAGCGATCACAATCCAATGCAGATTCAAGAACGACCAGTTCATCCCCAAAAGGTTACTGTGTGGTATGGATTTTGGTATGGTGGAATCATTGGTCCATATTTTTTCCAAGATGAAGATGGAGAAGCTCTGTCAATTGAGAAAGATACCGGGCTCTTATAAGGGGCTATTTTGGCCTCAATTGGATGGTATGGATCTCAGAAACATCTGGTTCCAGCAATATGGTACCACATGTCATACTGCTCTCGAAACAATCGATCTTTTGAAGGAGAAGTTCAGAGGTTTCATCATTTCCCGCGGTGGTGATGTTAACTGACTCCCGAGGTTATGTGATTTAACGCCATTGGATTACTTCTTGTGGGGCTATGTTAAATCTCGAGTTTATGTCAACAAGCCAGAAACAGATCTCATGAATAACATCACGCGTGTTATTCGTGAAGTTGGACCTAATTTACGTTCTTCTGTCATTGAAAATTGGGTCAACCGTATACGCGCAACCCAACGCAAGTCGCGGCGGTCACTTAACTAATGTTCTCTTTCACACGTAATGATATTAATTATGTTCCAAAATAAACAAACAAATATCATTTATAGAACGTGTTTTATTTAAGTTCAAAGATAGGACACACTTGTTGAAAGACCCAATATAATATGTTGTCCTCCATGGTCTAGGAGTTCATGCTAGCCTATAGTTCCCAAGGTTGTGGGTGCATACCCTGTGGGGGGAGATGGATGTTTTTAGGTATAAAAGTCCTTAGCCTGACTTCCTTCGGAAGGGAAGTAAAACTGGTGGTCCCTGTCATAGATTTATGGCACGTAAAAGAACCTCAAGCCTGATAGAGACCTGTGAGCAAACTTTCCGGTCTTTCACACCCAATACAGAATGGGATGCTAAGAACCATAGTAGTTATAAATAAAAACTTTGTTCATTCCTGACATATACGTTCAAGAAATTAGATAAAACTGGCTTATATACTCCCATCGCTCGAGACATGGCATGTAATCTATAACCACAGAGAAAAAAATTTTGCTGTTGTTACCCGCGAATATCATTTGAATAGTTTCTGATGTTATGCTAGCCACAATTGATATGCTTCTTATAGATTCAAACTCTAAATGTCCAAAAACAATGTCACACAAAAATAACACACAATTAAAATTGAATAACATTTTTATAAAAAAAAACATATTTAAGGCAAAACCAATATAAATATAATAAGAAAGATAAATGCTAAGAAGAAGAGAAAAACTATTATCAATATCTATATTATCACTTCCAGGAACTCAAGAAAATTGATGTAAATAAACTAAATTTCATAATTATCAGTGTGTATAACATGTGGTTTGTGGTAAGCAAATGAGTCCAAAGAGAATATTAATAAAACAGTTTGAAAGTAGTATAACGCTAGAGAAACATAATATAAATTAAAAGTTACTTCATACAGGGAGAGTCACATTAAGTGATAGATAAGAGAAGTAGTAGTTTTGTTTAAATAAAAAGTTACCTCACAGAGAGAGCCACATTAGGTGATAGATAAGAGATGTAGTAGTTTTGTTTAAATTAAAAGTTACCTCACAGGGAGAGCCACATTAGGTGATAGATAAGAGATGTAGTAGTTTTGTTTAAATTAAAAGTTACCTCACAGAGAGAGCCACATTAGGTGATAGATAAGAGATGTAGTAGTTTTGTTTAAATTAAAAGTTACCTCACAGAGAGAGCCACATTAAGTGATAGATAAGAGAAGTAGTAGTTTTGTTAACATTAAAAGTTACCTCACAGGGAGAGTCACATTAGGTGATAGATAAGAGAAGTAGTAGTTTTGTTTACATTAAAAGTTACCTCACAGGGAGAGTCACATTAGGTGATAGATAAGAGAAGTAGTAGTTTTGTTAACATTAAAAGTTACCTCACAGGGAGAGTCACATTAGGTGATAGATAAGAGAAGTAGTAGTTTTGTTTACATTAAAAGTTACCTCACAGGGAGAAACACATTAGGTGATGGATAAGAGATGTAGTAGTTTTGTTAACATTAAAAGTTACCTCACAGGGAGAGCCACATTAGGTGAAAGATAAGAGAAGTAGTAGTTTTGTTTAAATTAAAAGTTACCTCACAGGGAGAGCCACATCAGGTGATAGATAAGAAAAGTAGTAGTTTTGTTAACATAAAAAGTTACCTCACAAGGAGAGCCACATTAGGTGATAAGAGAAGTAGTAGTTTTGTTTACATTAAAAGTTACCTCACAGGGAGAAACACATTAGGTGATAGATAAGAGAAGTAGTAGTTTTGTTTACATTAAAAGTTACCTCACAGGGAGAGCCACATTAGGTGATAGATAAGAGAAGTAGTAGTTTTGTTAACATTAAAAGTTACCTCACGGAGAGAGCCACATTAGGTGATAGATAAGAGAAGTAGTAGTTTTGTTAACATTAAAATGTTACCTCACAGAGAGAGCCACATTAGGTGATAGATAAGAGATGTAGTAGTTTTGTTTACTTTAAAAGTTACCTAACAGGGAGAAACAAATTAGGTGATGGATAAGAGATGTAGTAGTTTTGTTAACATTAAACGTTACCTCACAGGGAGAGACACATTAGGTGATAAGAGAAGTAGTAGTTTTGTTTAAATTAAAAGTTACCTCACAGGGAGAGCCACATCAGGTGATAGATAAGAAAAGTAGTAGTTTTGTTAACATTAAAAGTTACCTCACAAGGAGAGCCACATTAGGTGATAAGAGAAGTAGTAGTTTTGTTAACATTAAAAGTTACCTCACGAGAGAGCCACATTAGGTGATAGATAAGAGAAGTAGTAGTTTTGTTAACATTAAAAGTTACCTCACAGAGAGAGCCACATTAGGTGATAGATAAGAGAAGTAGTAGTTTTGTTTACTTTAAAAGTTACCTAACAGGGAGAAACACATTAGGTGATGGATAAGAGATGTAGTAGTTTTGTTAACATTAAAAGTTACCTCACAGGGAGAGCCACATTAGGTGATAGATAAGAGAAGTAGTAGTTTTGTATACATTAAAAGTTACTTCACAGAGAGAGCCACATTAGGTGATAGATAAGAGAAGTAGTAGTTTTGTTAACATTAAAACTTACCTCACATGGAGAGTCACATTAGGTGATGGATAAGAGATGTAGTAGTTTTGTTAACATTAAAAGTTACCTCACATGGAGAGTCACATTAGGTGATAGATAAGAGATGTAGTAGTTTTGTATACATTAAAAGTTACCTCACAAGGAGAGCCACATTAGGTGATAGATAAGAGAAGTAGTAGTTTTGTTAACATTAAAAGTTACCTCACAGAGAGAGACACATTAGGTGATAGATAAGAGAAGTAGTAGTTTTGTTAACATTAAAAGTTACCTCACAAGGAGAGCCACATTAGGTGATAGATAAGAGAAGTAGTAGTTTTGTTAACATTAAAAGTTACCTCACAGGGAGAGACACATTAGGTGATAGATAAGAGAAGTAGTAGTTTTGTTAACCTTAAAAGTTACCTCACAGGGAGAGCCACATTAGGTGATAGATAAGAGAAGTAGTAGTTTTGTTAACATTAAAAGTTACCTCACAGGGAGAGCCACATTAGGTGATAGATAAGAGAAGTAGTAGTTTTGTTTACATTAAAAGTTACCTCACAGGGAGAGCCACATTAGGTGATAGATAAGAGAAGTAGTAGTTTTGTTAACATTAAAAGTTACCTCACAGGGAGAGCCACATTAGGTGATAGATAAGAGAAGTAGTAGTTTTGTTAACATTAAAAGTTACCTCACAGGGAGAGACACATTAGGTGATAGATAAGAGAAGTAGTAGTTTTGTTAACATTAAAAGTTACCTCACAGGGAGAGCCACATTAGGTGATAGATAAGAGATGTAGTAGTTTTGTTTAAATTAAAAGTTACCTCACAGGGAGAGCCACATTAGGTGATAGATAAGAGATGTAGTAGTTTTGTTTAAATTAAAAGTTACCTCACAGGGAGAGCCACATTAGGTGATAGATAAGAGAAGTAGTAGTTTTGTTAACATTAAAAGTTACCTCACAGGGAGAGCCACATTAGGTGATAGATAAGAGATGTAGTAGTTTTGTTAACATTAAAAGTTACCTCACAGGGAGAGCCACATTAGGTGATAGATAAGAGATGTAGTAGTTTTGTTAACATTAAAAGTTACCTCACAGGGAGAGCCACATTAGGTGATACATAAGAGATGTAGTAGTTTTGTTTAAATTAAAAGTTACCTCACAGGGAGAGCTACATTAGGTGATAGATAAGAGATGTAGTAGTTTTGTTTAAATTAAAAGTTACCTCACAGGGAGAGCCACATTAGGTGATAGATAAGAGAAGTAGTAGTTTTGTTATCATTAAAAGTTACCTCACAGGGAGAGACACATTAGGTGATAGATAAGAGATGTAGTAGTTTTGTTAACATTAAAAGTTACCTCACAGAGAGAGTCACATTAGGTGATAGATAAGAGAAGTAGTAGTTTTGTTTAAATTAAAAGTTACCTCACAGGGAGAGCCACATTAGGTGATAGATAAGAGAAGTAGTAGTTTTGTTATCATTAAAAGTTACCTCACAGAGAGAGCCACATTAAGTGATAGATAAGAGAAGTAGTAGATTTGTTTACATTAAAAGTTACGTCACAGAGAGAGCCACATTAAGTGATAGATAAGAGAAGTAGTAGATTTGTTTACATTAAAAGTTACCTCACAGGGAGAGCCACATCAGGTGATAGATAAGACAAGTAGTAGTTTTGTTTACATTAAAAGTTACGTCACAGAGAGAGCCACATTAAGTGATAGATAAGAGAAGTAGTAGTTTTGTTTACATTAAAAGTTACCTCACAGAGAGAGCCACATTAGGTGATAGATAAGAGAAGTAGTAGTTTTGTTTACTTTAAAAGTTACCTCACAAGGAGAGCCACATTAGGTGATAGATAAGAGAAGTAGTAGTTTTGTTAACCTTAAAAGTTACCTCACAGGGAGAGCCACATTAGGTGATAGATAAGAGAAGTAGCAGTTTTGTTTACTTTAAAAGTTACCTCACAAGGAGAGCCACATTAGGTGATAGATAAGAGAAGTAGTAGTTTTGTTTACTTTAAAAGTTACCTCACAGAGAGAGCCACATTAGGTGATAGATAAGAGAAGTAGTAGTTTTGTTTACTTTAAAAGTTACCTCACGAGAGAGCCACATTAGGTGAAAGATAAGAGAAGTAGCAGTTTTGTTAACCTTAAAAGTTACCTCACAGAGAGCCACATTAGGTGAAAGATAAGAGAAGTAGTAGTTTTGTTAACATTAATAGTTACCTCACGAGAGAGCCACATTAGGTGATAGATAAGAGAAGTAGTAGTTTTGTTAACCTTAAAAGTTACCTCACGAGAGAGCCACATTAGGTGAACAATAAGAGAAGTAGTAGTTTTGTTAACATTAAAAGTTACCTCACAGAGAGAGCCACATTAGGTGAAAGATAAGAGAAGTAGTAGTTTTGTTAACATTAAAAGTTACCTCACAGAGAGAGCCACATTAGGTGATAGATAAGAGAAGTAGTAGTTTTGTTAACCTTAAAAGTTACCTCACGAGAGAGCCACATTAGGTGAAAGATAAGAGAAGTAGTAGTTTTGTTAACATTAAAAGTTACCTCACGAGAGAGCTACATTAGGTGAAAGATAAGAGAAGTAGTAGTTTTGTTTACTTTAAAAGTTACCTCACAGGGAGAGCCACATTAGGTGATAGATAAGAGAAGTAGTAGTTTTGTTTACATTAAAAGTTACCTCACATGGAGAGACACATTAGGTGATAAGAGAAGTAGTAGTTTTGTTTAAATTAAAAGTTACCTCACAGAGAGAGTCACATTAGGTGATAAGAGAAGTAGTAGTTTTGTATACATTAAAAGTTACCTCACATGGAGAGCCACATTAGGTGATAAGAGAAGTAGTAGTTTTGTTTAAATTAAAAGTTACCTCAAAGAGAGAGCCACATTAGGTGATAAGAGAAGTAGTAGTTTTGTTTAAATTAAAAGTTACCTCACAGAGAGAGTCACATTAGGTGATAAGAGAAGTAGTAGTTTTGTATACATTAAAAGTTACCTCACATGGAGAGCCACATTAGGTGATAAGAGAAGTAGTAGTTTTGTTTAAATTAAAAGTTTCCTCAAAGAGAGAGCCACATTAGGTGATAAGAGAAGTAGTAGTTTTGTTTACATTAAAAGTTACCTCACAGAGAGAGCCACATTAGGTGAAAGATAAGAGAAGTAGCAGTTTTGTTAACATTAAAAGTTACCTCACAGAGAGAGACACATTAGGTGATAGATAAGAGAAGTAGTAGTTTTGTTTAAATTAAAAGTTACCTCACAGAGAGAGCCACATTAGGTGAAAGATAAGAGAAGTAGCAGTTTTGTTAACATTAAAAGTTACCTCACATGGAGAGCCACATTAGGTGATAAGAGAAGTAGTAGTTTTGTTTAAATTAAAAGTTTCCTCAAAGAGAGAGCCACATTAGGTGATAAGAGAAGTAGTAGTTTTGTTTACATTAAAAGTTACCTCACAGAGAGAGCCACATTAGGTGAAAGATAAGAGAAGTAGCAGTTTTGTTAACATTAAAAGTTACCTCACAGAGAGAGACACATTAGGTGATAGATAAGAGAAGTAGTAGTTTTGTTTAAATTAAAAGTTACCTCACAGAGAGAGACACATTAGGTGATAGATAAGAGAAGTAGTAGTTTTGTTAACCTTAAAAGTTACCTAACAGGGAGAGTCACATTAGGTGATAGATAAGAGAAGTAGTAGTTTTGTTAACATTAAAAGTTACCTCACAGGGAGAGCCACATTAGGTGATAGATGAGAGAAGTAGTAGTTTTGTTTAAATTAAAAGTTACCTCACATGGAGAGCCACATTAGGTGATACATAAGAGAAGTAGTAGTTTTATTAACATTAAAAGTTACCTCACAGGGAGAGCCACATTAGGTGATAGATGAGAGAAGTAGTAGTTTTGTTTAAATTAAAAGTTACCTCACATGGAGAGCCACATTAGGTGATAGATAAGAGAAGTAGTAGTTTTGTTAACCTTAAAAGATACCTCACAGGGAGAAACACATTAGGTGATAGATAAGAGAAGTAGTAGTTTTGTTAACATTAAAAGTTACCTCACATGGAGAGCCACATTAGGTGATAAGAGAAGTAGTAGTTTTGTTAACATTAAAAGTTACCTCACAGGGAGAAACACATTAGGTGATAGATAAGAGAAGTAGTAGTTTTGTTAACATTAAAAGTTACCTCACATGGAGAGCCACATTAGGTGATAAGAGAAGTAGTAGTTTTGTTAACATTAAAAGTTACCTCACAGGGAGAAACACATTAGGTGATAAGAGAAGTAGTAGTTTTGTTTACATTAATAGTTACCTCACATGGAGAGCCACATTAGGTGATAAGAGAAGTAGTAGTTTTGTTAACATTAAAAGTTACCTCACATGGAGAGCCACATTAGGTGATAGATAAGAGAAGTAGTAGTTTTGTATACATTAAAAGTTACCTCACATGGAGAGCCACATTAGGTGATAGATAAGAGAAGTAGTAGTTTTGTTAACATTAAAAGTTACCTCACATGGAGAGTCACATTAGGTGATAGATAAGAGATGTAGTAGTTTTGTATACATTAAAAGTTACCTCACATGGAGAGCCACATTAGGTGATAGATAAGAGAAGTAGTAGTTTTGTTAAAATTAAAAGTTACCTCACATGGAGAGCCACATTTGGTGATAGATAAGAGAAGTAGTAGTTTTGTATACATTAAAAGTTACCTCACATGGAGAGCCACATTAGGTGATAGATAAGAGAAGTAGTAGCTTTGTTTACATTAAAAGTTACCTCACAGGGAGAGTCACATTAGGTGATAGATAAGAGAAGTAGTAGTTTTGTTAACATTAAAAGTTACCTCACAGGGAGAGCCACATTAGGTGATAGATAAGAGAAGTAGTAGTTTTGTTAACATTAAAAGTTACCTCACAGGGAAAGCCACATTAGGTGATAGATAAGAGAAGTAGTAGTTTTGTTTACATTAAAAGTTACCTCACAGGGAGAGCCACATTAGGTGATAGATAAGAGAAGTAGTAGATTTGTTTACATTAAAAGTTACCTCACAGGGAAAGCCACATTAGGTGATAGATAAGAGAAGTAGTAGTTTTGTTTACATTAAAAGTTACCTCACAGAGAGAGCCACATTAGGTGATAGATAAGAGAAGTAGTAGTTTTGTTAACATTAAAAGTTACCTCACAAGGAGAGCCACATTAGGTGATAGATAAGAGAAGTAGTAGTTTTGTTAACATTAAAAGTTACCTCACAGAGAGAGCCACATTAGGTGATAGATAAGAGAAGTAGTAGATTTGTTTACATTAATAGTTACCTCACGAGAGAGCCACATTAGGTGATAGATAAGAGAAGTAGTAGTTTTGTTAACATTAAAAGTTACCTCACAAGGAGAGCCACATTAGGTGATAGATAAGAGAAGTAGTAGTTTTGTTTACATTAAAAGTTACCTCACAAGGAGAGCCACATTAGGTGATAGATAAGAGAAGTAGTAGTTTTGTTAACATTAAAAGTTACCTCACAAGGAGAGCCACATTAGGTGATAGATAAGAGAAGTAGTAGTTTTGTTTACATTAAAAGTTACCTCACAGAGAGAGCCACATTAGGTGATAGATAAGAGAAGTAGTAGTTTTGTTTACATTAAAAGTTACCTCACAGGGAGAGCCACATTAGGTGATAGATAAGAGAAGTAGTAGTTTTGTTTACATTAAAAGTTACCTCACAGGGAGAGCCACATTAGGTGATAGATAAGAGAAGTAGTAGTTTTGTTAACCTTAAAAGTTACCTCACGAGAGAGCCACATTAGGTGATAGATAAGAGAAGTAGTAGTTTTGTTTAAATTAAAAGCGAGGTGGACAGTGCATGTGGAACAAGTACCAAAACAACAGATGATAGCAAAAGGAACCAGTGTTGAGAAATTGTGCCAACTATGAGGAAGAGTACCTGCAATAACTGTTATTTATAGATCCCAACCTCAGCTAGAAGTAGTATAGAAAACATATACGTGTCAGAATACCAGAATTCACTGCTTCTACATATTACTGTGTATTGTGTAAAAGGAGCCTGATGCTAAAAATTCTCATGTTGTGAAGAAATTTCACACATTACTTATTTGGAATACTTCATAAAAGCACTTATCCATCCCTAAAACTTAATCATTGAATAATCATTTACATATTTCTGCCGCAGATTGATTATGAACTTATTTCAAAATTCCAGAATGTTCTACCATATTTTAAAATAAAGAGAGTTGGAGGTTGTTACAGTACATCACTAAAATGTTCTTACTTTGAACGCATTTTGGGAGACGGTTTGCTCCCACTGTCAACATGTTTCTTACTGATTTTGCTGGTTGTTGTCTGGATAATGTGTGTGACTAGTGGTGTTCTCTGGTGCTGAGCTGGTGAACCTCCAAAAGCTGCTTGGTGGCGGTAGTTCAAAATTCATGGTGATTCGTGTGTTTGACAATATGTATTTTTACCCAGATGTCCAATTCATTGCTGCTGTTGATCGGTTTTAAGAGTTTTATGTTCAGAATGATTTCATGGTTTGAAGACCAGAAATGATGTGCTACTGCTGATTTATCTGTCTGTTTTTGGTAAATGCATCTCATATGCTCTTTAAGTCTTATTTCAAGATTTCTTTTGGTTCTTCCTATGTATACCAGGTTACATTCATTACAATCAATTTGATATATACCAGCTGATTTATCGTTGGGGATAGGATCTTTTGTTCTGTTGCAAAGTAGTTTCTGTATATTGTGGTTATTCTGTGGAGACAGGGTGATGTTGTATTTTTTTAAAATCCTTTGAAATTTATGATGTGTCCAAGGGTGATAAGTGAACTTCCTATATGCTTGTGGTTTTTGTTGTCTGAGTAAAGTAGTCATTCCTTGGATGTATTTCTGTCTTTCAAACTTTTTTATGTTATCTATTTTTTTTTCTGGTATTCATTCATGGTGGCTATTTTGATAATGTGTTGGTATTCTTTCTGGTATTCCTCTTCCTCCATTGGTATATGTACTAACCTGTTTGTAATACTATTTAAAATTGCATGTTTGTGGCTTGTAGGATTCTAGCTATTGTTTTTAATATAATTTTCTGTGTGAGTTGGTTTCCTGTAAACGCCAAACATTAGTTTGTTGTGTGCATTATTTCTGATGATCCTGATGTCTAGGTAAGGTAATTGGCCATTTTCTTCTCTTTCTATTGTAAATTTTATAGATATTTTATGTAAATTCAATAATTTCAAAGCATCTTCTGTAAGTTATTTTGGAACAATAGCAAAAATATCATCTACATACCTATACCAGGTTTTGAATAGATGTGGGAAAGATTTAGTAATATGGCATTCAAAATGCCTCATATATAGTTCTACTAAAAATGGTGAAAGAGGATTTCCCATAGTTAGGCCTGTGGTTTCTTTAAATATTTTATTGTGGAAGTAGTTTTTGAAGTGATGTAGTGTAACAACCTGTAACTCTCTCTATTTTAAATTATGACACATCACTGTTACTAGCTTCTCAATCTTCAAAATTAATTAATTTCTAGCATATTCTTCACTCCCTTTGCTGAGGGACTTATATCTGAGCTCTGACAATTGTAATCAGCATCCCTGATAGATTTGACACCAATGTTTACTTCCTTCTTCATTTTTAAGGTGTGACCTCCGCAGTATTTTTCTCTTGGTAAACTTTGTTAAAGTAGATGCTCTTGTTTGGCAATAAAATGGTGCACTCTGTACTGTTTTGTCCTCTTACCTGCACAGTATTCTTGCTAAGGCAGTAATAATATGTGCAACACACAATCACCCATCAAGGTTAAGTCGTAAATCATGTTTTACAGCAGAGCAAAAGTAGTCGTACACGTGAAAATAGAAATTTTCACATTCTAGCGCAATATGTTGCATTGATCCTCAAACTACTTAATGGAATGCTTTCTCATCTAAAAGCAATGTGTAAAAAATCTGATGTGTTACATTCACATGACTTTCTCTACTCTTGTACAAACTATTTTTACAAACTCTTATTCTCCATCTATTTCATATTAATCAAGATAAACATTTGCAGAAACGATCTTTTGACATGCAAAGAGAATTACATTTTACACATAGTGACCAGTTCTAAAAATATTTGACTATCGCTTAAGGCTTACTATGTTCCTCTTGTTTTGTATTTACAAGGGCAATATAGAAATACAGTAGCCTTTAAGCATAGACATATCTTTTAATAGCTGGTTGCTAGGTGCAGCACCATTCTCTTTGCCACAGATTAATACTCTTTGCATATACAAGACAAAAAAATAAATAACGAATTCCCATTTGAGAAAATAAGTATTGAAAAATTTAAGGGAATAACAAGCAATATCTCGAAAATGGTTCACTCAACAAAAAAAATCTGATGTGCTACACTCACATGACTTTCTCTACTCTTGTACGAACTATTTTTACAAACGTTTATTCTCCATATGCTTCATGTTAATCGAGATATCGAGATGTCAATCTTATTGCTAATTTTCTTGTAGATGCAAGGGGAACATGGTAGGTTATAAGCGATAGTCAAATATTTTAAGCGCTGGTTGCTATGTGGCGCATTCTATTCTGTTTGCATATCCAGGACATAAAAAATTGAATAACGAATTTGAGAAAAGTATAAGTATTGGAAAATTTAAGGAAATAACAAGCAATATCTCGAAAATGGTTCACTCAACTAAAAAAATGTATATGACATAAATTGTGTATTTTAACGCGATCTACATTTTTTGTGTAGTAAAATTTTGTCTATCTCTTATGGTTTACCAGTTATGCAAAAGTCGTTCACAATAAAGAATACTTTTGGAGACATTCCCAGGAAATTCAAGATATACATTTTATTTGTCATTAAAATATCTTAAACATATGATATTTTAATCAAAATCGTTAGAGCCATTTTTGAGAAAATTAAAATTTTCGAAAAATCTTCCATGTAAAGGGTACTATGGGGTGGGGGGATTTTCTTGAAAACCTTCGTGTCGCATCCTTGGAAGATACTGAACCCAAATACCAAGTTTGGTGTTTATCTGACTGTTCATTTCTGAGTTATGCTGTTCACAGACACACAGACACACACACGGACATGTTTCCAAAAATGCTTTTTTTGGATTCAGGGGGTCTCAAAACATGTATTTCCGGTGAAATCTCGGTATCGAAATTTTGGGTGGAATACAATACTTCCCCTACTTACTATGCGTAGTAGAGAAAGTAAAAATGTATATGACATCGATTGTGTATTTTAATGCGATCTATAGTTTTTGTGTAGTAAAATTTTGTCTATCTCTTATGGTTTACCAGTTATGCAAAAGTCGTTCACAATGAAGAATACTTTTGGAGACATTCCCAGAAAATTCAAGCTATACATTTTATTTGTCATGAAAGTATCTTAAACATATGATATTTTAATAAAAATCATTAGAGCCATTTTTGAGAAAATTAAAATTTTCGAAAAATGTTCCATGTAAAGTGTAGTCTGGGGTGGGGGGATTTTCTTGAAAACCTTTGTGTTGCATCTCTGGAAGATACTGAACCTAAATACCAAGTTTGGTGTTTATCCGACTGTTCATTTCTGAGTTATGCTGTTCACAGACATACACACACACACAGACACACACATGGACATGTTTCCAAAAATGCTTTTTTTGGATTCAGGGGGTCTCAAAACATATATTTCCGGTGAAATCTCGGTATTGAATTTTTGGGTGGAATACAATACTTCCCCTACTTACTATACGTAGTAGAGAAAATAAAAATCTGATGTGTTACACTCACATGACTTTCTCTACTCTTGTACAATCTAATTTTACAAACGCCTATTCTCCATATGCTTCATGTTAATCGAGATATCGAGATGTCAATCTTATTGGTAATTTTCTTGTAGATGCAAGGGGAATATGGTAGCTTTTAAGCGATAGTCAAATATTTTAACGCTGGTTGCTATGTGGCGAATTCCATTCTCTTTGCATGTTCAGGACATAAAAAAATGAATAACGAATTTGAGAAAAAGTGTAAGTATTGGAAAATTTAAGGAAATAACAAGCAATATCTCGAAAACGGTTCACTCAACAAAAGAAACGTATATGACATAAGTTGTGTATTTTAACGCGATCTACATTTTTTGTGTAGTAAAATTTTGTCTATCTCTTATGGTTTACCAGTTATGCAAAAGTCGTTCACAATGAAGAATATTTTTGGAGACATTCCCAGAAAATTCGAGATATACATTTTATTTTTCATGACAATATCTTAAACATATGATATTTTAATCAAAATCGTTAGAGCCGTTTTTGAGAAAATTAAAATTTTCGAAAAATGTTCCATGTAAAGGGTAGTCTGGGGTGGGGGGATTTTCTTGAAAACCTTCGTGTCGCATCTCTGGAAGACACTGAACCTAAATACCAAGTTTGGTGTTTATCCGACTGTTCGTTTTTGAGTTATGCTGTTCACAGACACACAGACACACAGACAGACAGACAGACAGACACACAGACACACAGACAGACACACACACGGACATGTTTCCAAAAATGCTTTTTTTGGATTCAGTGATTCTCAAAACATGTATTTCCGGTGAAATCTCGGTATCGAATTTTTGGGTGGAATGCAATACTTCCCCTACTTACTATACGTAGTAGAGAAAGTAAAAATGAATAACGAATTTGAGAAAAAGTAAAATCTGATGTGTTACACTCACATGACTTTCTCTACTCTTGTACAATCTATTTTTACAAACACCTATTCTCCATATGCTTCATATTAATCGAGATGTCAATCTTATTGCAATTTTCTTGTAGATGCAAGGGGAATATGGTAGCTTTCAAGCGATAGTCAAATATTTTATCGCTGGTTGCTATGTGGCGCATTCCATTCGCTTTGCATGTCCAGGACATAAAAAAATGAATAACGAATTTGAGAAAAAGTATAAGTATTGGAAAATTTAAGGGAATAACAAGCAATATCTCGAAAACGGTTCACTCAACAAAAGAAATGTATATAACATAAGTTGCGTATTTTAACGAGATCTACATTTTTTGTGTAGTAAAATTTTGTCTATCTCTTATGGTTTACCAGTTATGCAAAAGTCGTTCACAATGAAGAATACTTTTGGAGACATTCCCAGAAAATTCGAGATATACATTTCATTTCTCATGACATTATCTTAAACATATGATATTTTAAACAAAATCGTTAGAGCCATTTTTGAGAAAATTAAAATTTTCGAAAAATGTTCCATGTAAAGGGTAGTCTGGGGTGGGGGGATTTTCTTGAAAACCTTCGTGTCGCATCTCTGGAAGATACTGAACCTAAATACCAAGTTTGGTGTTTATCCGACTGTTCGTTTTTGAGTTATGCTGTTCACAGACACACACACACACAGACACACACACAGACACACACACGGACATGTTTCCAAAAATGCTTTTTTTGGATTCAGGAGGTCTCAAAACATGTATTTCCGGTGAAATCTCGGTATCGAATTTTTGGGTGGAATGCAATACTTCCCCTACTTACTATACGTAGTAGAGAAAGTAAAAATGTAAACATATGTGTATGGGCGGCTTGATTTTTATATATGCAGTAATAAGCATTTCAACACTTTCAAACTGTGTATACATATACTATTTTTGGTTTTTAATTTAGTAATTGCATTGATACTTTATATTCTTATACAAAGGACACCAGGGACCACTTACGAAAGGTGAATCTATAAGGAGAAAGTAAACGAAAACAGTGAAGCTCTGAAATGAAGATCACCGTGGTCACCTTGTTCTTATTCCAGTTCATGTCACTATTCCTTTGACATGGCTCAACAAGTGCAATTACCCCTCTGTAGCTGAATCTTCAACATAACTACTTGCTTCTGAAAACTCTTGTAAGAAAGAAAGAATAAATTGTCTAACAAGTATGCTTCACCACTACTTGGAAACCTTCAGATTTGGAGCAACATTTTCATATACTGTTTAGTCTGGAGGGTGGTGACAAGCATGCAGTTATTTCATTATTGCAAGAGTTTACTCATTTCAAGATATTGCAGAAAGAATCCCAGTTAACCCATCGCACTCTTTTGGCATATGAATCATATGGCGAGCTCAGCTTGCACTGCTCTATATAACTGCATGTAGTTTAGGTTCCTTCTCACAGATGCCATTTTAATATGTTTGTAATTCCCCCAACTGTGTTTCAAGGAAGGAAAACTAATTTTATTCTTCCTGCACTTGTACCAGCAGCCATCATAGATATGAAAGGAATGTGTGTGGATGACGACGAGGGTTTGAGAAAAGTGATACAAAATGTATTAGAGAGTGATAGTGAAAGTGTTAATTTTGCTGAATGTAAACAGCATGTCATCTACACTTTCAATGTTTTTGAAATACATGGAAACTTTGTTTGACAACAAGGCAGTTGAACAATCCCTACAAACAAATGTTGAAAGATGGTCTAACACCCATATTTCTTTAGTTATTTTGATGCTTATAGTGCGGAAATACGTATTCAAATGTACTGGAGCAAAAACCTATGCCTTCACATCTCAATTTTAAAACGTGTGATGTTGCTCTTCATTTAGAGGATTGTTTTGAGGTCTATCACACATAACAGCTGTACTGGTGACTTCATGCTTTTAATATTGTGCACACAAATTTTCATTTAAAGATACTTATTGGTTGATTTTAAATAACTTTTTAAGCATTAAGCTGTTACCACCCTCAGTGCTAGGGGATTTAAATCTGATTTCTTGCTTAGCCTGAAACGAAGGAAAAATGTGTAGAAATTTATGGAAAAATAGATATTCAAAAATTAACTTATTCATAAATATTCATTTGATTAACAAGATCTTCCAGAATCAATCACCTGAAAATTTAATCTGAAATAAAGCAATGTTTCATACAATTTTTCTAGTGTGTATCCACAAATTCCAGTATATCCAGTATGTATAAAGAAAAACAGAAAAAAAAACATTCAAGTATATTTCCAGTTCAGTAGACAGCCTGACCATAATTTCAAAAAAAATAATTTAATCATTATTCAAAGTTTAGCCATCTGTGCAATGTCGGGCAAGCCACCTAATTTTTTGGTAATGGCAGTAGTTGAAATTTTAAACCTTTGTATGTTCTTTAAGTTATTTAATTACATCAGAATACTCTATGTATTAAATTAAATTCAGTTTTATTTACCAACTCTCTTTAACTATGTTGGTCCTTAGTGTCCCATCCTATATTGGGCGTGAAAGACCAGTAATTTTGTTCAGAGGCCTCTTTATCAGGCTTGAGGTTCTTTTACATGCCGTAAATCTACGACACAGGACCACCGTCTTTACTTCCCTTCTGAAGGAAGCCATGCTAAGGATTTTTACACCCCTCTGCCTGGTTTGAACCTGCAATCTCTATTTATGTATGAACATAGCCCAATTGTAATACGATTACTTTTATGAATACTCTGGAAGTGAGAAAACAACTTAAATGTGGAGATGTTGAACAAGCTAACACAGAACTATTAGTCCCATAATCTCTCTTCTGCAATTTAAAGTTAATATTTTCAAAAGAATTTCATAATTTAAATATCCAGGGAAGAATGCTCATCTTTTAAAACATAAACATTATAACTGTTTGTATTGTATTTGTTCTATTAATTAAAGGTTTCCAAATGAAGATGCGAATTCAAGGTTTTCTGCAACAATAGAGTTGTATAATCAAATTAATGTATTTTTCTTGACTGCATTAGAATTGCAGAGGTTTTGTAACTGTTGCTTCGAAGTATCTGTTAAATGTTTATTTTCAACCACATCAAGAAATGTTGTTAGGCTTCCTGTAAATGAAAGTTTTACACATTTACTAAACAGGAGCAAGTATACATAGAGTTAATTTTAAAGTTCTGGGCAATCAATGATGGTATTAGTGCAAATGGGACATCACCTGTAACCACTGATGCAAGCTAAAATACTGAGTTTGGTGTTTAGCCAACTTTTTGCTTTTAAGTTATGCTCTTCACAGATACACACATGGGCCTTTTTCTAAAAAATACTTTCCTTGGGTTCACAGGGGCCTCAAAACATGCACTTTGGTGAAACGTCAGTGTCAAAATTTTTCCCCTACTTACTGTAAGCACATAGTAGAGAAAGGGTTCATGGGGGCCTCAAAACATGTATTTCTGGTGAGATGTTGGTATCAAATTTTTGGCTGGAATACAGTACTTTCCCTACCTATTGAAACTACATAGTAGAGAAAATAAAATTGATTCACGGGGATCCTGAAACATGTATTTCTGGTGAGATGTTGGTATGGGCTACTTACTGAACTATAAGTAGAGGAAGTAAAATTCTTCTCAGTTGAGTAATATGTGATGTTACGCTGGGCACAATTTTCTCTCTAATTACTTCACATGTTCTGGTAGTGAGCTTCATTACAATATATACAACAAAGATCCGATTGTGTTTTGTTTGACACACCTTCTGTTTTCTCGGTTAACACTGCAGTAGCCACACAAAAGTGTTTTTCTCTTTCCCTTTAAGCTCTTTTAAGTTAGGAAGTACCTTCCTGTAATCAGTTTCACTTGACTTGTACAACGGTTCTGGAATGGTCCATAAATGTGGGTTGACAGTCCTGCATGAGGAATAATATTAGAAATGACCTGCATTGTTGCTGTTAGTGCCGTACTTTATTCTCAAGTGTTTTCTTATTATTCACTTTCTATTAGTCACGTTTAGTCGCTGAATTTTTTTATTTATCTATGTTTTTGTGCAATGAATCATTACGAAACAGAATGCAAAAGAATCAGAAAGTTGATTGTTGAGGTCTTGATAGAGAGTGACCATAAAAGTGACTAGAATGCAGAACCAGAGGAGTCTGATGTCGAAGACACTAATGACAATTTCGCAAACTGTCCTGTGTATGTTGGAAAAGATGCAGAATGTAGCAAATATCTGTTTCGAGCATGCAAGTATTTTCTGTTTAAAATGTTTGAAGACTGTGACTGAAATATATAAACTGAAGCACTCAGTGTGTGCATTTCATCCACTGCTAAACAAAAATTAGAGTACCATTTTTTAAACCAAAGTCCCAAAATAAATATTGATACAATTTGATTTTTAACAATTCATAATTATAGATTGAAGAATTGTGTAAAATCATAATATGTATTCTAACAAAGTTTTATTCCACAAGCTTAGAAATATGATCAAATTATGACTGATGCAAAAACAAAGTGAAAATACAAGATTGCATTGTTTGCAAGGTTATTTGATGCAGCTGCATGGCATGTTTCACATCAGCCTCCTAATTGCAATTTGTGGGGTTTTCTCCCATTCTTGATCTGAGAGATTCTGTGCCTTTTTGAGCTTATTCCACAGATGCTCAATCGGATTGAAGTGCAGGCCAATCCATTACCCAAATTTGCTGCAGAATGACGCACTGGAAGAAAACTAGGATCCATTTCATAAGCAAAGGTTACGACAATGTTATTAATGTAAACGTGAGCATGTTTGGGACAACAACAATCTCTGTGCAAGACTCAGTAGTAATGCCAGCCTAAACCAGTCATGTTCATTAACATGTCTCCATACTAAACCTTGACGAGAAGCAGAGCTACCAGCTCAACTCGACTTCCTTGTGCTTACATATTCTACATCTCAGCCTGTTTCTTCCAGTTGTTGTCTGTATGTCATTTTGTAGAACTCTGCAAACCTGATACTACCCTATACTTTTGTTGTACCATATATCACATGACATGTAGAATCCTGGAGACAAATGAAAGGAATCCACATAAACTGCTTGTGTGACTCATGTTTCAGTGCTGTGTTTTAGCCTCAGAGAACAAACATATTAATTTCCTGCCACAAATTGCTGTTAAAAACTGTTTTAAAAAATAATAAATCAGTAAGTCAAAGAGTACTCACTTTGATTTCTACAAATTGTTCAATTTCACTAATTTATTCGGAAACAACTAACAAAGTTTTACAAGAACTTTATAAAATACTTGAGAACATAATATCTGACTTCCAAATTTACATTGTACCAATAGTTCACTTTGGGCTTAGATTTAAATATGTGTTGCTCTAATTTTTTTGAACAGTGTATTTGTTTGTGAATTTGAAACACCTCTAACATATTAAGATACTTACAATTTAAGTGGAACTGTACAGGATTTATTGCTTTATATGCTAAGGTAATTAATTGAAACATGTGTCAGCTATATTGCTCCTCATGGGACAACTGCAGGGTTAATAAATCATCACCATCTATCAGCTTTACTCTGATATCCTTTCAGTCTGATTGAGAACACCCACCTTGTACTGTTGGTCGCAGTCTCTTGTCATAGCGGGTTGCTACCAGCAGCTTGTCCAGAATCTCCTTGTCAGACTTGCCTTCCTCAAAACTGCAACAGCACAACAACACAGACATCAGCTCCCTCTCTTGTTTGCAGGCACAACATGGGAAACATGACTCTCTACCAACTTACAAACACATGCATATAAACCGATAGTCACATTTTTAAAGAGCTGTTGCTATGAAACTCCATGTTCTAAGTATGAACACGAGGGGAAAAAAATTGATGTGTTACACTCACATGACTTTCTCTACCCTGTGTCACTTACTAGTGGGTAAACAAGTTATTCTTATGAGGGCTTACTTTCCTATCTGCTTCATGTTAATTGAGATAAACCTTTACAGAAGCAGCTACATTACACATTTCGTTATAGAGAACAGCGATAGTCAAATGTTTAACAGCTGGACGCTATATGCTGGCCTTAAAGTTACATACTGTTTCCATGACATCGCGAGAAACAACTGAATGTTGACAGGACTTTAAAAGAATGACAAATATTGAACAGTTCAAACCACTAATAGTGAATATCTCAGAAATGGCTGATACCACAAAAAAGTTATTTGAAATAAATTTGTGTTTTAAAGAGATCTACATATTTTGTGTAGTACGTTTTTGTATCGTGTAATGTTTACCAGTTATACAAGATTATACAAAATTCCTTGTGAATGAAGAGGACTTCACAGGCTATTCCCAGAAATTGCAAGATATACATTTTATTTGTCATGTAAATATCTTTAATATATGGTATTTTAATCAAAGTCATTAGAGCCATTTGAAACCAAAGAATTCTTGTAATGTTCCATGTAAAGGGTAGTTTGGAGTGGGGGGATTTTCTTGAAAATCTTTGTGTCGCATTTTTGGAAGGTACTGAACTTAAATACTAAGTTTGGTGTTAATCTGGCATTTCATTTTTGAGTTATTTATATAGGCAAATAGCGTTAGGAAAAAAACAAACGTAGCCATTTTTCCATGCAAAGTGGGTACTGCCAACCTAAATAATCAGTGAAATGCACTGAATATGCGATGTGCTGTTGTTTTGTGAACGTGAATCATTGGAGTTTTAGACGCGCAGATCCCTGGGCTACGCTCTGTCGTCGCTTCTATCGGCCGCAACTTGCTGCACTCCTCTCCTTCTAAAAACATCCCTCGGCTACGCTTTGAGGCTGAGTATCTTACCGGCTTCGGTGGCATTATTCATATGTTGGCAGCATTACGTTAGAGCAGCGTAAGACCTAATGCGGGCAAAAGTGACACAAACGAGGGAAACAGTATGACAATTTACCCAAAAGTACACGTATGATAATTAAAAACGATTAACAGTGAGCATGTTGGAAATTGTTTTTTTAAACAAGATGTACATTTGTTATACCTATAGTAAGTTTTTTGTGTATCTCTTACGGTTTACCAGTGCAATGAAATGAATTTAATGTTGGACAGCCCGAGAAGGCTTTACCTTACGGGCCTACCATATCGACCGGATAATACAGTTCCTATAAACATAACTTCACATGTACCCTCCTCCGGAATGAATTCATTTTCTAATTATCCCGGAAACTCTTGATTGGCGTCCCTCTCCTTGTCGATAAGCAACCGAATCTTATTGTGGTTCAACTGTTTACATTATTCGTCCTTGCTTTCTAAGTCAACTCTGTTTCGTTGCTATTATAGTTGATTTTATTTATATACACATGTGTGTGTCTGGTATTCACGTTTAGCATCATCAAAGGATGCGACACCCCAAACTACGCTTTACATGGACCATTTTTCGAAATTTTTGATTTTCTATAAAATGGCTCGAACGATTTTGATTAAAACGCCATGTATTAAAGATATTTACATGAAAAATAAAACGTATGTCTTGAATTTTCTGGGAATACCCTGTGATGTCCTGTTCATTCGGAAGGAGTTCTGGTAAACGTTAAGCCATAGGCGAACGAAAATGTACATATCTTTAAAACATACAATTTATTTCAAATAACTTTTTGTGGCAAAGCCATTTCCGAGATATCGTTATTAATGATTTGATTTCTTCAATTTTTGCCATTCTTTTAAAGTCCTGGCGATTTTCAGTTATTTCTCGCGGTATGGAAAGAGTATGGAATTTATAGGCCGGCATATTGCGTCCGTTTCTAAACATTCTATCCCTGTTCTCTTTGCATCTGTAACGAAATGTGTAATGTAACTATTTCTGCAAACGTTAATCTCGATTAAAATGAAGTGGATAGAAAAATAAACTTCATTAAAAATAGTTTTTTTATCCACTAATAAACGACAGAGGGTAGAGAAAGTCATGTGAATGTAACACATACGAGTTTTTTCAATATCGATATAATTTCGTTTTCATGTAACGAAGGTAACATTTACTTGCGAGCAGGAGTAAACTCGTTTCAACAGTATCTTTGCAGTAAAACCTTATAACCAAGATAGGCAAATGGAACAAATCTGAATGCAGAACTGACCTGAATTATCTTAATGGCAGAGAAGTAAACCTCAGGCGAGTTGCATTGCGATCGTCTTTTGTCTTCCCTACTGTTCTCAAACATGTTTGGCCCCAAAACGTCTTTAGGGTATTATTTAGCATATATTAAAAGAGGTGCTTAAGTAAATAATTACTAAAATTAAAATTTACTAGAGAAAACAAAGATTGGCCAATTCCTAAGGCAAGTAAGACTTCAGAATTCTCTCCGATCTTGTCCAGCAGTTCGATGCTGGATCCGATCGCAAACTGCATTAAATGACAAATATCAGAAAGTCTATAATTTTGGACTTATAGTTTTGTTTTTGTTTGTTTTTTTTTCGCTGGACTATTCAAATAATAGGTTAGTGTGACGTCACGATCGGACATTGTAACGCCATGTAGAATGTCTCGAAGGAACCAGCCTGAACGTTTTCGTTCTACAAGATACAGTGTTTTAAATATGAAATCTATAATTATTTTGTCTTTATCTAGTTCACCGACAACAATGTTATAGACAATCAGCTGTTTTCCCGTCATGCATTTCTTTTTGGCTTCAAGCTTAACTACCTGCATAGGTCATATCGGATGGTCTACTTTTTAGAATATTACGTTTCAATTTTCTGGGACAAAAACTGTGACATTTGGTAAAAACATATTTTTGCTTTCGGTTTAGATACGCATTTTCCGTAATATTTAAATAGCAATATTTCTCGTAATGTTAACAACAGCGGTTCTCGTGCAGGCCTGTACCTCAGCACAAACACCAAAATGTTGCTTCATTTCTTACGAACTAAACAGTAAAATGTAAACTCTCTGCTATTATTGCTAACAAAGGTTCCGTAATTTCTGAGCAGGAAACACAATATATAATTCCATATCTCGCTCCGTTTAAACTGTTCCCAAAACTTTCAGCGCCTACATAGCGTTGCTGGCGCATCATCGGGTCCCTGGACGTTTGCACTTATTGCCGCTAGGATCGCTCGGTCATACAAACTGCCATTGTTGTATATTTTAGAAAAATCTGATGTGTTACACTCACATGACTTTCTCTACTCTTGTACAAACTATTTATACAAACGCTTATTCTCCATCTACTTCATGTTAATCGAGATAAACATATGCAGAGTCTATCTTATTGGTAATTTTCTTGTAGATGTAAGGGGAAAATATCTTTACACGGGCAATTTGGAAATACAGTAGCCTTTAAGCACATACATATCTCTTTAATAGCTGGTTGCTAGGTGCAGCACCATTCCCTTTCCCACAGATTAATACTCTTTGCATATCCAAGACAAAAAAATGAATAACGAATTCCCATTCGAGAAAATTATTGAAAAATTTAAGGGAATAACAAGTAATATCTCGAAAATGGTTCACTCAACAAAAAAAATGTATACGACATAAATTTTGTATTTTAACGCGATCTACATTTTTTGTGTAGTAAAATTTTGTCTATCTCTTATGGTTTACCAGTTATGCAAAAGTCGTTCACAATGAAGAATACTTTTGGGGACATTCCCAGGAAATTCAAGATATACATTTTATTTGTCATAAAAATATCTTGAACATATGATATTTTAATCAAAATCGTTAGAGCCAGTTTTGAGAAAATTAAAATTTTCGAAAAATCTTCCATGTAAAGGGTAGTCTGGGGTGGGGGGATTTTCTTGAAAACCTTCGTGTCACATCCATGGAAGATACTGAACCTAAATACCAAGTTTGGTGTTTATCCGACTGTTCGTTTCTGAGTTATGCTGTTCACAGACAGACACACACAGGCACACACACACGGACATGTTTCCAGAAATGCTTTTTTACTTTCTCTACTACGTATAGTAAGTAGGGGAAGTATTGCATTCCACCCAAAAATTCGATACCGAGATTTCACCGGAAATACATGTTTTGAGACCTCCTGAATCCAAAAAAAGCATTTTTGGAAACATGTCCGTGTGTGTGTCTGTGTGTGTGTCTGTGTGTCTGTGTGTGTGTGTCTGTGTGTGTGTGTGTCTGTGAACAGCATAACTCAAAAACGAACAGTCGGATAAACACCAAACTTGGTATTTAGGTTCAGTATCTTCCAGAGATGCGACACGAAGGTTTTCAAGAAAATCCCCCCACCCCAGACTACCCTTTACATGGAACATTTTTCGAAAATTTTAATTTTCTCAAAAATGGCTCTAACGATTTTTTTTAAAATATCATATGTTTAAGATAATGTCATGAGAAATGAAATGTATATCTCGAATTTTCTGGGAATGTCTCCAAAAGTATTCTTCATTGTGAACGACTTTTGCATAACTGGTAAACCATAAGAGATAGACAAAATTTTACTACACAAAAAATGTAGATCGCGTTAAAATACACAACTTATGTCATATAAATTTCTTTTGTTGAGTGAACCGTTTTCGAGATATTGCTTGTTATTTCCTTAAATTTGTCAATACTTATACTTTTTCTCAAATGCGTTATTCATTTTTTTTATGTCCTGGACATGCAAAGAGAATGGAATGCGCCACATAGCAACCAGCGTTAAAATATTTGACTATCGCTTAAAAGCTACCATATTTCCCTTGCATCTACAAGAAAATTACCAATAAGATTGACATCTCGATATCTCGATTAACATGAAGCATATGGAGAATAGGCGTTTGTAAAATTAGATTGTACAAGAGTAGAGAAAGTCATGTGAGTGTAACACATCAGATTTTTTGGATTCAGAGTGTCTCAAAACATATATTTCCGGTGAAATCTCTGTATCGAATTTTTGGTTGGAATACAATACTTCCCCTACTTACTATACGTAGTAGAGAAAGTAATAACGAATTCCCATTTTAGAAAATAAGTATTGAAAAATTTAAGGGAATAACAAGCAATATCTCGAAAATGGTTCACTCAACAACAAAAATGTATATGACATAAATTGTGTATTTTAATGCGGTCTACATTTTTGTGTAGTAAAATTTTGTCTATCTCTTATGGTTTACCAGTTATGCAAAAGTCGTTCACAATGGAGAATACTTTTGGAGACATTCCCAGAAAATTCAAGATATACATTTTATTTGTCATAAAAATATCTTAAACATATGATATTTTAATCAAAATCGTTAGAGCCATTTTTGAGAAAATTAAAATTTTCGAAAAATCTTCCATGTAAAGGGTAATCTGGGGTGGGGGGATTTTCTTGAAAACCTTCGTGTCGCATCCTTGGAGATGCTGAACCTAAATACTAAGTTTGGTGTTTATCCGACAGTTCGTTTCTGAGTTATGCTGTTCACAGACAGACACAGACACACACAGAGACACACACACGGACATGTTTCCAAAAATGCTTTTTTTGAATTCAGGGAGTCTCAAAACATCTATTTCCGGTGAAATCTAGGTATGGAATTTTTGGGTGGAATACAATACTTCCCCTACTTACTATACGTAGTAGAGAAAGTAAAAATCACGCGTATATTTCTATTGTTTTAGGATTAGTAATCGTGACTAAGACAAAATTATTTCGAAAGTTGTTTGTAGTTTGATGTACAATGGATATACTTGGAGGTTAAAGTAGCTTGTAAACACTGCGGGATTAATAATGAATTACGAGATGAAGAAATCAGGCTCTAAGTAACTGTTATTGTATACGAAAACTCCACCGGTAGTAACAGACGCTATTCCGTATTCGTCAAGGATCCAAAACTCACGCAACTGGAGTTTTTATTCATTATTAACACTAACACCTTTTAAACATTTAACCAGACTCTAACACATTGCAATACAACAAAGTTAACAGAAATATGTTATTTAACGAAAAAATGTCCGCCTTGACGTCATCATAGACACGCTCTGCACACTATGGGAGCTTCCCTTAATTTGCCAACCTTGTTAATCAAACCACAGCTAAGGTACACCTTCAGTGGAGCAAACATCGAAAAGGGAAAAAAATGCTTGGTTTATGATTTACGGGAGGTTAGGTTAGGTTTAGTTCTTTTTATATGAGTTTAGGTTACCTAATTAGCAACAAGTGGTTAGACTAAAGCACGCGAGCGAAGCGCGTGCGCTCCTTAACGATGTTTATGCTTCACTACTTATTTAAGCTTTGGTTTCTGATTCACGGGAGGCTAGGATAGCTTTTTTATATAAGCTTGCGTTAATTACCAATCAGCGGTTACACCTAAACACACGAGCAACGATGGTTCTGTGCCGGTGACCTTGTTTCCTCGCGCACTGAAGAGAGTCTATGTCTAACGCCAGGCAGCTCTCTGTCTGCCTGCCTGCTGGAAGACGTGGGACTTTGCTTACGACATAAACATACAACACCACAACATTACATTGACTGGTTTATTCTCACTATTGTCATATTGCTCTAACATTCTTTTATATTTACATATTATACACAAAGCTTGTCACGTAAATGCATTGTCGTAAACTAGCAGGGGCTTTATTAGTGTGATAAACACTCTACACCAGACATATCACCACCGTCGTTTTCTTCTGCAAGACTTTCCCTTCCATCGTCATCAGTCTTCTTCTCGTTCGCTGTCACTATATTTCCTAACCTGGATTACAGAACCTTCTAAGACATTTTCAAACAGGCCTTGTTGTTCTTCAATGTATTTGTCTTCCTACTTAATGTGTTGAGAGGCATTTTCCCACTTTTCTACGCTAATGTCCTCAACATGTCGTTAGCTAAGCTTAATCAGTAACATCATGTAGTTTAAAAGGGCGTTCTACCAAGCTACAATTGCTTTATATCAGCCGGATGAGTTCTACTCGAGTAAGCCCCGAAGACTAGGGCGGTAATCGGAGAACATTGTGTGCATGGCCTACAAACTATCAACGTAAATTTTCGGAATAGGTTTTGACCCTTACTTAGATTGTAAAGCTCCAAACTTAGCATCCTTTCATAGAATGGGGCAAGTTCTGCATCGTATTTTGGTATGAGGCGATGGGGCCGTTTCCAACTGCACACTATGGCACGGTGCGTTATCCATCATCACGACAGATCTGAGAGGCAAGGTAGGAATTAGTTTTTCCATTAGCGATTTCTTTGTACTTATCCCCATCATTTTGTGTTACATTAACCTTTGTTATTTTTACATAAAACGTCGCAGAAGGCAAGAACCTCTAATAAACACACCAAAACACGCAATACCTATATGCAATCCAAGTTTAATAACAGAAACACAGGGGTGCCATTTAGGGGGGCAGGGGGTCAATTGGTCCCCTCCCCTAGGTTACGAGCAACATTATTGCTCTACCAAATGAAACATTACAATTGTACTATTAATAGCAATATTTCACATTTAAGAAATAAAACATTATATATATATATATATATATATCGTCACAATCCACATGAACATTTGTGAAACTGCTCCAAGCAATCTTGGCCCCCCAATGCACAAACTGAAATCACGCCCCTACAGAAACATATAGTGACTAATTTATAAACACAACGTTCAAGGTTACATCAACAGACGGCTGACAAGAGAGATGTTACTGCTGCCGCTAGACTGAAGCGATGGCACTTACTGCGCATGCCCGAGAATTGGGGGCTCGCTCACTGTACAGATAACCAGTGCGCATCGAGCTTTCACCGGCACAGAACCATCGTTCCTACTGTATTTAAGTTTTGGTTTCTGATTCCCAGGAGCGATAGGTTAGGTTAAGATTCTTTTTATAGGCCTGGTTTCCACCTTTTTCGCAATGAATTAACTTTCGGAGTACACCGTGTTGTATAATAGCTGCGCTAACTAATCTTTTTCCCAAAATTGCAATAAACCCAACATTTGGTGCTCACAGTCGTCTGAATCTCAGCTTACGTTACCTTTGTCACGTTTTCTACCCTCATTTCGATATGCTGGCTGCATTACTTCGCCAATTTTCGCGTTAAGTTGGCAGAACCCACATTCATATGTTACCCTTATAAACAAGGCGTGGGGGGGGGACATCTCCTAGTATGAAACAATTCCGTAAGTATTATGTTTGATCCTTATTGAGGTGGATGTCAAAAGTTATAAACTTTGCTCCCAACTCCTAATTATAATACAATATACAGCAATAAAAATGTACCTGCGTTGAAAGTCGAGTATTGAACAGACCGAAGAATTGAACTATTAAACCTTCCTCGATTAAAAAAAAAAAGGAATGTTGCTCTTAGTTCCTTATCAATCAAAATCGTTTCTCCTGCTTTGAAGTACAGTAACGTACACAGCAAAAATCATTTTTATTTATTTATAGCCTAAGATGACAAACACGCGCGCACAATAAACGAACTAGTTGACTAAAAGCTTCTTGCATTTAATACTACTTGGGCTCATCGAAAAACATGATAAACCTAATTGGGGTAGTGTAGCTTGTGGTGGATCCCCGTATGTATAATTAATATTTATGTAGTGTTTTACAACAGAAGTGTCGACTTTTAGTTTTTGTACACCTCGAAACTAGATTCAATAGAAGTCCATTTAATTGCTACAAAGCGTGTGAAAGAAGTCAAGACTTCACTGTCATTGGGTGAAGTGAATAAAAACAAGTGTTTGCTAAAACTAGGATATTATATTTTAAGTTAATGCTTGCAATTTAGTGAATAACAATTAAGTTTGTACTTGAATTACATATAAGCAAACGCAATTGAATTGAAGATAAAACTAGTAGATCAAGATGTTGCTTAAACTACAAAATGTGTAAATAAACACAAGCTAGATGTTGTTTACTCCTTAAGAATTGCAAGTGTACCTCTGACCAGCATTCGCAAACGTAGAAGAGCAGTATCGTGGTCTCACAAGAGAATGCCTGACTGAAGCAAGAGATGGTGCTCTATAGCAGACATTCAACAGTGGGAGCCATGGTGACGATTATGTAAATGTTCAGTTTACAAGTGTCCACGTGCAGATCAGTATCGTGGTCTCACAAGAGAATGCCTGACTGAAGCAAGAGATGGTGCTCTATAGCAGACATTCAACAGTGGGAGCCATGGTGACGATTATGTAAATGTTCAGTTTACAAGTGTCCACGTGCAGATCAGTATCGTGGTCTCACAAGAGAATGCCTGACTGAAGCAAGAGATGGTGCTCTATAGCAGACATTGAACAGTGGGAGCTATGGTGACGATTATGTAAATGTTGAGTTTACAACAAGTGTCCACGTGCAGATCAGTATCGTGGTCTCACAAGAGAATGCCTGACTGAAGCAAGAGATGGTGCTCTATAGCAGACATTGAACAGTGGGAGCCATGGTGACGATTATGTAAATGTTGAGTTTACAACAAGTGTCCACGTGCAGATCAGTATCGTGGTCTCACAAGAGAATGCCTGACTGAAGCAAGAGATGGTGCTCTATAGCAGACATTGAACAGTGGGAGCTATGGTGACGATTATGTAAATGTTGAGTTTACAACAAGTGTCCACGTGCAGATCAGTATCGTGGTCTCACAAGAGAATGCCTGACTGAAGCAAGAGATGGTGCTCTATAGCAGACATTGAACAGTGGGAGCTATGGTGACGATTATGTAAATGTTGAGTTTACAACAAGTGTCCACGTGCAGATCAGTATCGTGGTCTCACAAGAGAATGCCTGACTGAAGCAAGAGATGGTGCTCTATAGCAGACATTGAACAGTGGGAGCCATGGTGACGATTATGTAAATGTTGAGTTTACAACAAGTGTCCACGTGCAGATCAGTATGCCATGGTTACTTGCTACTAATTTAAATCCACACACGTTCCATATTCTCAATTTTATACGTGTGAAGCTTGATGAGGTGCTGCCATCTGCAACTGCTTCACAACATTGCCAAGTATTTGGACGATCCTGTGGAAGAGGTGAAGAGGAATTGCAAGTTGACATCGAAGATACGCGACAAAGAAGGGAGGAAATTAGACACGTGTTGAGAGAAATATGTTCAACACAACTATTGAAATATAAATAACAACACAAGTTACCGCGTATTTTTAAAAAAAATGCGATTTTGCTCATGTGACAGCAGATTTTTCCCCCCAGTCCTTTAAAATCACCTTTTTATTCCCTGTTACGTTTTTATCTGTCTTCTTTTTCAGCTCATTCTTCATATTTTGAATTTTCTTTTTTAGTTGTTTTTCGAAAGTGTGTTTAGAAAATACTTTCAAATACTCATCTTTAAGCTTCCCTCACTTTAGGTGAACAGAACGGTGTCATCCGCAAGCAACATCACAAACTTTAGCTGCCAATCATTGGCTCTTCTGGAATTTCAGAGAACATCTCTGTATCTGAATCATCTCACATCGTGAAGTAATACCAAAGTTTTGGCTGCAGTTGGTTAGTTTCTTGAATCACCATCACTACTCTTTCCCCAAAAATATTGTCACGTGTCTTGGCCGTTTTCTGAGAGGGTCTATCCAGCCGTCAGTTAAAGCTATAGCTAGTGCTAAAACTTAACACTTAACGTCAAAGCTCACTTTTTATTCACTGTCTGCTAGGGAGGTCCGAAGCTACAGGGTAAATCAATGTGAACGGATACTTCATGTTCGAACTAACGTTATAACCAAAACAAAGTACTGTCTGCGTTGAGCGAAAATTGGCATTGCGCAGGAAACTGTTTTATTGCCATGCGCCAGTCTTTAACATCCAGTAAGCACATACAAAATGCGAAAATATAACGTAACGGTTTTCTTGTGTTTTGCTGAACGCAGACATTTCCTGTCCTTGACGAAATTCTTGGCTTCCGACCAGCGCTTAAACACACTTTTAGAGTAGCTCATTGTTTCCATTTCGCTTGGGTCAACAGTGTCCAAAACTTGAAAATAAATCTTTCGGTTATGGTAAATTGCCTTGAAGAACAAATGGCGTTTATCACAAGTAACACAATCATATCTTCACGGCTTATACAACGTGTTAACCAAATATGCAACCCCAGTTTTAATTTCTTTATGCAAACTATTGACGCAAAAAGCATTTGCTTGATTTTGGATTTTTAATATGAATAATGTTTAAAATATAATTTTCTGGCATTCTTGCTTTCGTAAATGCCTAGATAATCGTCTATCAAATAATAATTTTAGAAATATGTGGTTGCGAATTTCAGGAGAGCATTAAGAAAGCCTTTTTTAAAGTTTCATGGGCAGCTTTTTAAAATAGATCAAATTACTTGTCTCTTAATTATATATTTTAGTGAAGCTTATCTACAACCTTCATGAAAATCGGGAAGAAACACAACATATTATATACAGCTAATTTTGTCTCGTGATCTACTTCACAAAATAAATGTCAGAATAAGACAGCAACTGTGCGGAGCAAGAAAATGAATATACAACAGTCCAAGCAATACTTACATCTCCGAACCGTGGACGTGCCATACAATCAGCAATATGGCGGCCGCCCGCAGCAGCTCAGCAAATAAACCCATCTTAGGACATCTGAAACAAACGAGTTGCAACATTACAGACTACTCAACTAAAATATCGAATAACATTTTCATATTTGTTGTAATTATAAGTCTCTTACAAACTGCAACCCAAATGTTCGGATAAATCATTCATACTGATGTGTGTAGTGAATTTCATGCAAGAATGTTACAAAGGATTGTTGTGAAACGTGGTACTCAACAAAGCTTAGATTCAACTTAGAACATAAGCTATACGACATCTTAAATACTTTCCCGAAATTGGGGTGTTCAAGTGGGGTGGAGAGTCAAATAAACTGGAGTTATCGCTTATTATTCTATTTTTAATGTTCCCTTATATAAGTTTTTATAAGCATAGGATGTTTCTGACAAACTTCAATAGGGACAGTGGCGCATCATGTGCCTAAGGAAATGACATATTGGAAAATTGCTATTGATTTTCTTTTAATGAAAATAGATCGTTCTAACAACCAATTATCGCTTTTATTTATTTTACAAAGGAGCTGTAGCTTGGTTAACTTGTACTTCAATATCATAAGAATAGAACATTGTTACTGATTTGTCTACAGTGCAGGCTCTGTCCCAATTTTAATGTATACAGATTCTTGTTTACACATTCAAACAGTACGCTGTTTATACCTTTGAAAAATCTCCGGAAAATTACAATTTCCTTCCGCTACCGTTCAAAAATTATATCTTAAGACTAGGTCTTGTTTACATAAATACCTTAGATCATGATAATATCTTAAGACTAGGTCCTGTTTACATAAATACCTTAGATCATGATAATATTTTAAGACTAGGTCCTGGTCACATAAATACCTTAGATCATGATAATATCTTAAGACTAGGTCCTGGTTACATAAATATCTTAGATCATGATAATATCTTAAGACTAGGTCCTGGTCACATAAATACCTTAGATCATGATAATATCTTAAGACTAGGTCCTGGTTACATAAATACCTTAGATCATGATAATATCTTAAGACTAGGTCCTGGTTACATAAATACCTTAGATCATGATAATATCTTAAGACTAGGTCCTGGTTACATAAATACCTTAGATCATGATAATATCTTAAGACTAGGTCTTGTTTACATAAATACCTTAGATCATGATAATATCTTAAGACTAGATCCTGGTTACATAAATACCTTAGATCATGATAATATCTTAAGACTAGGTCCTGGTTACATAAATACCTTAGATCATGATAATATCTTAAGACTAGGTCCTGGTTACATAAATACCTTAGATCATGATAATATCTTAAGACTAGATCCTGGTTACATAAATACCTTAGATCATGATAATATCTTAAGACTAGGTCCTGGTTACATAAATACCTTAGATCATGATAATATTTTAAGACTACTTCCTGGTTACATAAATACCTTAGATCATGATAATATTTTAAGACTACTTCCTGGTTACATAAATACCTTAGATCATGATAATATCTTAAGACTAGGTCCTGGTTACATAAATACCTTAGATCATGATAATATCTTAAGACTAGGTCCTGGTCACATAAATACCTTAGATCATGATAATATCTTAAGACTAGGTCCTGGTTACATAAATACCTTAGATCATGATAATATCTTAAGACTAGATCCTGGTTACATAAATACCTTAGATCATGATAATATCTTAAGACTAGGTCCTGGTTACATAAATACCTTAGATCATGATAATATCTTAAGACTAGATCCTGGTTACATAAATACCTTAGATCATGATAATATCTTAAGACTAGGTCCTGGTTACATAAATACCTTAGATCATGATAATATCTTAAGACTAGGTCCTGGTCACATAAATACCTTAGATCATGATAATATCTTAAGACTAGGTCCTGGTTACATAAATACCTTAGATCATGATAATATCTTAAGACTAGGTCCTGGTTACATAAATACCTTAGATCATGATAATATCTTAAGACTAGGTCCTGGTTACATAAATACCTTAGATCATGATAATATCTTAAGACTAGGTCCTGGTTACATAAATACCTTAGATCATGATAATATCTTAAGACTAGGTCCTGGTTACATAAATACCTTAGATCATGATAATATCTTAAGACTAGGTCCTGGTTACATAAATACCTTAGATCATGATAATATTTTAAGACTAGGTCCTGGTTACATAAATACCTTAGATCATGATAATATCTTAAGACTAGGTCCTGGTTACATAAATACCTTAGATCATGATAATATCTTAAGACTAGGTCCTGGTTACATAAATTATTTAGATCATGATAATATCTTAAGACTAGGTCCTGGTTACATAAATACCTTAGATCATAATAGTATCTTAAGACTAGATCCTGGTTACATAAATACCTTAGATCATGATAATATCTTAAGACTAGGTCCTGGTCACATAAATACCTTAGATCATGATAATATCTTAAGACTAGGTCCTGGTTACATAAATACCTTAGATCATGATAATATCTTAAGACTAGATCCTGGTTAAATAAATACCTTAGATCATGATAATATCTTAAGACTAGATCCTGGTTACATAAATACCTTAGATCATGATAATATCTTAAGACTAGATCCTGGTTACATAAATACCTTAGATCATGATAATATCTTAAGACTAGGTCCTGGTTACATAAATACCTTAGATCATGATAATATCTTAAGACTAGGTCCTGGTTACATAAATACCTTAGATCATGATAATATCTTAAGACTAGATCCTGTTTACATAAATACCTTAGATTATGATAATATATTAAGACTAGGTCCTGGTTACATAAATACCTTAGATCATGATAATATCTTAAGACTAGGTCCTGGTTACATAAGTACCTTAGATTATGATAATATCTTAAGACTAGGTCCTGGTTACATAAATACCTTAGATCATGATAATATCTTAAGACTAGATCCTGGTTACATAAATACCTTAGATCATGATAATATCTTAAGACTAGGTCCTGGTTACATAAATACCTTAGATCATGATAATATCTTAAGACTAGATCCTGGTTACATAAATACCTTAGATCATGATAATATCTTAAGACTAGGTCCTGGTTACATAAATACCTTAGATCATGATAATATCTTAAGACTAGGTCCTGGTTACATAAATACCTTAGATCATGATAATATCTTAAGACTAGGTCCTGGTTACATAAATACCTTAGATCATGATAATATCTTAAGACTAGGTCCTGGTTACATAAATACCTTAGATCATGATAATATCTTAAGACTAGGTCCTGGTTACATAAATACCTTAGATCATGATAATATCTTAAGACTACTTCCTGGTTACATAAATATCTTAGATCATGATAATATCTTAAGACTAGATCCTGGTTACATAAATACCTTAGATCATGATAATATCTTAAGACTACTTCCTGGTTACATAAATATCTTAGATCATGATAATATCTTAAGACTAGATCCTGGTTACATAAATATCTTAGATCATGATAATATCTTAAGACTAGATCCTGGTTACATAAATACCTTAGATCATGATAATATCTTAAGACTAGATCCTGGTTACATAAATACCTTAGATCATGATAATATCTTAAGACTAGGTCCTGGTTACATAAATACCTTAGATCATGATAATATCTTAAGACTAGGTCCTGGTTACATAAATACCTTAGATCATGATAATATCTTAAGACTAGGTCCTGGTTACATAAATACCTTAGATCATGATAATATCTTAAGACTAGGTCCTGGTTACATAAATACCTTAGATCATGATAATATCTTAAGACTAGGTCCTGGTTACATAAATACCTTAGATCATGATAATATCTTAAGACTAGATCCTGGTTACATAAATACCTTAGATCATGATAATATCTTAAGACTAGATCCTGGTTACATAAATACCTTAGATCATGATAATATCTTAAGACTACTTCCTGGTTACATAAATACTTTAGATCATGATAATATCTTAAGACTACTTCCTGGTTACATAAATATCTTAGATCATGATAATATCTTAAGACTACTTCCTGGTTACATAAATACCTTAGATCATGATAATATCTTAAGACTACTTCCTGGTTACATAAATACCTTAGATCATGATAATATCTTAAGACTACTTCCTGGTTACATAAATATCTTAGATCATGATAATATCTTAAGACTACTTCCTGGTTACATAAATACCTTAGATCATGATAATATCTTAAGACTACTTCCTGGTTACATAAATACCTTAGATCATGATAATATCTTAAGACTACTTCCTGGTTACATAAATACCTTAGATCATGATAATATCTTAAGACTACTTCCTGGTTACATAAATATCTTAGATCATGATAATATCTTAAGACTAGGTCCTGGTTACATAAATACCTTAGATCATGATAATATCTTAAGACTAGATCCTGGTTACATAAATACCTTAGATCATGATAATATCTTAAGACTACTTCCTGGTTACATAAATACCTTAGATCATGATAATATCTTAAGACTACTTCCTGGTTACATAAATACCTTAGATCATGATAATATCTTAAGACTAGGTCCTGGTTACATAAATACCTTAGATCATGATAATATCTTAAGACTAGGTCCTGGTCACATAAATACCTTAGATCATGATAATATCTTAAGACTACTTCCTGGTTACATAAATACCTTAGATCATGATAATATCTTAAGACTAGGTCCTGGTTACATAAATACCTTAGATCATGATAATATCTTAAGACTAGGTCCTGGTTACATAAATACCTTAGATCATGATAATATCTTAAGACTAGATCCTGGTTACATAAATACCTTAGATCATGATAATATCTTAAGACTAGATCCTGGTTACATAAATACCTTAGATCATGATAATATCTTAAGACTACTTCCTGGTTACATAAATACCTTAGATCATGATAATATCTTAAGACTACTTCCTGGTTACATAAATACCTTAGATCATGATAATATCTTAAGACTACTTCCTGGTTACATAAATATCTTAGATCATGATAATATCTTAAGACTACGTCCTGGTTACATAAATACCTTAGATCATGATAATATCTTAAGACTACTTCCTGGTTACATAAATACCTTAGATCATGATAATATCTTAAGACTACTTCCTGGTTACATAAATATCTTAGATCATGATAATATCTTAAGACTACTTCCTGGTTACATAAATACCTTAGATCATGATAATATCTTAAGACTAGGTCCTGGTTACATAAATACCTTAGATCATGATAATATCTTAAGACTACTTCCTGGTTACATAAATACCTTAGATCATGATAATATCTTAAGACTACTTCCTGGTTACATAAATACCTTAGATCATGATAATATTTTAAGACTAGGTCCTGGTTACATAAATATCTTAGATCATGATAATATCTTAAGACTAGGTCCTGGTTACATAAATACCTTAGATCATGATAATATCTTAAGACTACTTCCTGGTTACATAAATACCTTAGATCATGATAATATCTTAAGACTACTTCCTGGTTACATAAATACCTTAGATCATGATAATATTTTAAGACTAGGTCCTGGTTACATAAATATCTTAGATCATGATAATATCTTAAGACTAGGTCCTGGTTACATAAATACCTTAGATCATGATAATATCTTAAGACTAGGTCCTGGTTACATAAATACCTTAGATCATGATAATATCTTAAGACTAGGTCCTGGTTACATAAATACCTTAGATCATGATAATATCTTAAGACTAGGTCCTGGTTACATAAATACCTTAGATCAGATAATATCTTAAGACTAGGTCCTGTTTACATAAATACCTTAGATCATGATAATATCTTAAGACTAGGTCCTGGTTACATAAATACCTTAGATCATGATAATATCTTAAGACTAGGCCCTGGTGACATAAATACCTTAGATCATGATAATATCTTAAGACTAGGTCCTGGTTACATAAATACCTTAGATCATGATAATATCTTAAGACTAGGTCCTCTATACATAAATACCTTAGATCATGATAATATCTTAAGACTAGGTCCTGGTGACATAAATACCTTAGATCATGATAATATCTTAAGACTAGGTCCTGTTTACATAAATACCTTAGATCATGATAATATCTTAAGACTAGGCCCTGGTGACATAAATACCTTAGATCATGATAATATCTTAAGACTAGGTCCTGGTGACATAAATATCTTAGATCATGATAATATCTTAAGACTAGGCCCTGGTGACATAAATACCTTAGATCATGATAATATCTTAAGACTAGGCCCTGGTGACATAAATATCTTAGATCATGATAATATCTTAAGACTAGGCCCTGGTGACATAAATACCTTAGATCATGATAATATCTTAAGACTAGGCCCTGGTGACATAAATACCTTAGATCATGATAATATCTTAAGACTAGATCCTGGTTACATAAATACCTTAGATCATGATAATATCTTAAGACTAGGTCCTGGTTACATAAATACCTTAGATCATGATAATATCTTAAGACTACTTCCTGGTTACATAAATACCTTAGATCATGATAATATCTTAAGACTACTTCCTGGTTACATAACTACCTTAGAACATGATAATATTTTAAGACTAGGTCCTGGTTACATAAATATCTTAGATCATGATAATATCTTAAGACTAGGTCCTGGTTACATAAATACCTTAGATCATGATAATATCTTAAGACTACTTCCTGGTTACATAAATACCTTAGATCATGATAATATCTTAAGACTACTTCCTGGTTACATAAATACCTTAGATCATGATAATATTTTAAGACTAGGTCCTGGTTACATAAATATCTTAGATCATGATAATATCTTAAGACTAGGTCCTGGTTACATAAATACCTTAGATCATGATAATATCTTAAGACTAGGTCCTGGTTACATAAATACCTTAGATCATGATAATATCTTAAGACTAGGTCCTGGTTACATAAATACCTTAGATCATGATAATATCTTAAGACTAGGTCCTGGTTACATAAATACCTTAGATCAGATAATATCTTAAGACTAGGTCCTGTTTACATAAATACCTTAGATCATGATAATATCTTAAGACTAGGTCATGGTTACATAAATACCTTAGATCATGATAATATCTTAAGACTAGGCCCTGGTGACATAAATACCTTAGATCATGATAATATCTTAAGACTAGGTCCTGGTTACATAAATACCTTAGATCATGATAATATCTTAAGACTAGGTCCTCTATACATAAATACCTTAGATCATGATAATATCTTAAGACTAGGTCCTGGTGACATAAATACCTTAGATCATGATAATATCTTAAGACTAGGTCCTGTTTACATAAATACCTTAGATCATGATAATATCTTAAGACTAGGCCCTGGTGACATAAATACCTTAGATCATGATAATATCTTAAGACTAGGTCCTGGTGACATAAATATCTTAGATCATGATAATATCTTAAGACTAGGCCCTGGTGACATAAATACCTTAGATCATGATAATATCTTAAGACTAGGTCCTGGTTACATAAATATCTTAGATCATGATAATATCTTAAGACTAGATCCTGTTTACATAAATACCTTAGATCATGATAATATCTTAAGACTAGGTCCTGGTTACATAAATACCTTAGATCATGATAATATCTTAAGACTAGGTCCTGGTTACATAAATACCTTAGATCATGATAATATCTTAAGACTAGGTCCTGGTTACATAAATACCTTAGATCATGATAATATCTTAAGACTAGGTCCTGGTTACATAAATACCTTAGATGATGATAATATCTTAAGACTAGGTCCTGGTTACATAAATACCTTAGATCATGATAATATCTTAAGACTAGGTCCTGGTTACATAAATACCTTAGATCATGATAATATCTTAAGACTAGATCCTGGTTACATAAATACCTTAGATTATGATAATATCTTAAGACTAGGTCCTGGTTACATAAATACCTTAGATCATGATAATATCTTAAGACTAGATCCTGGTTACATAAATACCTTAGATCATGATAATATCTTAAGATTAGGTCCTGGTTACATAAATACCTTAGATTATGATAATATCTTAAGACTAGGTCCTGGTTACATAAATACCTTAGATCATGATAATATCTTAAGATTAGGTCCTGGTTACATAAATACCTTAGATCATGATAATATCTTAAGACTACTTCCTGGTTACATAAATACCTTAGATCATGATAATATCTTAAGACTACTTCCTGGTTACATAAATACCTTAGATCATGATAATATCTTAAGACTAGGTCCTGGTTACATAAATACCTTAGATCATGATAATATCTTAAGACTAGATCCTGGTTACATAAATATCTTAGATCATGATAATATCTTAAGACTACTTCCTGGTTACATAAATACCTTAGATCATGATAATATCTTAAGACTACTTCCTGGTTACATAAATACCTTAGATCATGATAATATCTTAAGACTACTTCCTGGTTACATAAATATCTTAGATCATGATAATATCTTAAGACTACTTCCTGGTTACATAAATACCTTAGATCATGATAATATCTTAAGACTACTTCCTGGTTACATAAATACCTTAGATCATGATAATATCTTAAGACTACTTCCTGGTTACATAAATATCTTAGATCATGATAATATCTTAAGACTACTTCCTGGTTACATAAATACCTTAGATCATGATAATATCTTAAGACTACTTCCTGGTTACATAAATACCTTAGATCATGATAATATCTTAAGACTACTTCCTGGTTACATAAATACCTTATATCATGATAATATCTTAAGACTAGGTCCTGGTTACATAAATACCTTAGATCATGATAATATCTTAAGACTAGGTCCTGGTTACATAAATACCTATGATCCTGATAATATTTGAAGGCTAGCTCCTGGATACACAAATGCCTAATTTAGATCCTGATAATAGCTCAAGCTTAGCTCCTATTTATATAAAAACCTAGATGATGATAATATCTGAAGAAACACACCTGTTTACATAAATACCTAGATCATTATAATATATAAAGAAAAACACCTGTAACTTAAATACCTAGTTCATGATAATATCTGAAGAAAAACGCCTGTTTACTTAAATACCTAGTTCATGATAATATCTGAAGAAAAACGCCTGTTTACTTAAATACCTAGTTCATGATAATATCTGAAGAAAGACACCTGTTTGCTTAATACCTAGTTCATGACAATATCTGAAGAAAAACGCCTCTTTTCATAAATACCTAGTTCATGACAATATCTGAAGAAAAAATCCTGTTTACTTAATTATAATGATTTCATGATAATCTCTAAAGAGTGGCTCCTGATTACATAAATACCCAGATAATGATAACATATGAAGACAAATTCCTCTTTATAAAAATACTTAGATAATGACAATATCTGAAGCCTAGCTCCTGTTTACACGAGTATTTATATCATGGTAACATATGGAGAAGAGCTGCTACTATAATCTTATCATGATAATATCTCAGGACTGACTCCTAATTACAATAATACTTAGATTATGTTAATATCTGAAGACTACTTCCGGTTTACATAAATACTTAGATTATGTTAATATCTGAAGACTACTTCCGGTTTACATAAACTTAGATTATGTTAATATCTGAAGACTACTTCCGGTTTACATATAGTTAGATTATGAGAATATCTCAGCACTAACACCTGATTACATAAATACTTAGATCATGATAATATCTAAGGGCTATCTCCTGTTTAGACAAATACATTAGATCATGATAATATCTGAGGGCTATCTCCTGTTTAGACAAATACATTAGATCATGATAATATCTGAGAGCTATCTCCTGTTTAGACAAATACATTAGATCATGATAATATCTGAGAGCTATCTCCTGTTTAGACAAATACATTAGATCATGATAATATCTGAGGGCTATCTCCTGTTTAGACAAATACATTAGATCATGATAATATCTGAGGGCTATCTCCTGTTTAGACAAATACATTAGATCATGATAATATCTGAGGGCTATCTCCTGTTTAGACAAATACATTAGATCATGATAATATCTTAGAGCTATCTCCTGTTTAGACAAATACATTAGATCATGATAATATCTGAGGGCTATCTCCTGTTTAGACAAATACTTAAGATCATGATAATATCTGAGGGCTATCTCCTGTTTAGACAAATACTTAAGATCATGATAATATCTGAGGGCTATCTCCTATTAGACACATACTTTATATCATGATAATTTCTGAGGGTTATCTCCTGTTTAGACAAATACTTTAGATCATGATAATATCTGAGGGCTATCTCCTGTTTAGACAATTACTTAAGATCGTGATAATATCTGAGGGCTATCTACTGTTTAGACAAATACTTAAGCTCGTGATAATATCTGAGGGCTATCTCCTGTTTAGACAATTACTTAAGATCGTGATAATATCTGAGGGCTATCTACTGTTCAGACAAATATTTTAGATCATGATAATATCTGAGGGCTATCTCCTGTTTAGACAAATACATTAGATCATGATAATATGTGAGAGGTATCTTCTCTTTAGACAAATATTTAAGATCATGATAATATCTGAGGGCAATCTCCTGTTTAGACAAACACATTAGATCATGATAATATCTGAGGGCTATCTCCTGTTTAGACAAATACTTAAGATCATGATAATATCTGAGAGCTATCTCCTGTTTAGACAAATACTTAAGATCATGATAATATCTGAGGGCTATCTCCTGTTTAGACAAATACTTAAGATCGTGATAATATCTGAGGGCTATCTCCTATTAGACACATACTTTATATCATGATAATTTCTGAGGGTTATCTCCTGTTTAGACAAATACTTAAGATCATGATAATATCTGAGAGCTATCTCCTATTAGACACATACTTTATATCATGATAATTTCTGAGGGTTATCTCCTGTTTAGACAAATACTTAAGATCGTGATAATATCTGAGGACTATCTCCTATTAGACACATACTTTATATCATGATAATTTCTGAGGGTTATCTCCTGTTTAGACAAATACTTAAGATCGTGATAATATCTGAGGGCTACCTCCTATTAGACACATACTTTATATCATGATAATTTCTGAGGGTTATCTCCTGTTTAGAAAATTACTTAAGATCGTGATAATATCTGAGGGCTATCTCCTGTTTAGACAAATATTTTAGATCATGATAATATCTGAGAGGTATCTTCTCTTTAGACAAATATTTAAGATCATGATAATATCTGAGGGCTATCTCCTGTTTAGACAAATACATTAGATCACGATAATATCTGAGGGCTATCTCCTGTTTAGACAAATATTTTAGATCATGATAATATCTGAGGGCTATCTCCTGTTTAGACAAATACATTAGATCATGATAATATCTGAGAGCTATCTCCTGTTTAGACAAATATTTAAGATCATGATAATACCTGAGAGCTATCGCCTGTTTAAACAAATACTTAAGATCGTGATAATGTCTGAGGGCTATCTCCTGTTTAGACAAATACATTAGATCATGATAATATCTGAGGGCTATCTGCTGTTTAGACAAATACTTAAGATCATGATAATATCTGAGGGCTATCTCCTGTTTAGACAAATACTTAAGATCGTGATAATATCTGAGGGTTTTCTACTGTTTAGACAAATATTTTAGATCATGATAATATCTGAGGGCTATCTACTGTTTAGACAAATACATTAGATCATGATAATATCTGAGAGCTATCTCCTGTTTAGACAAATACATTGGATCATGATAATATCTGAGAGCTATCTCCTGTTTAGACAAATATTTTAGATCATGATAATATCTGAGGGCTATCTCCTGTTTAGACAAATACTTAAGATCATGATAATATCTGAGGGCTATCTCCTGTTTAGACAAATATATTAGATCATGATAATATCTGAGAGCTATATCCTGTTTAGACAAATATATTAGATCATGATAATATCTGAGGGCTATCTCCTGTTTAGACAAATATATCAGATCATGATAATATCTGAGGGCTATCTCCTGTTTAGACAAATACATTAGATCATGATAATATCTGAGAGCTATCTTCTCTTTAGACAAATATTTAAGATCATGATAATATCTGAGGGCTATCTCCTGGTTAGACAAATACATTAGATCATGATAATATCTGAGGGCTATCTCCTGTTTAGACAAATACATTAGATCATGATAATATCTGATGGCTAGCTGCTGTTTAGACAAATACTTTAGATCATGATAATATCTGAGAGCTATCGCCTGTTTAAACAAATACTTTATATCATGATAATATCTGAGAGCTATCGCCTGTTTAAACAAATACTTTATATCATGATAATATCTGAGGGCTATCGCCTGTTTAAAAAAATACTTTATATCATGATAATATCTGAGGGCAATCGCCTGTTTAAACAAATACTTTATATCATGATAATATCTGAGGGCTATCTCCTGTTTAGACAAATACTTAAGATCATGATAATATCTGAGGGCTATCTCCTGTTTAGACAAATATTTTAGATCATGATAATATCTGAGGGCTATCTCCTGTTTAGACAAATATTTTAGATCATGATAATATCTGACGGCTATCTCCTGTTTAGACAAATATTTTAGATCATGATAATATCTGAGGGCTATCTCCTGTTTAGACAAATATATTAGATCATGATAATATCTGAGGGCTATCTCCTGTTTAGACAAATACATTAGATCATGATAATATCCGAGAGCCATCTCCTGTTTAGACAAATACATTAGATCATGATAATATCTCAGGGCTATCTCCTGTTTAGACAAATATATTAGATCATGATAATATCTGAGGGCTATCTCCTGTTTAGACATATACATTAGATTATGATAATATCTGAGAGCTATCTCCTGTTTAGACAAATACATTAGATCATGATAATATCTGAGGGCTATCTTCTCTTTAGACAAATATTTAAGATCATGATAATATCTGAGAGCTATCTTCTCTTTAGACAAATATTTAAGATCATGATAATATCTGAGGCCTATCTCCTGTTTAGACAAATACATTAGATCATGATAATATCTGAGGGCTATCTCCTGTTTAGACAAATACATTAGATCATGATAATATCTGAGAGCTATCTCCTGTTTAGACAAATACTTTAGATCATGATAATATCTGATGGCTAGCTCCTGTTTAGACAATTACTTGAGATCATGATAATATCTGAGAGCTATCTCCTGTTTAGACAAGTACATGAGATCATGATAATATCTGAGAGCTATCTCCTGTTTAGACAATTACTTGAGATCATGATAATATCTGAGAGCTATCTCCTGTTTAGACAATTACTTGAGATCATGATAATATCTGAGGGCTATCTCCTGTTTAGACAAATACTTTAGATCATGATAATATCTGAGAGCTATCTCCTGTTTAGACAATTACTTGAGATCATGATAATATCTGAGAGCTATCTCCTGTTTAGACAATTACTTGAGATCATGATAATATCTGAGAGCTATCTCCTGTTTAGACAAATACTTGAGATCATGATAATATCTGAGAGCTATCTCCTGTTTAGACAATTACTTTATATCATGATAATATCTGAGAGCTATCTCCTGTTTAGACAATTACTTGAGATCATGATAATATCTGAGAGCTATCTCCTGTTTAGACAAATACTTGAGATCATGATAATATCTGAGAGCTATCTCCTGTTTAGACAATTACTTTATATCATGATAATATCTGAGAGCTATCTCCTGTTTAGACAATTACTTGAGATCATGATAATATCTGAGGGCTATCTCCTGTTTAGACAAATACTTGAGATCATGATAATATCTGAGAGCTATCTCCTGTTTAGACAATTACTTGAGATCATGATAATATCTGATGGCTATCTTCTCTTTAGACAAATACTTTAGATCATGATAATATCTGAGAGCTATCTCCTGTTTAGACAAATACATTAGATCATGATAATATCTGATGGCTAGCTCCTGTTTAGACAAATACTTTAGATCATGATAATATCTGAGAGCTATCTCCTGTTTAGACAATTACTTGAGATCATGATAATATCTGATGGCTATCTCCTGTTTAGACAAGTACTTGAGATCATGATAATATCTGATGGCTATCTCCTGTTTAGACAATTACTTGAGATCATGATAATATCTGAGGGCTATCTCCTGTTTAGACAATTACTTGAGATCATGATAATATCTGGGAGCTATCTCCTGTTTAGACAATTACTTGAGATCATGATAATATCTGAGAGCTATCTCCTGTTTAGACAATTACTTGAGATCATGATAATATCTGAGAGCTATCTCCTGTTTAGACAAATACTTGAGATCATGATAATATCTGATAGCTATCTCCTGTTTAGACAATTACTTGAGATCATGATAATATCTGAGGGCTATCTCCTGTTTAGACAATTACTTGAAATCATGATAATTTCTGAGAGCTATCTCCTGTTTAGACAAATACATTAGATCATGATAATATCTGATGGCTATCTCCTGTTTAGACAAATACTTTAGATCATGATAATATCTAAGAGGTATCTCCTGTTTAGACAATTACTTGAGATCATGATAATATCTGAGAGCTATCTCCTGTTTAGACAAATACATTAGATCATGATAATATCTGACAGCTATCTCCTGTTTAGACAAATACTTTAGATCATGATAATATCTGAGAGCTATCTCCTGTTTAGACAAATACATTAGATCATGATAATATCTGATGGCTATCTGCTGTTTAGACAAATACTTTAGATCATGATAATATCTGAGAGCTATCTCCCGTTTAGACAATTACTTGAGATCATGATAATATCTGATGGCTATCTCCTGTTTAGACAATTACTTGAGATCATGATAATATCTGATGGCTATCTCCTGTTTAGACAGTTACTTGAGATCATGATAATATCTGATGGCTATCTCCTGTTTAGACAATTACTTGAGATCATGATAATATCTGAGGGCTATCTCCTGTTTAGACAATTACTTGAGATCATGATAATATCTGAGAGCTATCTCCTGTTTAGACAATTACTTGAGATCATGATTATATCTGATGGCTATCTCCTAATTAGACAATTACTTGAGATCATGATAATATCTGATGGCTATCTCCTGTTTAGACAAATACTTTAGATCATGATAATATCTGAGAGCTATCTCCTGTTTAGACAAATACTTTAGATCATGATAATATCTGAGAGCTATCTCCTGTTTAGACAAATACTTTAGATCATGATAATATCTGAGAGCTATCTCCTGTTTAGACAAATACTTTAGATCATGATAATATCTGATGGCTATCTCCTGTTTAGACAAATACTTTAGATCATGATAATATCTGAGAGCTATCTCCTGTTTAGACAATTACTTGAGATCATGTTAATATCTGATGGCTATCTCCTGTTTAGACAAATACATTAGATCATGATAATATCTGATGGCTATCTCCTGTTTAGACAAATACTTTAGATCATGATAATATCTGAGAGCTATCTCCTGTTTAGACAATTACTTGAGATCATGATAATATCTGAGGGCTATCTCCTGTTTAGACAAATACTTGAGATCATGATAATATCTGAGAGCTATCTCCTGTTTAGACAATTACTTGAGATCATGATAATATCTGATGGCTATCTTCTCTTTAGACAAATACTTTAGATCATGATAATATCTGAGAGCTATCTCCTGTTTAGACAAATACATTAGATCATGATAATATCTGATGGCTAGCTCCTGTTTAGACAAATACTTTAGATCATGATAATATCTGAGAGCTATCTCCTGTTTAGACAATTACTTGAGATCATGATAATATCTGATGGCTATCTCCTGTTTAGACAAGTACTTGAGATCATGATAATATCTGATGGCTATCTCCTGTTTAGACAATTACTTGAGATCATGATAATATCTGAGGGCTATCTCCTGTTTAGACAATTACTTGAGATCATGATAATATCTGAGAGCTATCTCCTGTTTAGACAATTACTTGAGATCATGATAATATCTGAGAGCTATCTCCTGTTTAGACAATTACTTGAGATCATGATAATATCTGAGAGCTATCTCCTGTTTAGACAAATACTTGAGATCATGATAATATCTGATAGCTATCTCCTGTTTAGACAATTACTTGAGATCATGATAATATCTGAGGGCTATCTCCTGTTTAGACAATTACTTGAAATCATGATAATTTCTGAGAGCTATCTCCTGTTTAGACAAATACATTAGATCATGATAATATCTGATGGCTATCTCCTGTTTAGACAAATACTTTAGATCATGATAATATCTAAGAGGTATCTCCTGTTTAGACAATTACTTGAGATCATGATAATATCTGAGAGCTATCTCCTGTTTAGACAAATACATTAGATCATGATAATATCTGACAGCTATCTCCTGTTTAGACAAATACTTTAGATCATGATAATATCTGAGAGCTATCTCCTGTTTAGACAAATACATTAGATCATGATAATATCTGATGGCTATCTGCTGTTTAGACAAATACTTTAGATCATGATAATATCTGAGAGCTATCTCCCGTTTAGACAATTACTTGAGATCATGATAATATCTGATGGCTATCTCCTGTTTAGACAATTACTTGAGATCATGATAATATCTGATGGCTATCTCCTGTTTAGACAGTTACTTGAGATCATGATAATATCTGATGGCTATCTCCTGTTTAGACAATTACTTGAGATCATGATAATATCTGAGGGCTATCTCCTGTTTAGACAATTACTTGAGATCATGATAATATCTGAGAGCTATCTCCTGTTTAGACAATTACTTGAGATCATGATTATATCTGATGGCTATCTCCTAATTAGACAATTACTTGAGATCATGATAATATCTGATGGCTATCTCCTGTTTAGACAAATACTTTAGATCATGATAATATCTGAGAGCTATCTCCTGTTTAGACAAATACTTTAGATCATGATAATATCTGAGAGCTATCTCCTGTTTAGACAAATACTTTAGATCATGATAATATCTGAGAGCTATCTCCTGTTTAGACAAATACTTTAGATCATGATAATATCTGATGGCTATCTCCTGTTTAGACAAATACTTTAGATCATGATAATATCTGAGAGCTATCTCCTGTTTAGACAATTACTTGAGATCATGTTAATATCTGATGGCTATCTCCTGTTTAGACAAATACATTAGATCATGATAATATCTGATGGCTATCTCCTGTTTAGACAAATACTTTAGATCATGATAATATCTGAGAGCTATCTCCTGTTTAGACAATTACTTGAGATCATGATAATATCTGAGGGCTATCTCCTGTTTAGACAAATACTTGAGATCATGATAATATCTGAGAGCTATCTCCTGTTTAGACAATTACTTGAGATCATGATAATATCTGATGGCTATCTTCTCTTTAGACAAATACTTTAGATCATGATAATATCTGAGAGCTATCTCCTGTTTAGACAAATACATTAGATCATGATAATATCTGATGGCTAGCTCCTGTTTAGACAAATACTTTAGATCATGATAATATCTGAGAGCTATCTCCTGTTTAGACAATTACTTGAGATCATGGTAATATCTGAGAGCTATCTCCTGTTTAGACAAATACTTTAGATCATGATAATATCTGAGAGCTATCTCCTGTTTAGACAAATACATTAGATCATGATAATATCTGAGAGCTATCTCCTGTTTAGACAAATACTTTAGATCATGATAATATCTGAGAGCTATCTCCTGTTTAGACAAATACATTAGATCATGATAATATCTGATGGCTATCTCCTGTTTAGACAAATACTTTAGATCATGATAATATCTGAGAGCTATCTCCTGTTTAGACAAATACATTAGATCATGATAATATCTGAGAGCTATCTCCTGTTTAGACAAATACTTTAGATCATGATAATATCTGAGAGGTATCTCCTGTTTAGACAAATACATTAGATCATGATAATATCTGAGAGCTATCTCCTGTTTAGACAAATACATTAGATCATGATAATATCTGAAAGCTATCTCCTGTTTAGACAAATACATTAGATCATGATAATATCTGATGGCTATCTCCTGTTTAGACAAATACATTAGATCATGATAATATCTGAGAGCTATCTCCTGTTTAGACAAATACATTAGATCATGATAATATCTGAGAGCTATCTCCTGTTTAGACAAATACATTAGATCATGATAATATCTGAGAGCTATCTCCTGTTTAGACAAATACTTTAGATCATGATAATATCTGAGATGTATCTCCTGTTTAGACAAATACATTAGATCATGATAATATCTGAGAGCTATCTCCTGTTTAGACAAATACATTAGATCATGATAATATCTGATGGCTATCTCCTGTTTAGACAAATACATTAGATCATGATAATATCTGAGAGGTATCTCCTGTTTAGACAAATACATTAGATCATGATAATATCTGAGAGCTATCTCCTGTTTAGACAAATACTTTAGATCATGATAATATCTGAGAGCTATCTCCTGTTTAGACAAATACTTTAGATCATGATAATATCTGAGAGGTATCTCCTGTTTAGACAAATACATTAGATCATGATAATATCTGAGAGCTATCTCCTGTTTAGACAAATACATTAGATCATGATAATATCTGATGGCTATCTCCTGTTTAGACAAATACATTAGATCATGATAATATCTGAGAGGTATCTCCTGTTTAGACAAATACATTAGATCATGATAATATCTGAGAGCTATCTCCTGTTTAGACAAATACTTTAGATCATGATAATATCTGAGAGCTATCTCCTGTTTAGACAATTACTTGAGATCATGATAATATCTGATGGCTATCTCCTGTTTAGACAAATACTTTAGATCATGATAATATCTGAGAGCTATCTCCTGTTTAGACAAATACATTAGATCATGATAATATCTGATGGCTATCTCCTGTTTAGACAAATACTTTAGATCATGATAATATCTGAGAGCTATCTCCTGTTTAGACAAATACATTAGATCATGATAATATCTGATGGCTATCTCCTGTTTAGACAAATACTTTAGATCATGATAATATCTGAGAGCTATCTCCTGTTTAGACAAATACATTAGATCATGATAATATCTGAGAGGTATCTCCTGTTTAGACAAATACTTGAGATCATGATAATATCTGAGAGCTATCTCCTGTTTAGACAAATACTTGAGATCATGATAATATCTGATGGCTAGCTCCTGTTTAGACAAATACTTAAGATCATGATAATATCTGAGGGATATCTCCTGTTTAGACAAATACTTAAGATCATGATAATATCTGAGGGATATCTCCTGTTTAGACAAATTCTTTAGATCATGATAATATCTGAGGGATATCTCCTGTTTAGTCAAATACACTGGTGTGCAAAACCTAAGGAGGAGATGGATAAAGTAACATAAAAAATGAACCACTTGGTGGAAGTAGATGAATGTGCCAGAGGTCTCTCACACGTACACAGATAGCTGGACGTCACATGGCGTGAGTGTAGCGAACCTATAGTGCCAAATGGGTCTGATCCCGCAACGTGGGGCGGTTGACGAAAAAGGACAAGATGGTGTGTGGCAATTAGCGAGCTGTTACGGTGCACTGTAGTGGTGTTCTTGATTGCAATATGGCTCGTAGACACCATTTGGATGACTTCACATGGGGAAGAATTATCGGGAAACTGGAAGAAGGGCGAAGTGTGACGAGTGTTGCTCAGGAGTTTGGAATTACTCACAGCATTGTTTCACGTGCATGGTGAACCTTTCAAACCACAGGCACTGTTGTCCCAAGGAGAGGTGGTGGACGACCACGCTCAAATGCAGCAGTAGATGACCGCTACATTGTGCAACAGGCAAGAAGGGATCCACGCCGAACAGCGGGTGCAATTGCAACCACATGTAACAGGACAGCTAGGCACAGCGACTACACAGGTCTCTCTGCCAGACGGCCAGTACGTTGTGTTCCATTGACATCCGCACATCGGCGGCACCGTTTGGGATGTCCCCAAGAGCATCAAAATTGGAACAACGAGGAATGGGATCGCTTGCTCTTCTCGGATGAGAGCAGATTCAGTCTAAGTAGTGATTCTCGACATACCCTCATCTGGCGAGAGGTGGGAACAAGTAATGAAACCAGGAACATCCTTGAACATGATCTTTTGGTGGTTCGGGTGTTATGTTTGGGGAGGCATAATGTTGCATGAGCGCACCGACCTCCAAATCTTTGAACACGGTACGCTCACTGCTCAATTGTGATACTGCACTCTTTTCCCCATGTATGTCTTTTCAGGGGTGTAGTCGGCCCTGACTTCATATTTATGGATGACAATGCCCGTTCCCCCGATTTAAATGCCATCGACCACATGTGGGATGCTTTGGGGAGACGCATTGCAGCACATCCACATGCACCTACGACATCCAACGGTTGTCAACAGCGCTGGTGGAGGAATTGAACTCCCTGCCACAAGAACTGCTTACCAACCTTGTGGGCAGCATGGGAGAACGATGCAGAGCATGTATTGCTGTCTATGGTTATCATACAATCAGAAAAAAGTTACGTAATCCTGAAAATTAAAGAAAATATTTATAAATAAAAACACCCGAAGTAAAGATATGAAAACTGTACTTTCAAAATGTAAAGTTTAAACAAATAAATTAGCTGTACCTCAAAGACGGTTCATACGAAAATAGTGCCAATTAAAACAACACGGGCCTGAGACTGGTAAGGAAGCAGAGGGATAGTGCAGTCAATAAAACGGGGAACGATGGTCACAGTTAAAGTACAGAAATTCTAGACCTTTACCTGTGTTTACTTCATGCTCCATTGTCAGGTCGATCTTAAGCATTTGTCTCCAAAGACTCTGCCAGCGTGAGCACAATTGGCCGGGTACTTTACCTCCCCCAGATCGATCTCATATAAATGGACGTGCAAGTAGTTCTTCCTCTACAAGAGCAATTGCAGTGAAAGTGATTGATAGGGGCGGTAACCGGACCACCCCTCCTTGTGTCACATGCTGCAGTTAGAGTACGAGTCTGAAAATTCATCCACGGACAGTAGCCAAATGAAACATGTTTCAGGTCCCGTGGTACTTGTTTACTTACTTTCTCTGACACAGCTAGAGGAGGTATTGCATTCCAATCCAATTCGATAAAGGTATTTCAACGGAAATACATGTTTTCAGATCCATCGTACCCCCAAAAAAGGATTTTTATAAAACCCTCTCATTCTCTTTCTCTCTGTGAGCGCCATAATTAAAAAAAGTCGGATAAAAAATAAACTGGTAATTAAAATTGAAATTTCGTTTTATTTATAGACGCTCTTTAACTACTGTGGTTTTTAGCGTTCCATTCTATATTGGGTGTGAAAGAACGGTAACTTTGCTCAGAGGCCTCTATCAGGCTTGAGGTTCTTTTACGTGCCATAAATCTACGACACGGGACCACCAGCTTTACTTCCCTTCCGAAGGAACCCATGCTAAGGATTTTTACGTCTGAAAAATACCCATCGTCCTCCGCCGGGTTTGAACCCGCAACCTTGCAAACTAGAGGCTAGCATTGAACTAGTAATTAAGTTCAGCATATTTCAAGGATATGATAGGAAGATTAAAACAAGGAAACTACTCTTCCCTTAACGTGAAAAATGGTTGGTTATTTTTGTTTCTCTGAAAAACAGCGCCACGTGTTCAAGTGTACACGTTTTAAACATTTGACTATCACCTCAGTCTCATCTACAATGATGTGTGTAATGTAACTATTTCTGTAAACGTGTATTTCGATTAACTTGAAGTAGGAAGATCGGTTAGAGAAAGTCGTGTGAATGTTTGATGATATGTCGGCGTCGCTGTGCTGGATAACTCAGGACACGTAGTTCTAGTTGGAAACTCGAACCTTCATTATAAAGCGCTCCCTACACATTGTTAAATAATTTATCGGGAACCTGTAGGATTAAATATCGATTTCACAATTCGATAATGGTTACGGGCTATTAATTGTGATACAGACGCTCGCCGATCGTCACTTCACGTTTTAAGTTATTCTTAAGCACACAAGGTAGTTTTACTTTATCCTATGTTAGTATACACATGAAATTAGAGCTGGCATATTCAGAAACACCCTCCCTCAAAACTACTCTTTATATGTTTCCTTAGTTTTATTTTCTCAAAAACAGCGCTGACGATTTTCATTAAAATATCAAAGTGGTATAAAATTATGCAATGCCACAGCCGGGGTTTGAATACGATTCTCCCGTTGTTCTAATCACTGAGCTACTGTGACAACATTGACTTAAGTTGTTTTCTAGATAGACCACTGCCATCGCAAGTACTTCCATACTGGGTGCTTATGGCTTTCTTATTATGTATATAACTAATTGAAATTAATTAGAGACCTTAGCCTGGTCTTGGCAAGTTTTTTAATATAGAGTCAACTGAAAAATTCAATGTCACAGCCGGGATTTGAACACGCTTCTCCCGCTCTCTGTGCGGTTGCTCGTCGTTTGAGTGTTCGTAGAGGTTGGTGAAGTTTGCTATCAATTAGTGATAACCGCTCTATCTTCCATTTCTGCAGGAATGGGTCACTTACACAGATGTCTTGTTTAGCGCTTCGATCGGCTGCGGCAGGGAATCATATCAAGGACAGCTTTGTAGAGCAAGCACAAGGGGTTGGTAGCTCACTTAAGGAATCAGTGAAGTTGAACACTTCACAAGAAAGAAGCCAAGTGTTTGGGGTATACCACGTGCTTCATCAGTTGCTGAGATCTTTATGAAGTTCTGATACTTAGATGACCGAACATTTGTCTAAGTAGAAGAGTTTGCATGGGACCAAGTGTTTGGGGTATACCACGTGCTTCATCAGTTGCTGAGATCTTTATGAAGTTCTGATACTTAGATGACCGAACATTTGTCTAAGTAGAAGAGTTTGCATGGGACCAAGTGTTTGGGGTATACCACGTGCTTCATCAGTTGCTGAGATCTTTATGAAGTTCTGATACTTAGATGACCGAACATTTGTCTAAGTAGAAGAGTTTGCATGGGACCAAGTGTTTGGGGTATACCACGTGCTTCATCAGTTGCTGAGATCTTTATGAAGTTCTGATACTTAGATGACCGAACATTTGTCTAAGTAGAAGAGTTTGCATGGGACCAAATTTGGTGGATCTTGCATGCGCCAATCAGATGTGTGGTGTGGCTAGATCAAAAGCATTTTACATTAATATCTTGGGAATAATGCGGAATGGTGTTTGAGGGCACTCCGTTAGAGATATGTTGTGGGACATGGTGTAATTTCTATAGCATATGTAGGACCAAGCATTCAAAGGAGGCTCACATGCTTCCAGTTGTAGGCGGCCTTTAATTCGGCTCGTAATGAATGTTACTAGAGTAGGCGTAATGCAATAGTTTAAATTGTGTCTAGTATTTTGAGAATCTAAGGTTTAGTGAAGTTGTAAACCACAGCTCCATAGATCGAATAAGACCCTTGTAGAAACTAGGAAATATGGGTAAATCGGCTCCCCAATTTCTTGCAGCAACAACTTTGAAGACGTTAAGTCGTTTGTATTTTTTAAGCATTTAATATGGGAATCCATGAAAATTTTCTGTCAAAAATAATGGCGAGAACTTCTATATTTTCTTTAACTACTTCAAGCTTTCCCTCGTTAACGTACAGTTCAAAGTCTTTCTGTGGTGATCTTTTCCTTGAGAAGGCAGAGAATTCAAACCAGTTGCTATCCATTTTTGTAGTTGTTTCAAGGCAGACTGAACACTTCTTGGCGTGCGGCAATATTTTTCCCTTGACAGAATGTTGTAAAACCACCAGCGTAGAGGCAAGCCTTAATTGGTGGACTAAGAGATGATAGAACGTTGTTAAGCTCAACACCGAACCTCGAGAAAAGACCTCCTTGGAGAGTATACTCTTATACCCTTGACAGAATGTTGTAAAACCACCAGCGTAGAGGCAAGCCTTAATTGGTGGACTAAGAGATGATAGAACGTTGTTAAGCTCAACACCGAACCTCGAGAAAAGACCTCCTTGGAGAGTATACTCTTATACCCTTGACAGAATGTTGTAAAACCACCAGCGTAGAGGCAAGCCTTAATTGGTGGACTAAGAGATGATAGAACGTTGTTAAGCTCAACACCGAACCTCGAGAAAAGACCTCCTTGGAGAGTATACTCTTATACCCTTGACTGCGATTCTGAAGAAACATCGAGATAACATCCTTCCTCTATGTTGGTGTTTATTATATGAGCTTTCTATGTCATACCATTAGCCTTCTCAACGTGTTGAGATTCTGAGAAGGCTGTGAGGATTTCTGTTTCAAGCATGGTTAATATATCTGTGGTTGAATGGTGACCGCAAAATCTACTCTGAAAATCGGTAAAAAAATAAAATGTTTCTGATTAAGAATCCAGTTTAATCTTTGGTTAATCCCTTAATCATAGTACACGTGAGAGCAATAGGTGGAAAGTTTTCAAGAATACTGTGGTTCCTGTTGAGTTTAGGAATAAGATTGCTAGACGCCCTTGGTTAGGAAATATTTTATTTATCCAGATAAAATGTTATATTCGTTCAGATATGCATGCCAGTCCATCACGAGGAAGTTGTTTGAATAATTCATACCCTATGTTGTTCGTTCCAGGATCATTTTATGCACATTAGCTGTAGCTTTCATGACAATCCCAGTGTCGAAGCTAGTTTCAGGTGAATCACTTCATCATATTTGCCGTCACTTGAGATTCTTGCAAAGATATTAGCAATTTCAGTAGAGCAGCAAAGAGCAGTCCCGTTTATTACTTTCTCTACTACGTATAGTAAGTAGGGGAAGTATTGTATTCCACCCAAAAATTCGTTACCGAGATTTCACCGGAAATACATGTTTTGAGATCTCCTGAATCCAAAAAAAGCATTTTTGGAAACATGTCCGTGTGTGTGTCTGTGTGTGTGTGTGTGTCTGTGTGTGTGTGTCTGTGAACAGCATAACTCAAAAACGAACAGTCGGATAAGCACCAAACTTGGTATTTAGGTTCAGTATCTTCCAGATATGCGACAGGAAGGTTTTCAAGAAAATCCCCCCACTCCAGACTACCCTTTACATGGAACATTTTTCGAAAATTTTAATTTTCTCAAAAATGGCTCTAACGATTTTGATGAAAATATCACATGTTTAAGATAATGTCATGAGAAATGAAATGTATATCTTGAATTTTCTGGGAATGTCTCCAAAAGTATTCTTCATTGTGAACGCCTTTTGCATAACTGGTAAACCATAAGAGATAGACAAAATTTTACTACACAAAAAATGTAGATCGCGTTAAAATACACAACTTATGTCATATACATTTCTTTTGTTGAGTGAACCGTTTTCGAGATATTGCTTGTTATTTCCTTAAATTTTCCAATACTTATACTTTTTCTCAAATACGTTATTCATTTTTTTATGGCCTGGACATGCAAAGAGAATGGAATGCGCCACATAGCAACCAGCGTTAAAATATTTGACTATCGCTTAAAGTCTACCATATTCCCCTTGCATCTACATGAAAATTACCAATAAGATTGACATCTAGATTAACATGAAGCATATGGAGAATAGGCGTTTGTAAAATTAGATTGTACAAGAGTAGAGAAAGTCATGTGAGTGCAACACATCAGATTTTCTTTAAATCTATCCCATATTAAAGAGTAAGGGGTGCTAAAGGATCACCAGCTTAGTTGTTTTCTCTCCTTGCTCATTTTTCTTGCTTTTGATGATTTAACTTTTAAAAAAAGTTAATTTTGTTTTCTAATGATGGGGAGTCTCTTATACTGATAGAATGTTCTGTGTTTATCTTTTAAAACGGATTCGTTCCACCATAGTGTATATCTTTCATTGTTAAAGGTCGTGGTTTTTTGTGGACTCAATTCTGCAGAAGTGACTATTAATACAGTAAAGGCTTGAAGGAGTATGAGGCTATAGAATTAACTATTTAACGAGATTGTGATGGGTGAGTGGTCGCTAGCGAAGAGTAAACACACCACTGATCGTTAAATCGATACTACTCCGTGAGCGAGTTAAGTATAATGAAATCTTCCCACTTGCATCAGTGTGACGACTGTCTATTGGGGTAAAGTAACAGATACTGCGAGTGCCTCTGGGTCGGTTGTTAGAGGCATTTCCTTGGTTTAATTACCACCTGCATCAGTGTGACGATTGTCTATTGGGGTAAAGTAACAGATACTGTGACTGCTTCTAGGTCGGTTGTTAGAGGCATTTCCTTGTGGTTTAATTACCAACTGCATCAGTGTGACGACTGTCTATTGCGGTAAAGTAACAGATACTGCGAGTGCTTCTAGGTCGGTTGTTAGAGGCATTTCCTTGGTTTAATTACCACCTGCATCAGTGTGACGACTGTCTATTGGGGTAAAGTAACAGATACTGTGACTGCTTCTAGGTCGGTTGTTAGAGGCATTTCCTTGTGGTTTAATTACCACCTGCATCAGTGTGACAACTGTCTATTGCGGTAAAGTAACAGATACTGCGACTGCTTCTAGGTCAGTTGTTAGAGGCATTTCCTTGGTTTAATTACCACCTGCATCAGTGTGACGACTGTCTATTGGGGTAAAGTAACAGATACTGTGACTGCTTCTAGGTCGGTTGTTAGAGGCATTTCCTTGTGGTTTAATTACCACCTGCATCAGTGTGACGAGTGTCTATTGGGGTAAAGTAACAGATACTGTGACTGCTTCTAGGTCGGTTGTTAGAGGCATTTCCTTGTGGTTTAATTACCACCTGCATCAGTGTGACGAGTGTCTATTGGGGTAAAGTAACAGATACTGTGACTGCTTCTAGGTCGGTTGTTAGAGGCATTTCCTTGTGGTTTAATTACCACCTGCATCAGTGTGACGAGTGTCTATTGGGGTAAAGTAACAGATACTGTGACTGCTTCTAGGTCGGTTGTTAGAGGCATTTCCTTGTGGTTTAATTACCACTTGCATCAGTGTGACGAGTGTCTATTGGGGTAAAGTAACAGATACTGTGACTGCTTCTAGGTCGGTTGTTAGAGGCATTTCCTTGTGGTTTAATTACCCCTCCACTTGCATCAGTGTGACGACTGTCTATTGCGGTAAAGTAACAGATACCGCGACTGCTTCTAGGTTGGTTGTAGGAGGCATTTCCTTGTGGTTTAATTGCCCCTCCCCTTGCATCAGTGTGACGACTGTTTATTGGGGTAAAGTAACAGATACTGCGAGTGCTTCTAGGTCGGTTGTTAGAGGCACTTCCTTGTGGTTTAATTACCACCTGCATTATTGTGACGACTGTCTATTGGGGTAAAGTAACAGATACTGCGAGTGCTTCTAGGTCGGTTGTTAGAGGCACTCCCTTGTGGTTTAATTACCACCTGCATTATTGTGACGACTGTCTATTGGGGTAAAGTAACAGATACTGCGAGTGCTTCTAGGTCGGTTGTTAGAGGCACTTCCTTGTGGTTTAATTACCACCTGCATTATTGTGACGACTGTCTATTGGGGTAAAGTAACAGATATTGCGAGTGCTTCTAGGTCGGTTGTTAGAGGCACTTCCTTGTGGTTTACTTACCACCTGCATTATTGTGACGACTGTCTATTGGGGTAAAGTAACAGATACTGCGAGTGCTTCTAGGTCGGTTGTTAGAGGCACTTCCTTGTGGTTTAATTACCACCTGCATCAGTGTGACGACCGTCTATTGGGGTAAAGTAACAGATACTGCGACTGCTTCTAGGTCGGTTGTTAGAGCCATTTCCTTGGTTTAATTACCACCTGCATTATTGTGACGACTGTCTATTGGGGTAAAGTAACAGATACTGCGAGTGCTTCTAGGTCGGTTGTTAGAGCCATTTCCTTGGTTTAATTACCACCTGCATTATTGTAACGACTGTCTATTGGGGTAAAGTAACAGATACTGCGAGTGCTTCTAGGTCGGTTGTTAGAGCCATTTCCTTGGTTTAATTACCACCTGCATTATTGTGACGACTGTCTATTGGGGTAAAGTAACAGATACTGCGAGTGCTTCTAGGTCGGTTGTTAGAGCCATTTCCTTGGTTTAATTACCACCTGCATTATTGTGACGACTGTCTATTGGGGTAAAGTAACAGATACTGCGAGTGCTTCTAGGTCGGTTGTTAGAGCCATTTCCTTGGTTTAATTACCACCTGCATCAGTGTGACGACTGTCTATTGGGGTAAAGTAACAGATACTGCGAGTGCTTCTAGGTCGGTTGTTAGAGCCATTTCCTTGGTTTATTACCACCTGCATTATTGTGACGACTGTCTATTGGGGTAAAGTAACAGATAGTGCGAGTGCTTCTAGGTCGGTTGTTAGAGCCATTTCCTTGGTTTAATTCCCACCTGCATCAGTGTGACGACTGTCTATTGGGGTAAAGTAACAGATACTGCGAGTGCTTCTAGGTCGGTTGTTAGAGCCATTTCCTTGGTTTCATTACCACCTGCATCAGTGTGACGACTGTCTATTGGGGTAAAGTAACAGATACTGCGAGTGCTTCTATGTCGGTTGTTAGAGCCATTTCCTTGGTTTAATTACCACCTGCATCAGTGTGACGACTGTCTATTGGGGTAAAGTAACAGATACTGCGAGTGCTTCTAGGCCGGTTGTTAGAGCCATTTCCTTGGTTTAATTACCACCTGCATCAGTGTGACGACTGTCTATTGGGGTAAAGTAACAGATACTGCGAGTGCTTCTAGGTCGGTTGTTAGAGCCATTTCCTTGGTTTAATTACCACCTGCATCAGTGTGACGACTGTCCATTGGGGTAAAGTAACAGATACTGCGACTGCTTCTAGGTCGGTTGTTACAGGCATTTGCTTGGATTAATTACCACCTGCATCAGTGTGACGACTGTCTATTGGGGTAAAGTAACAGATACTGCAACTGCCTCTAGGTCGGTTGTTAGAGGCATTTCCTTGTGGTTTAATTACCCCTCCCCTTGCATCAGTGTGACGACTGTCTATTGGGGTAAAGTAACAGATACTGCAACTGCCTCTAGGTCGGTTGTTAGAGGCATTTCCTTGTAGTTTAATTACCCCTCCCCTTGCATCAGTGTGACGACTGTCTATTGGGGTAAAGTAACAGATACTGCAACTGCCTCTAGGTCGGTTGTTAGAGGCATTTCCTTGTAGTTTAATTACCCCTCCCCTTGCACCAGTGTGACGACTGTCTATTGGGGTAAAGTAACAGATACTGCAACTGCCTCTAGGTCGGTTGTTAGAGGCATTTCCTTGTGGTTTAATTACCACCTGCATCAGTGTGACGACTGTCTATTGGGGTAAATTAACAGATACTGCGACTGCTTCTAGGTCGGTTGTTAGAGGTATTTCCTTGGTTTAAGTACCCCTCTACTTGCATCAGTGTGACGACTGTCTATTGGGGTAAAGTAACAGATACTGTAACTGCTTCTAGGTCAGTTGTTAGAGGCATTTCCTTGTGGTTTAATTGCCACCTGCATCAGTGTGACGACTGTCTATTGGGGTAAATTAACAGATACTGCGACTGCTTCTAGGTCGGTTGTTAGAGGCATTTGCTTGGTTTAATTACCACCTCCATCAGTGTGACGACTGTCTATTGGGGTAAACTAACAGATACTGCGACTGCCTCTAGCTCGGTTGTTAGAGGCATTTCCTTGTGGTTTAATTACACCTCCCCTTGCACCGGTGTGACGACTGTCTATTGGTGTAAAGTAACAGATACTGCGACTGCTTCTAGGTCGGTTGTTAGAGCCATTTCCTTGGTTTAATTGCCACCTGCATCAGTGTGACGACTGTCTATTGGGGTAAAGTAACAGATACTGTGACTGCTTCTAGGTCGGTTGTTAGAGGCATTTCCTTGGTTTAATTACCACCTGCATCAGTGTGACGACTGTCTATTGGGGTAAAGTAACAGATACTGCGACTGCTTCTAGGTCGGTTGTTAGAGGCATTTCCTTGGTTTAATTACCCCTCCACTTGCATCAGTGTGACGACTGTCTATTGGGGTAAAGTAACAGATACTGCGACTGCTTCTAGGTCAGTTGTTAGAGGCATTTCCTTGTGGTTTAATTACCCCTCCACTTGCATCAGTGTGACGACTGTCTATTGGGGTAAAGTAACAGATACTGCGACTGCTTCTAGGTCGGTTGTTAGAGGTATTTCCTTGTGGTTTAATTACCACCTGCATCAGTGTGACGACTGTCTATTGGGGTAAAGTAACAGATACTGCGACTGCTTCTAGGTCGGTTGTTAGAGGCATTTCCTTGTGGTTTAATTACCCCTCCCCTTGCATCAGTGTGACGACTATCTATTGGGGTAAAGTAACAGATACTGCGACTGCTTCTAGGTCGGTTGTTAGAGGCATTTCCTTGGTTTAATTGGCACCTGCATCAGTGTGACGACTGTCTATTGGGGTAAAGTAACAGATACTGTGACTGCTTCTAGGTCGGTTGTTAGAGGCATTTCCTTGGTTTAATTACCACCTGCATCAGTGTGACGACTGTCTATTGGGGTAAAGTAACAGATACTGCGACTGCCTCTAGGTCGGTTGTTAGAGGCATTTCCTTGTGGTTTAATTACCTCTCACCTTGCATCAGTGTGACGACTGTCTATTGGGGTAAAGTAACGGATACTGCGACTGCTTCTAGGTCGGTTGTTAGAGGCATTTCCTGGTGGCTTAATTACACCTTCCCTTGCATCGGTGTGACGACTGTCTATTGGTGTAAAGTAACAGATACTGCGACTGCTTCTAGGTCGGTTGTTAGAGGCATTTCCTTGTGGTTTAATTACACCTCCCCTTGCATCAGTGTGACGACTGTCTATTGGGGTAAAGTAACAGATACTGCGACTGCTTCTAGGTCGGTTGTTATAGGCATTTCCTTGTGGTTTAATAACCCCTCCATTGCATCAGTGTGACGTCTGTCTATTGCGATAAAGTAACGGATAGTGCGACTGCTTCTAGGTCGGTTGTTAGAGGCATTTCCTTGTAGTAGTAGTAGTAGTAGTAGTAGTAGTAGTAGTAGTAGTGGTATTTATTAAGTATTTAGTATTACATTAATTGCATAACACAGTCGCATGGGTCATAAGACCGTACATGCTCTCTAGAAAAATACCTGGTCTGTATACGTGACTTGCAGTATCAACCAGAAAACAACTACTTTTTTACAATCACCGCACTATATACATACATACATACATACATACATACATACATACATACATACATACATACATACATACATACATACATATAAAATTGAAAAAAAAAACACTGAATCACACACTCAAACACACACACACACAGTCGTGCACAAGTACTCAAGCACCACATATGTTTAAAGAAAAATTACATAAACACCTTATCTCTTAGTACACGTACTTCCATTAAGTATGTGCCCAAGCTTGGCCAGTTTTGGCTGTTTAGAACCATGTCCCAGCATGCTGTCCTCCGTCTGTTGGAAGCCAAAAATACTTCCGGTAAAAGTTTTTTCCTAATACCCTCCGTCTGCACGCATGCTGCCAAAATATGCGTCCAGTCTTCTTGTTCCCCGCATAATGGGCAAATCCTCCTGCCATCGTTATCAACAATCTTGCGAGCTTTCCACCCTCCCAACCTAAGCCATGCTATTCCAGTCCTCTGTTTTATACTCAATTCCAAAATATATGTTTCCTTACCCCACCTAGTTTTTATTTCATTTTGTAGCTCCAATGTTGATCTTTGTCTACATTTAGATTCAATTTTCTGCCTGTTTATATCGCATAGTCGTCTTTTGACGTTTCTTACAGCACTGTGTGTGTTTTCATTGCCCCTTTGCCAGATATCATTTAAGCCAATTTTTGATAATTCGCATTGCAACCCCGCTGCCAACCATTTTGGATGCCCTATGTTGTTTATTTGATGACGATAACATATTGCTCTCAGAGGTGTTTGATCGCCTTTAATTATTCGCAGCCAGTACCTAACTACGTTTAGTTTAGCAAATACAGCATCTTCCCAGCATCCTACCTCCCGAAGAACTCCGTATTTTGAAGTACCCCTCCCCAACCCTAGAAGGCGCTTCCAGAAATTGCATTGTATTTTATTTACATTATCCACCCTCTCCCATCCCCACACTTCACTGCCGTATAGTAATGAGGACCTAACCATTACTTCATACATGGTCTGTAATGTTTTTACTGGCATATCTAGTACCCGTGTCAATATCCTTAATACTTCAGAAAGTTGTCCAATCCCTTTGTGTTTTATAAACTCCATGTTCTTGTTCCATTTTCCGCCCATATCAAACCTTACTCCTAAGTAATCGAAGTGTTTAACATTTTGAATTTCTTCCACCCCATAGGTCCACTTTTCATGTTGGCCGTACACATATCCATTTTAAAGGTGACTGTTTTAGTTTTAAGAATATTTACCTCCATACCCCATTGCCTACAGTACTGTCGAAGAGCGTTTAAACCAGACTGCAAACCTTTTATCGTTTTAGAAAGAACTACAATGTCATCCGCGTACAAAAGAATTGGTATTTTTTGGTCTGCGATTGTCGGTGCATCTATGTCTTCCTCCATCATCACGCTAACAACATCATCAATAAACAAATTAAAAAGTAACGGAGACAGTATACAACCCTGTTTAACCCCCCTCTGCGCTATGTTACATTCTGATGTATTGTGCTGATCGGTCTTGATAACAAACTTAACTTCTTCATACATTGCCCTAAGTGCTGTAATCATTTTCCCCGAAAGTCCTTTACGTGTTAATTTCTCCCAGAGAGCACTGCGTTCTACAGTATCAAATGCCATTTTAAAATCTACAAATACCGTATATACCTTACCACCTTTATTTCTCAAATTGTCATCAATTATTGTTTTCAGAACAAAGACATTGTCAATAGTCGAGAAACCTTCCCTAAATCCTGCCTGAAATTTAGAAATCCTATGATGTGTCTTGGCCCAACATTTAATTCTTTCATATAAGATTCTACTGTAAATTTTTCCAAATATAGAGAGCAGCGAGATACCCCTGTAATTTCCTGGAATGCTGCCCCTCCCCTTGCATCAGTGTGACGACTGTCTATTGCGGTAAAGTAACAGATACTGCGACTGCTTCTAGGTCGGTTGTTAGAGGCATTTCGTTGTGGTTTAATTACCCCTCCACTTGCATCAGTGTGACGACCGTCTATTGGGGTAAAGTAACAGATACTGCGACTGACTCTAGGTCGTTTTTTAGAGGCATTTCCTTGTGGTTCACGTACCACCTGCATCAGTGTGACAACTGTCTATTGGGGTAAAGTAACAGATACTGCGACTGCCTCTAGGTCGTTTGTTAGAGGCATTTCCTTGTAGTTCACGTACCACCTGCATCAGTGTGACGACTGTCTATTGGGGTAAAGTAACAGACACTGCGAATGCCTCTACGTCGTTTGTTACAGGCATTTCCTTGTGGTTTAATTACCACCTGCATCAGTGTGACGACTGTCTATTGGGGTAAAGTAACAGACACTGCGAATGCCTCTAAGTCGTTTGTTAGAGGCATTTCCTTGTGGTTTAATTACCACCTGCATCAGTGTGACGACTGTCTATTGGGGTAAAGTAACAGATACTGCGACCGTTTCTAGGTCGGTTGTTAGAGGCATTTCCTTGTGGTTTAATTACCCCTCCCCTTGCATCAGTTTGACAACTGTCTATTGCGGTAAAGTAACAGATACTGCGACTACTTCTAGGTCGGTTGTTAGAGGCATTTTCTTGTGGTTTAATTACCCCTCCCCTTGCATCAGTGTGACGACTGTCTATTGCGGTAAAGTAACAGATACTGCGACTGCTTCTAGGTCGGTTGTTAGAGGTATTTGCTTGTGGTTTAATTACCCCTCCACTTGCACCAGTGTGACGACTGTCTATTGGGGTAAAGTAAAAGATACTGCGACCGCTTCTAGGTAGGTTGATAGAGGCATTTCCTTGTGGTTTAATTACCCCTCTCCTTTCACCAGTGTGACGACTGTGTATTGCGGTAAAGTAACAGATACTGCGACTGCTTCTAGGTCGGTAGTTACAGGCATTTCCTTGTGGTTTAAATACCCCTCCCCTTGCATCAGTGTGACGACTTGCAACTAGACTGTCTATTGCGGTAAAGTAACAGATACTGCGACTGCTTCTAGGTCGGATGTTAGAGGCATTTCCTTGTGGTTTAAATACCCCTCCCCTTGCATCAGTGTGACGACTTGCAACTAGACTGTCTATTGCGGTAAAGTAACAGATACTGCGACTGCTTCTAGGTCGGATGTTAGAGGCATTTCCTTGTGTTTTAATTACGCCTGCCGTTGCATCAGTGTAACGACTGTCTATTGGGGTAAAGTAACAGATACTGCGACTGCTTCTAGGACGGTTGTTAGAGGCATTTCCTTGGTTTAATTACCACCTGCATCAGTGTGACGATTGTCTATTGGGGTAAAGTAACAGATACTGCGAGTGCCTCTAGGTCGGTTGTTAGAGGCATTTCCTTGTTTTAATTACCACCTGCATCAGTGAGACGACTGTCTATTGGGATAAAGTAACAGATACTGCGACCGCTTGTACGTCGGTTGTTAGAGCCATTTCCTTGGTTTAATTACCCCTCCACTTGCATCAGCGTTACGACTGTCTATTAAGATAAAGTAACAGATACTGCGACTGCTACTAGGTCGGTTGTTAGAGGCATTTCCTTGGTTTAATTACCCCTCCACTTGCATCAGTGTGACGACTGTCTATTGGGGTAAAGTAACAGATACTGCGACTGCTTCTAGGTCGGTTGTTAGAGGCATTTCCTTGGTTTAATTACCACCTGCATTAGTGTGACGACTGTCTATTGGGGTAAAGTAACAGATACTGCGACTGCTTCTAGGTCGGTGTTAGAGCCATTTCCTTGGTTTAATTACCACCTGCATTATTGTGACGACTGTCTTTTGGGGTAAAGTAATACATACTGCGACTGCTTCTAGGTCGGTTGTTAGAGGCATTTCCTTGGTTTAATTACCACCTGCATTAGTGTGACGACTGTCTATTGGGGTAAAGTAACAGATACTGCGAGTGCCTCTACGTCGGTTGTTAGAGGCATTTCCTTGGTTTAATTACCACCTGCATTAGTGTGACGACTGTCTATTGGGGTAAAGTAACACATACTGCGACTGCTTCTAGGTCGGTTGTTAGAGGCATTTCCTTGGTTTAATTACCACCTGCATTAGTGTGACGACTGTCTATTGGGGTAAAGTAACAGATACTGCGAGTGCCTCTACGTCGGTTGTTAGAGGCATTTCCTTGGTTTAATTACCACCTGCATCAGTGTGACGACTGTCTATTGGGGTAAAGTAAAAGATACTGCGACTGCTTCTAGGTCGGTTGTTAGAGGCATTTCCTTGTGGTTTAACTACCTCTCCCTTTGCATGAGTGTGACGAATGTCTATTGCGGTAAAGTAACAAATGCTGCGACTGCTTCTAGGTCGGTTGTTAGAGGCATTTCCTTGGTTTAATTACCACCTGCATCAGTGTGACGACTGTCTATTGGGGTAAAGTAACAGATACTGCGAGTGCCTCTAGGCCGGTTGTTAGAGGCATTTCCTTGGTTTAATTACCACCTGCATCAGTGTGACGACTGCTTATTGGGGTAAAGCAACAGATACTGCGAGTGCCTCTAGGTCGTTTGTTAGAGGTATTGCCTTGGTTTAATTACCACCTGCATCAGTGTGACGACTGTCTATTGGGGTAAAGTAACAGATACTGCGACTGCCTCTAGGTCGGTTGTTAGAGGCATTTCCTTGGTTTAATTACCATCTGCATCAGTGTGACGACTGTCAATTGGGGTAAAGTAACAGATGCTGCGACTGCTTCTAGGTCGGTTGTTAGAGGCATTTCCTTGGTTTAATTACCATCTGCATCAGTGTGACGACTGTCTATTGGGGTAAAGTAACAGATACTGCGACTGCTTCTAGGTCGGTTGTTAGAGGCATTTCCTTGGTTTAATTACCACCTGCATCAGTATGACGACTGTCTATTGGGGTAAAGTAACAGATGCTGCGACTGCTTCTAAGTCGGTTGTTAGAGGCATTTCCTTGTGGTTTAATTACCACCTGCATCAGTGTGACGACTGTCTATTGGGGTAAAGTAACAGATACTGCGACTGCTTCTAGGTCGGTTGTTAGAGGCATTTCCTTGTTTTAATTACCCCTCCCCTTGCATCATTGTGACGACTGTCTATTGCGGTAAAGTAACAGATACTGCGACTGCTTCCAGGTCGGTTGTTAGAGGCATTTTGTTGTGGTTTAATTACCCCTCCACTTATACCACTGTGACGACTGTCTATTGGGGTAAAGTAACAGATACTGCGACCGCTTCTAGGTCGGTTGTTAGAGGCATTTCCTTGGTTTAATTACCCCTCCACTTGCATCAGTGTGACGACTGTCTATTGGGGTAAAGTAACAGATACTGCGACTGCTTCTAGGTCAGTTGTTAGAGGCATTTCCTTGTGGTTTAATTACCCCTCCACTTGCATCAGTGTGACGACTGTCTATTGGGGTAAAGTAACAGATACTGCGACTGCTTCTAGGTCGGTTGTTAGAGGTATTTCCTTGTGGTTTAATTACCACCTGCATCAGTGTGACGACTGTCTATTGGGGTAAAGTAACAGATACTGCGACTGCTTCTAGGTCGGTTGTTAGAGGCATTTCCTTGTGGTTTAATTACCCCTCCCCTTGCATCAGTGTGACGACTATCTATTGGGGTAAAGTAACAGATACTGCGACTGCTTCTAGGTCGGTTGTTAGAGGCATTTCCTTGGTTTAATTGCCACCTGCATCAGTGTGACGACTGTCTATTGGGGTAAAGTAACAGATACTGTGACTGCTTCTAGGTCGGTTGTTAGAGGCATTTCCTTGGTTTAATTACCACCTGCATCAGTGTGACGACTGTCTATTGGGGTAAAGTAACAGATACTGCGACTGCCTCTAGGTCGGTTGTTAGAGGCATTTCCTTGTGGTTTAATTACCTCTCACCTTGCATCAGTGTGACGACTGTCTATTGGGGTAAAGTAACGGATACTGCGACTGCTTCTAGGTCGGTTGTTAGAGGCATTTCCTGGTGGCTTAATTACACCTTCCCTTGCATCGGTGTGACGACTGTCTATTGGTGTAAAGTAACAGATACTGCGACTGCTTCTAGGTCGGTTGTTAGAGGCATTTCCTTGTGGTTTAATTACACCTCCCCTTGCATCAGTGTGACGACTGTCTATTGGGGTAAAGTAACAGATACTGCGACTGCTTCTAGGTCGGTTGTTATAGGCATTTCCTTGTGGTTTAATAACCCCTCCATTGCATCAGTGTGACGTCTGTCTATTGCGATAAAGTAACAGATAGTGCGACTGCTTCTAGGTCGGTTGTTAGAGGCATTTCCTTGTAGTAGTAGTAGTAGTAGTAGTAGTAGTAGTAGTAGTAGTAGTAGTGGTATTTATTAAGTATTTAGTATTACATTAATTGCATAACACAGTCGCATGGGTCATAAGACCGTACATGCTCTCTAGAAAAATACCTGGTCTGTATACGTGACTTGCAGTATCAACCAGAAAACAACTACTTTTTTACAATCACCGCACTATATACATACATACATATAAAATTGAAAAAAAACACACTGAATCACACACTCAAACACACACACACACACACTCAAACACACACACACACAGTCGTGCACAAGTACTCAAGCACCACATATGTTTAAAGAAAAATTACATAAACACCTTATCTCTTAGTACACGTACTTCCATTAAGTATGTGCCCAAGCTTGGCCAGTTTTGGCTGTTTAGAACCATGTCCCAGCATGCTGTCCTCCGTCTGTTGGAAGCCAAAAATACTTCCGGTAAAAGTTTTTTCCTAATACCCTCCGTCTGCACGCATGCTGCCAAAATATGCGTCCAGTCTTCTTGTTCCCCGCATAATGGGCAAATCCTCCTGCCATCGTTATCAACAATCTTGCGAGCTTTCCACCCTCCCAACCTAAGCCATGCTATTCCAGTCCTCTGTTTTATACTCAATTCCAAAATATATGTTTCCTTACCCCACCTAGTTTTTATTTCATTTTGTAGCTCCAATGTTGATCTTTGTCTACATTTAGATTCAATTTTCTGCCTGTTTATATCGCATAGTCGTCTTTTGACGTTTCTTACAGCACTGTGTGTGTTTTCATTGCCCCTTTGCCAGATATCATTTAAGCCAATTTTTGATAATTCGCATTGCAACCCCGCTGCCAACCATTTTGGATGCCCTATGTTGTTTATTTGATGACGATAACATATTGCTCTCAGAGGTGTTTGATCGCCTTTAATTATTCGCAGCCAGTACCTAACTACGTTTAGTTTAGCAAATACAGCATCTTCCCAGCATCCTACCTCCCGAAGAACTCCGTATTTTGAAGTACCCCTCCCCAACCCTAGAAGGCGCTTCCAGAAATTGCATTGTATTTTATTTACATTATCCACCCTCTCCCATCCCCACACTTCACTGCCGTATAGTAATGAGGACCTAACCATTACTTCATACATGGTCTGTAATGTTTTTACTGGCATATCTAGTACCCGTGTCAATATCCTTAATACTTCAGAAAGTTGTCCAATCCCTTTGTGTTTTATAAACTCCATGTTCTTGTTCCATTTTCCGCCCATATCAAACCTTACTCCTAAGTAATCGAAGTGTTTAACATTTTGAATTTCTTCCACCCCATAGGTCCACTTTTCATGTTGGCCGTACACATATCCATTTTAAAGGTGACTGTTTTAGTTTTAAGAATATTTACCTCCATACCCCATTGCCTACAGTACTGTCGAAGAGCGTTTAAACCAGACTGCAAACCTTTTATCGTTTTAGAAAGAACTACAATGTCATCCGCGTACAAAAGAATTGGTATTTTTTGGTCTGCGATTGTCGGTGCATCTATGTCTTCCTCCATCATCACGCTAACAACATCATCAATAAACAAATTAAAAAGTAACGGAGACAGTATACAACCCTGTTTAACCCCCCTCTGCGCTATGTTACATTCTGATGTATTGTGCTGATCGGTCTTGATAACAAACTTAACTTCTTCATACATTGCCCTAAGTGCTGTAATCATTTTCCCCGAAAGTCCTTTACGTGTTAATTTCTCCCAGAGAGCACTGCGTTCTACAGTATCAAATGCAATTTTAAAATCTACAAATACCGTATATACCTTACCACCTTTATTTCTCAAATGTCATCAATTATTGTTTTCAGAACAAAGACATTGTCAATAGTCGAGAAACCTTCCCTAAATCCTGCCTGAAATTTAGAAATCCTATGATGTGTCTTGGCCCAACATTTAATTCTTTCATATAAGATTCTACTGTAAATTTTTCCAAATATAGAGAGCAGCGAGATACCCCTGTAATTTCCTGGAATGCTGCCCCTCCCCTTGCATCAGTGTGACGACTGTCTATTGCGGTAAAGTAACAGATACTGCGACTGCTTCTAGGTCGGTTGTTAGAGGCATTTCGTTGTGGTTTAATTACCCCTCCACTTGCATCAGTGTGACGACCGTCTATTGGGGTAAAGTAACAGATACTGCGACTGACTCTAGGTCGTTTCTTAGAGGCATTTCCTTGTGGTTCACGTACCACCTGCATCAGTGTGACAACTGTCTATTGGGGTAAAGTAACAGATACTGCGACTGCCTCTAGGTCGTTTGTTAGAGGCATTTCCTTGTAGTTCACGTACCACCTGCATCAGTGTGACGACTGTCTATTGGGGTAAAGTAACAGACACTGCGAATGCCTCTACGTCGTTTGTTACAGGCATTTCCTTGTGGTTTAATTACCACCTGCATCAGTGTGACGACTGTCTATTGGGGTAAAGTAACAGACACTGCGAATGCCTCTAAGTCGTTTGTTAGAGGCATTTCCTTGTGGTTTAATTACCACCTGCATCAGTGTGACGACTGTCTATTGGGGTAAAGTAACAGATACTGCGACCGTTTCTAGGTCGGTTGTTAGAGGCATTTCCTTGTGGTTTAATTACCCCTCCCCTTGCATCAGTTTGACAACTGTCTATTGCGGTAAAGTAACAGATACTGCGACTACTTCTAGGTCGGTTGTTAGAGGCATTTTCTTGTGGTTTAATTACCCCTCCCCTTGCGTCAGTGTGACGACTGTCTATTGCGGTAAAGTAACAGATACTGCGACTGCTTCTAGGTCGGTTGTTAGAGGTATTTGCTTGTGGTTTAATTACCCCTCCACTTGCACCAGTGTGACGACTGTCTATTGGGGTAAAGTAAAAGATACTGCGACCGCTTCTAGGTCGGTTGATAGAGGCATTTCCTTGTGGTTTAATTACCCCTCTCCTTTCACCAGTGTGACGACTGTGTATTGCGGTAAAGTAACAGATACTGCGACTGCTTCTAGGTCGGTAGTTACAGGCATTTCCTTGTGGTTTAAATACCCCTCCCCTTGCATCAGTGTGACGACTTGCAACTAGACTGTCTATTGCGGTAAAGTAACAGATACTACGACTGCTTCTAGGTCGGATGTTAGAGGCATTTCCTTGTGGTTTAAATACCCCTCCCCTTGCATCAGTGTGACGACTTGCAACTAGACTGTCTATTGCGGTAAAGTAACAGATACTGCGACTGCTTCTAGGTCGGATGTTAGAGGCATTTCCTTGTGTTTTAATTACGCCTGCCGTTGCATCAGTGTAACGACTGTCTATTGGGGTAAAGTAACAGATACTGCGACTGCTTCTAGGACGGTTGTTAGAGGCATTTCCTTGGTTTAATTACCACCTGCATCAGTGTGACGATTGTCTATCGGGGTAAAGTAACAGATACTGCGAGTGCCTCTAGGTCGGTTGTTAGAGGCATTTCCTTGTTTTAATTACCACCTGCATCAGTGAGACGACTGTCTATTGGGATAAAGTAACAGATACTGCGACCGCTTGTACGTCGGTTGTTAGAGCCATTTCCTTGGTTTAATTACCCCTCCACTTGCATCAGCGTGACGACTGTCTATTGGGATAAAGTAACAGATACTGCGACTGCTACTAGGTCGGTTGTTAGAGGCATTTCCTTGGTTTAATTACCCCTCCACTTGCATCAGTGTGACGACTGTCTATTGGGGTAAAGTATCAGATACTGCGACTGCTTCTAGGTCGGTTGTTAGAGGCATTTCCTTGGTTTAATTACCACCTGCATTAGTGTGACGACTGTCTATTGGGGTAAAGTAACAGATACTGCGACTGCTTCTAGGTCGGTTGTTAGAGCCATTTCCTTGGTTTAATTACCACCTGCATTATTGTGACGACTGTCTTTTGGGGTAAAGTAATACATACTGCGACTGCTTCTAGGTCGGTTGTTAGAGGCATTTCCTTGGTTTAATTACCACCTGCATTAGTGTGACGACTGTCTATTGGGGTAAAGTAACAGATACTGCGAGTGCCTCTACGTCGGTTGTTAGAGGCATTTCCTTGGTTTAATTACCACCTGCATTAGTGTGACGACTGTCTATTGGGGTAAAGTAACACATACTGCGAGTGCCTCTAGGTCGGTTGTTAGAGGCATTTCGTTGGTTTAATTACCACCTGCATCAGTGTGACGACTGTCTATTTGGGTAAAGTAACAGATACTGCGAGTGCCTCTAGGTCGGTTGTTAGAGGCATTTCGTTGGTTTAATTACCACCTGCATCAGTGTGACGACTGTCTATTGGGGTAAAGTAAAAGATACTGCGACTGCTTCTAGGTCGGTTGTTAGAGGCATTTCCTTGTGGTTTAACTACCCCTCCCTTTGCATGAGTGTGACGAATGTCTATTGCGGTAAAGTAACAAATGCTGCGACTGCTTCTAGGTCGGTTGTTAGAGGCATTTTCTTGGTTTAATTACCACCTGCATCAGTGTGACGACTGTCTATTGGGGTAAAGTAACAGATACTGCGAGTGCCTCTAGGTCGGTTGTTAGAGGCATTTCCTTGGTTTAATTACCACCTGCATCAGTGTGACGACTGCTTATTGGGGTAAAGCAACAGATACTGCGAGTGCCTCTAGGTCGTTTGTTAGAGGTATTGCCTTGGTTTAATTACCACCTGCATCAGTGTGACGACTGTCTATTGGGGTAAAGTAACAGATACTGCGACTGCCTCTAGGTCGGTTGTTAGAGGCATTTCCTTGGTTTAATTACCATCTGCATCAGTGTGACGACTGTCAATTGGGGTAAAGTAACAGATGCTGCGACTGCTTCTAGGTCGGTTGTTAGAGGCATTTCCTTGGTTTAATTACCATCTGCATCAGTGTGACGACTGTCTATTGGGGTAAAGTAACAGATACTGCGACTGCCTCTAGGTCGGTTGTTAGAGGCATTTCCTTGGTTTAATTACCATCTGCATCAGTGTGACGACTGTCTATTGGGGTAAAGTAACAGATGCTGCGACTGCTTCTAGGTCGGTTGTTAGAGGCATTTCCTTGGTTTAATTACCATCTGCATCAGTGTGACGACTGTCTATTGGGGTAAAGTAACAGATACTGCGACTGCTTCTAGGTCGGTTGTTAGAGGCATTTCCTTGGTTTAATTACCACCTGCATCAGTGTGACGACTGTCTATTGGGGTAAAGTAACAGATACTGCGACTGCTTCTAGGTCGGTTGTTAGAGGCATTTCCTTGTTTTAATTACCCCTCCCCTTGCATCATTGTGACGACTGTCTATTGCGGTAAAGTAACTGATACTGCGACTGCTTCCAGGTCGGTTGTTAGAGGCATTTTGTTGTGGTTTAATTACCCCTCCACTTATACCACTGTGACGACTGTCTATTGGGGTAAAGTAACAGATACTGCGACCGCTTCTAGGTCGGTTGTTAGAGGCATTTCCTTGGTTTAATTACCCCTCCACTTGCATCAGTGTGACGACTGTCTATTGGGGTAAAGTAACAGATACTGCGACTGCTTCTAGGTCAGATGTTAGAGGCATTTCCTTGTGGTTTAATTACCCCTCCACTTGCATCAGTGTGACGACTGTCTATTGGGGTAAAGTAACAGATACTGCGACTGCTTCTAGGTCGGTTGTTAGAGGTATTTCCTTGTGGTTTAATTACCACCTGCATCAGTGTGACGACTGTCTATTGGGGTAAAGTAACAGATACTGCGACTGCTTCTAGGTCGGTTGTTAGAGGCATTTCCTTGTGGTTTAATTACCCCTCCCCTTGCATTAGTGCGACGACTATCTATTGGGGTAAAGTAACAGATACTGCGACTGCTTCTAGGTCGGTTGTTAGAGGCATTTCCTTGGTTTAATTGCCACCTGCATCAGTGTGACGACTGTCTATTGGGGTAAAGTAACAGATACTGTGACTGCTTCTAGGTCGGTTGTTAGAGGCATTTCCTTGGTTTAATTACCACCTGCATTAGTGTGACGACTGTCTATTGGGGTAAAGTAACAGATACTGCGACTGCTTCTAGGTCGGTTGTTAGAGCCATTTCCTTGGTTTAATTACCACCTGCATTATTGTGACGACTGTCTTTTGGGGTAAAGTAATACATACTGCGACTGCTTCTAGGTCGGTTGTTAGAGGCATTTCCTTGGTTTAATTACCACCTGCATTAGTGTGACGACTGTCTATTGGGGTAAAGTAACAGATACTGCGAGTGCCTCTACGTCGGTTGTTAGAGGCATTTCCTTGGTTTAATTACCACCTGCATTAGTGTGACGACTGTCTATTGGGGTAAAGTAACGCATACTGCGAGTGCCTCTAGGTCGGTTGTTAGAGGCATTTCGTTGGTTTAATTACCACCTGCATCAGTGTGACGACTGTCTATTGGGGTAAAGTAAAAGATACTGCGACTGCTTCTAGGTCGGTTGTTAGAGGCATTTCCTTGTGGTTTAACTACCCCTCCCTTTGCATGAGTGTGACGAATGTCTATTGCGGTAAAGTAACAAATGCTGCGACTGCTTCTAGGTCGGTTGTTAGAGGCATTTCCTTGGTTTAATTACCACCTGCATCAGTGTGACGACTGTCTATTGGGGTAAAGTAACAGATACTGCGAGTGCCTCTAGGTCGGTTGTTAGAGGCATTTCCTTGGTTTAATTACCACCTGCATCAGTGTGACGACTGCTTATTGGGGTAAAGCAACAGATACTGCGAGTGCCTCTAGGTCGTTTGTTAGAGGTATTGCCTTGGTTTAATTACCACCTGCATCAGTGTGACGACTGTCTATTGGGGTAAAGTAACAGATACTGCGACTGCCTCTAGGTCGGTTGTTAGAGGCATTTCCTTGGTTTAATTACCATCTGCATCAGTGTGACGACTGTCAATTGGGGTAAAGTAACAGATGCTGCGACTGCTTCTAGGTCGGTTGTTAGAGGCATTTCCTTGGTTTAATTACCATCTGCATCAGTGTGACGACTGTCTATTGGGGTAAAGTAACAGATGCTGCGACTGCTTCTAGGTCGGTTGTTAGAGGCATTTCCTTGGTTTAATTACCATCTGCATCAGTGTGACGACTGTCTATTGGGGTAAAGTAACAGATACTGCGACTGCTTCTAGGTCGGTTGTTAGAGGCATTTCCTTGGTTTAATTACCACCTGCATCAGTATGACGACTGTCTATTGGGGTAAAGTAACAGATGCTGCGACTGCTTCTAAGTCGGTTGTTAGAGGCATTTCCTTGTGGTTTAATTACCACCTGCATCAGTGTGACGACTGTCTATTGGGGTAAAGTAACAGATACTGCGACTGCTTCTAGGTCGGTTGTTAGAGGCATTTCCTTGTTTTAATTACCCCTCCCCTTGCATCATTGTGACGACTGTCTATTGCGGTAAAGTAACAGATACTGCGACTGCTTCCAGGTCGGTTGTTAGAGGCATTTTGTTGTGGTTTAATTACCCCTCCACTTATACCACTGTGACGACTGTCTATTGGGGTAAAGTAACAGATACTGCGACCGCTTCTAGGTCGGTTGTTAGAGGCATTTCCTTGGTTTAATTACCCCTCCACTTGCATCAGTGTGACGACTGTCTATTGGGGTAAAGTAACAGATACTGCGACTGCTTCTAGGTCAGTTGTTAGAGGCATTTCCTTGTGGTTTAATTACCCCTCCACTTCCATCAGTGTGACGACTCTCTATTGGGGTAAAGTAACAGATACTGCGACTGCTTCTAGGTCGGTTGTTAGAGGTATTTCCTTGTGGTTTAATTACCACCTGCATCAGTGTGACGACTGTCTATTGGGGTAAAGTAACAGATACTGCGACTGCTTCTAGGTCGGTTGTTAGAGGCATTTCCTTGTGGTTTAATTACCCCTCCCCTTGCATCAGTGTGACGACTATCTATTGGGGTAAAGTAACAGATACTGCGACTGCTTCTAGGTCGGTTGTTAGAGGCATTTCCTTGGTTTAATTGCCACCTGCATCAGTGTGACGACTGTCTATTGGGGTAAAGTAACAGATACTGTGACTGCTTCTAGGTCGGTTGTTAGAGGCATTTCCTTGGTTTAATTACCACCTGCATCAGTGTGACGACTGTCTATTGGGGTAAAGTAACAGATACTGCGACTGCCTCTAGGTCGGTTGTTAGAGGCATTTCCTTGTGGTTTAATTACCTCTCACCTTGCATCAGTGTGACGACTGTCTATTGGGGTAAAGTAACGGATACTGCGACTGCTTCTAGGTCGGTTGTTAGAGGCATTTCCTGGTGGCTTAATTACACCTTCCCTTGCATCGGTGTGACGACTGTCTATTGGTGTAAAGTAACAGATACTGCGACTGCTTCTAGGTCGGTTGTTAGAGGCATTTCCTTGTGGTTTAATTACACCTCCCCTTGCATCAGTGTGACGACTGTCTATTGGGGTAAAGTAACAGATACTGCGACTGCTTCTAGGTCGGTTGTTATAGGCATTTCCTTGTGGTTTAATAACCCCTCCATTGCATCAGTGTGACGTCTGTCTATTGCGATAAAGTAACAGATAGTGCGACTGCTTCTAGGTCGGTTGTTAGAGGCATTTCCTTGTAGTAGTAGTAGTAGTAGTAGTAGTAGTAGTAGTAGTAGTAGTAGTAGTGGTATTTATTAAGTATTTAGTATTACATTAATTGCATAACACAGTCGCATGGGTCATAAGACCGTACATGCTCTCTAGAAAAATACCTGGTCTGTATACGTGACTTGCAGTATCAACCAGAAAACAACTACTTTTTTACAATCACCGCACTATATACATACATACATATAAAATTGAAAAAAAACACACTGAATCACACACTCAAACACACACACACACACACTCAAACACACACACACACAGTCGTGCACAAGTACTCAAGCACCACATATGTTTAAAGAAAAATTACATAAACACCTTATCTCTTAGTACACGTACTTCCATTAAGTATGTGCCCAAGCTTGGCCAGTTTTGGCTGTTTAGAACCATGTCCCAGCATGCTGTCCTCCGTCTGTTGGAAGCCAAAAATACTTCCGGTAAAAGTTTTTTCCTAATACCCTCCGTCTGCACGCATGCTGCCAAAATATGCGTCCAGTCTTCTTGTTCCCCGCATAATGGGCAAATCCTCCTGCCATCGTTATCAACAATCTTGCGAGCTTTCCACCCTCCCAACCTAAGCCATGCTATTCCAGTCCTCTGTTTTATACTCAATTCCAAAATATATGTTTCCTTACCCCACCTAGTTTTTATTTCATTTTGTAGCTCCAATGTTGATCTTTGTCTACATTTAGATTCAATTTTCTGCCTGTTTATATCGCATAGTCGTCTTTTGACGTTTCTTACAGCACTGTGTGTGTTTTCATTGCCCCTTTGCCAGATATCATTTAAGCCAATTTTTGATAATTCGCATTGCAACCCCGCTGCCAACCATTTTGGATGCCCTATGTTGTTTATTTGATGACGATAACATATTGCTCTCAGAGGTGTTTGATCGCCTTTAATTATTCGCAGCCAGTACCTAACTACGTTTAGTTTAGCAAATACAGCATCTTCCCAGCATCCTACCTCCCGAAGAACTCCGTATTTTGAAGTACCCCTCCCCAACCCTAGAAGGCGCTTCCAGAAATTGCATTGTATTTTATTTACATTATCCACCCTCTCCCATCCCCACACTTCACTGCCGTATAGTAATGAGGACCTAACCATTACTTCATACATGGTCTGTAATGTTTTTACTGGCATATCTAGTACCCGTGTCAATATCCTTAATACTTCAGAAAGTTGTCCAATCCCTTTGTGTTTTATAAACTCCATGTTCTTGTTCCATTTTCCGCCCATATCAAACCTTACTCCTAAGTAATCGAAGTGTTTAACATTTTGAATTTCTTCCACCCCATAGGTCCACTTTTCATGTTGGCCGTACACATATCCATTTTAAAGGTGACTGTTTTAGTTTTAAGAATATTTACCTCCATACCCCATTGCCTACAGTACTGTCGAAGAGCGTTTAAACCAGACTGCAAACCTTTTATCGTTTTAGAAAGAACTACAATGTCATCCGCGTACAAAAGAATTGGTATTTTTTGGTCTGCGATTGTCGGTGCATCTATGTCTTCCTCCATCATCACGCTAACAACATCATCAATAAACAAATTAAAAAGTAACGGAGACAGTATACAACCCTGTTTAACCCCCCTCTGCGCTATGTTACATTCTGATGTATTGTGCTGATCGGTCTTGATAACAAACTTAACTTCTTCATACATTGCCCTAAGTGCTGTAATCATTTTCCCCGAAAGTCCTTTACGTGTTAATTTCTCCCAGAGAGCACTGCGTTCTACAGTATCAAATGCCATTTTAAAATCTACAAATACCGTATATACCTTACCACCTTTATTTCTCAAATTGTCATCAATTATTGTTTTCAGAACAAAGACATTGTCAATAGTCGAGAAACCTTCCCTAAATCCTGCCTGAAATTTAGAAATCCTATGATGTGTCTTGGCCCAACATTTAATTCTTTCATATAAGATTCTACTGTAAATTTTTCCAAATATAGAGAGCAGCGAGATACCCCTGTAATTTCCTGGAATGCTGCCCCTCCCCTTGCATCAGTGTGACGACTGTCTATTGCGGTAAAGTAACAGATACTGCGACTGCTTCTAGGTCGGTTGTTAGAGGCATTTCGTTGTGGTTTAATTACCCCTCCACTTGCATCAGTGTGACGACCGTCTATTGGGGTAAAGTAACAGATACTGCGACTGACTCTAGGTCGTTTTTTAGAGGCATTTCCTTGTGGTTCACGTACAACCTGCATCAGTGTGACAACTGTCTATTGGGGTAAAGTAACAGATACTGCGACTGCCTCTAGGTCGTTTGTTAGAGGCATTTCCTTGTAGTTCACGTACCACCTGCATCAGTGTGACGACTGTCTATTGGGGTAAAGTAACAGACACTGCGAATGCCTCTACGTCGTTTGTTACAGGCATTTCCTTGTGGTTTAATTACCACCTGCATCAGTGTGACGACTGTCTATTGGGGTAAAGTAACAGACACTGCGAATGCCTCTAAGTCGTTTGTTAGAGGCATTTCCTTGTGGTTTAATTACCACCTGCATCAGTGTGACGACTGTCTATTGGGGTAAAGTAACAGATACTGCGACCGTTTCTAGGTCGGTTGTTAGAGGCATTTCCTTGTGGTTTAATTACCCCTCCCCTTGCATCAGTTTGACAACTGTCTATTGCGGTAAAGTAACAGATACTGCGACTACTTCTAGGTCGGTTGTTAGAGGCATTTTCTTGTGGTTTAATTACCCCTCCCCTTGCATCAGTGTGACGACTGTCTATTGCGGTAAAGTAACAGATACTGCGACTGCTTCTAGGTCGGTTGTTAGAGGTATTTGCTTGTGGTTTAATTACCCCTCCACTTGCACCAGTGTGACGACTGTCTATTGGGGTAAAGTAAAAGATACTGCGACCGCTTCTAGGTCGGTTGTTAGAGGCATTTCCTTGTGGTTTAATTACCCCTCTCCTTTCACCAGTGTGACGACTGTGTATTGCGGTAAAGTAACAGATACTGCGACTGCTTCTAGGTCGGTAGTTACAGGCATTTCCTTGTGGTTTAAATACCCCTCCCCTTGCATCAGTGTGACGACTTGCAACTAGACTGTCTATTGCGGTAAAGTAACAGATACTGCGACTGCTTCTAGGTCGGATGTTAGAGGCATTTCCTTGTGGTTTAAATACCCCTCCCCTTGCATCAGTGTGACGACTTGCAACTAGACTGTCTATTGCGGTAAAGTAACAGATACTGCGACTGCTTCTAGGTCGGATGTTAGAGGCATTTCCTTGTGTTTTAATTACGCCTGCCGTTGCATCAGTGTAACGACTGTCTATTGGGGTAAAGTAACAGATACTGCGACTGCTTCTAGGACGGTTGTTAGAGGCATTTCCTTGGTTTAATTACCACCTGCATCAGTGTGACGATTGTCTATTGGGGTAAAGTAACAGATACTGCGAGTGCCTCTAGGTCGGTTGTTAGAGGCATTTCCTTGTTTTAATTACCACCTGCATCAGTGAGACACTGTCTATTGGGATAAAGTAACAGATACTGCGACCGCTTGTACGTCGGTTGTTAGAGCCATTTCCTTGGTTTAATTACCCCTCCACTTGCATCAGCGTGACGACTGTCTATTGGGATAAAGTAACAGATACTGCGACTGCTACTAGGTCGGTTGTTAGAGGCATTTCCTTGGTTTAATTACCCCTCCACTTGCATCAGTGTGACGACTGTCTATTGGGGTAAAGTAACAGATACTGCGACTGCTTCTAGGTCGGTTGTTAGAGGCATTTCCTTGGTTTAATTACCACCTGCATTAGTGTGACGACTGTCTATTGGGGTAAAGTAACAGATACTGCGACTGCTTCTAGGTCGGTTGTTAGAGCCATTTCCTTGGTTTAATTACCACCTGCATTATTGTGACGACTGTCTTTTGGGGTAAAGTAATAGATACTGCGACTGCTTCTAGGTCGGTTGTTAGAGGCATTTCCTTGGTTTAATTACCACCTGCATTAGTGTGACGACTGTCTATTGGGGTAAAGTAACAGATACTGCGAGTGCCTCTACGTCGGTTGTTAGAGGCATTTCCTTGGTTTAATTACCACCTGCATTAGTGTGACGACTGTCTATTGGGGTAAAGTAACACATACTGCGAGTGCCTCTAGGTCGGTTGTTAGAGGCATTTCGTTGGTTTAATTACCACCTGCATCAGTGTGACGACTGTCTATTTGGGTAAAGTAACAGATACTGCGAGTGCCTCTAGGTCGGTTGTTAGAGGCATTTCGTTGGTTTAATTACCACCTGCATCAGTGTGACGACTGTCTATTGGGGTAAAGTAAAAGATACTGCGACTGCTTCTAGGTCGGTTGTTAGAGGCATTTCCTTGTGGTTTAACTACCCCTCCCTTTGCATGAGTGTGACGAATGTCTATTGCGGTAAAGTAACAAATGCTGCGACTGCTTCTAGGTCGGTTGTTAGAGGCATTTCCTTGGTTTAATTACCACCTGCATCAGTGTGACGACTGTCTATTGGGGTAAAGTAACAGATACTGCGAGTGCCTCTAGGTCGGTTGTTAGAGGCATTTCCTTGGTTTAATTACCACCTGCATCAGTGTGACGACTGCTTATTGGGGTAAAGCAACAGATACTGCGAGTGCCTCTAGGTCGTTTGTTAGAGGTATTGCCTTGGTTTAATTACCACCTGCATCAGTGTGACGACTGTCTATTGGGGTAAAGTAACAGATACTGCGACTGCCTCTAGGTCGGTTGTTAGAGGCATTTCCTTGGTTTAATTACCATCTGCATCAGTGTGACGACTGTCAATTGGGGTAAAGTAACAGATGCTGCGACTGCTTCTAGGTCGGTTGTTAGAGGCATTTCCTTGGTTTAATTACCATCTGCATCAGTGTGACGACTGTCTATTGGGGTAAAGTAACAGATACTGCGACTGCCTCTAGGTCGGTTGTTAGAGGCATTTCCTTGGTTTAATTACCATCTGCATCAGTGTGACGACTGTCTATTGGGGTAAAGTAACAGATGCTGCGACTGCTTCTAGGTCGGTTGTTAGAGGCATTTCCTTGGTTTAATTACCATCTGCATCAGTGTGACGACTGTCTATTGGGGTAAAGTAACAGATACTGCGACTGCTTCTAGGTCGGTTGTTAGAGGCATTTCCTTGGTTTAATTACCACCTGCATCAGTATGACGACTGTCTATTGGGGTAAAGTAACAGATGCTGCGACTGCTTCTAGGTCGGTTGTTAGAGGCATTTCCTTGTGGTTTAATTACCACCTGCATCAGTGTGACGACTGTCTATTGGGGTAAAGTAACAGATACTGCGACTGCTTCTAGGTCGGTTGTTAGAGGCATTTCCTTGTTTTAATTACCCCTCCCCTTGCATCATTGTGACGACTGTCTATTGCGGTAAAGTAACAGATACTGCGACTGCTTCCAGGTCGGTTGTTAGAGGCATTTTGTTGTGGTTTAATTACCCCTCCACTTATACCACTGTGACGACTGTCTATTGGGGTAAAGTAACAGATACTGCGACCGCTTCTAGGTCGGTTGTTAGAGGCATTTCCTTGGTTTAATTACCCCTCCAATTGCATCAGTGTGACGACTGTCTATTGGGGTAAAGTAACAGATACTGTAACTGCTTCTAGGTCAGTTGTTAGAGGCACTTCCTTGTGGTTTAATTACCACCTGCATCATTGTGACGACTGTCTATTGGGGTAAAGTAACAGATACTACGACTGCTTCTAGGTCGGTTGTTAGAGGCATTTGCTTGGTTTAATTACCACCTGCATCAGTGTGATGACTGTCTATTGGGGTAAACTAACAGATACTGCGACTGTCTCTAGCTCGGTTGTTAGAGGCATTTCCTTTTGGTTTAATTACCCCTCCCCTTGCATCAGTGTGACGACTGTTTATTGGGGTAAAGTAACAGATACTGCGACTGCTTCTAGGTCGGTTGTTAGAGGCATTTCCTTGTGGTTTAATTACACCTCCCCTTGCATCAGTGTGACAACTGTCTATTGGGGTAAAGTAACAGATACTGCGACTGCTTCTAGGTCGGTTGTTAGAGGCATTTCCTTGTGGTTTAATTACCACCTGCATCAGTGTGACGACTGTCTATTGGGGTAAAGTAACAGATACTGCGACTGCTTCTAGGTCGGTTGTTAGAGGCATTTCCTTGTGGTTTAATTACCCCTCCACTTGCATCAGTGTGACGACTATCTATTGGGTTAAAGTAACAGATACTGCGACTGCTTCTAGGTCGGTTGTTAGAGGCATTTCCTTGGTTTAATTGCCACCTGCATCAGTGTGACGACTGTCTATTGGGGTAAAGTAACAGATACTGTGACTGCTTCTAGGTCGGTTGTTAGAGGCATTTCCTTGGTTAAATTACTACCTGCATCAGTGTGACGACTGTCTATTGGGGTAAAGTAACAGATACTGCGACTGCCTCTAGGTCGGTTGTTAGAGGCATTTCCTTGGTTTAATTACCACCTGCATCAGTGTGACGACTGTCTATTGGGGTAAAGTAACAGATACTGTGACTGCTTCTAGGTCGGTTGTTAGAGGCATTTCCTTGGTTTAATTACCACCTGCATCAGTGTGACGACTGTCTATTGGGGTAAAGTAACAGATACTGCGACCGTTTCTAGGTCGGTTGTTAGAGGCATTTCCTTGTGGTTTAATTACCTCTCACCTTGCATCAGTGTGACGACTGTCTATTGGGGTAAACTAACAGATACTGCGACTGTCTCTAGCTCGGTTGTTAGAGGCATTTCCTTTTGGTTTAATTACCCCTCCCCTTGCATCAGTGTGACGACTGTTTATTGGGGTAAAGTAACAGATACTGCGACTGCTTCTAGGTCGGTTGTTAGAGGCATTTCCTGGTGGTTTAATTACACCTTCCCTTGCATCAGTGTGACGACTGTCTATTGGTGTAAAGTAACAGATACTGCGACTGCTTCTAGGTCGGTTGTTAGAGGCATTTCCTTGTGGTTTAATTACACCTCCCCTTGCATCAGTGTGATGACTGTCTATTGGGGTAAAGTAACAGATACTGCAACTGCATCTAGGTCGGTTGTTAGAGGCATTTCCTTGTGGTTTAATTACCACCTGCATCAGTGTGACTACTGTCTATTGGGGTAAAGTAACAGATACTGCGACTGCTTCTAGGTCGGTTGTTAGAGGCATTTCCTTGTGGTTTAATTACACCTCCCCTTGCATCAGTGTGACGACTGTCTATTGGGGTAAAGTAACAGATACTGCGACTGCCTCTAGGTCGGTTGTTAGAGGCATTTCCTTGTGGTTTAATTACCTCTCACCTTGCATCAGTGTGACGACTGTCTATTGGTGTAAAGTAACAGATACTGCGACTGCTTCTAGGTCGGTTGTTAGAGGCATTTCCTGGTGGCTTAATTACACCTTCCCTTGCATCAGTGTGACGACTGTCTATTGGTGTAAAGTAACAGATACTGCGACTGCTTCTAGGTCGGTTGTTAGAGGCATTTCCTTGGTTTAATTACACCTCCCCTTGCATCAGTGTGACGACTGTCTATTGGGGTAAAGTAGCAGATACTGCGACTGCTTCTAGGTCGGTTGTTAGAGGCATTTCCTTGTGGTTTAAATACACCTCCCCTTGCATCAGTGTAACGACTGTCTATTGGGGTAAAGTAACAGATACTGCGACTGCTTCTAGGTCGGTTGTTAGAGGCATTTCCTTGTGGTTTAATAAACCCTCCATTGCATCAGTGTGACGTCTGTCTATTGCGATAAAGTAACAGATAGTGCGACTGCTTCTAGGTCGGTTGTTAGAGGCATTTCCTTGTAGTAGTAGTAGTAGTGGTATTTATTAAGTATTTAGTATTACATTAATTGCATAACACAGTCGCATGGGTCATAAGACCGTACATGCTCTCTAGAAAAATACCTGGTCTGTATACGTGACTTGCAGTATCAACCAGAAAACAACTATTTTTTTACAATCACCGCACTATATACATACATACATATAAAATTGAAAAAAAACACACTGAATCACACACTCAAACACACACACACACACACAAACACACACACATACAGTCGTGCACAAGTACTCAAGCACCACATATGTTTAAAGAAAAATTACATAAACACCTTATCTCTTAGTACACGTACTTCCATTAAGTATGTGCCCAAGCTTGGCCAGTTTTGGCTGTTTAGAATCATGTTCCAGCATGCTGTCCTCCGTGTGTTGGAAGCCAAAAATGCTTCCGGTAATAGTTTTTTCCTAATACCCTCCGTCTGCACGCATGCTGCCAAAATATGCGTCCAGTCTTCTTGTTCCCCGCATAATGGGCAAATCCTCCTGCCATCGTTATCAACAATCTTGCGAGCTTTCCACCCTCCCAACCTAAGCCATGCTATTCCAGTCCTCTGTTTTATACTCAATTCCAAAATATATGTTTCCTTACCCCACCTAGTTTTTATTTCATTTTGTAGCTCCAATGTTGATCTTTGTCTACATATAGATTCAATTTTCTGCCTGTTTATATCGCATAGTCGTCTTTTGACCTTACTTACAGCACTGTGTGTGTTTTCATTGCCCCTTTGCCAGATATCATTTAAGCCAATTTTTGATAATTCGCGTTGCAACCCCGCTGCCCACCATTTTGGATGCCCTGTGTTGTTTATTTGATGACGATAACATATTGCTCTCAGAGGTGTTTGATCGCCTTTAATTATTCGCAGCCAGTACCTAACTACGTTTAGTTTAGCAAATACAGCATCTTCCCAGCATCCTACCTCCCGAAGAACTCCGTAGTTTGAAGTACCCCTCCCCAAACCTAGAAGGCGCTTCCAGAAATTGCATTGTATTTTATTTACATTATCCACCCTCTCCCATCCCCACACTTCACTGCCGTATAGTAATGAGGACCTAACCATTACTTCATACATGGTCTGTAATGTTTTTACTGGCATATCTGGTACCCGTGTCAGTATCCTTAATACTTCAGAAAGTTGTCCAATCCCTTTGTGTTTTATAAACTCCATGTTCTTGTTCCATTTTCCGCCCATATCAAACCCTACTCCTAAGTAATCGAAGTGTTTAACATTTTGAATTTCTTCCACCCCATAGGTCCACTTTTCATGTTGGCCGTACACATATCCATTTTTAAAGGTGACTGTTTTAGTTTTAAGAATATTTACCTCCATACCCCATTGCCTACAGTACTGTCGAAGAGCGTTTAAACCAGACTGCAAACCTTTTATCGTTTTAGAAAGAACTACAATGTCATCCGCGTACAAAGGAATTGGTATTTTTTGGTCTGCGATTGTCGGTGCATCTATGTCTTCCTCCATCATCACGCTAACAACATCATCAATAAACAAATTAAAAAGTAACGGAGACAGTATACAACCCTGTTTAACCCCCCTCTGCGCTATGTTACATTCTGATGTATTGTGCTGATCGGTCTTGATAACAAACTTAACTTCTTCATACATTGCCCTAAGTGCTCTAATCATTTTCCCCGAAAGTCCTTTACGTGTTAATTTCTCCCAGAGAGCACTGCGTTCTACAGTATCAAATGCCATTTTAAAATCTACAAATACCGTATATACCTTACCACCTTTATTTCTCAAATTGTCATCAATTATTGTTTTCAGAACAAAGAGATTGTCAATAGTCGAGAAACCTTCCCTAAATCCTGCCTGAAATTTAGAAATCCTATGATGTGTCTTGGCCCAACATTTAATTCTTTCATATAAGATTCTACTGTAAATTTTTCCAAATACAGAGAGCAGCGAGATACCCCTGTAATTTCCTGGAATGCTGCCCCTCCCCTTGCATCAGTGTGACGACTGTCTATTGCGGTAAAGTAACAGATGCTGCAACTGCTTCTGGGTCGGTTGTAAGAGGCATTTCCTTGTGGTTTAATTGCCCCTCCCCTTGCATCAGTGTGACGACTGTCTATTGCGGTAAAGTAACAGATACTGCGACTGCTTCTAGGTTGGTTGTAAGAGGCATTTCTTGTGGTTTAATTACCGCTCCCCTTGCATCAGTGTGACGACTGTCTATTGGGGTAAAGTAACAGATACTGCGAGTGCTTCTAGGTCGGTTGTTAGAGGCATTTCTTGTGGTTTAATTACCCCTCCCCTTGCATCAGTGTGACGACTGTCTATTGGGGTAAAGTAACAGATACTGCGACTGCTTCTAGGTCGGTTGTTAGAGGCATTTCTTGTGGTTTAATTACCCCTCCCCTTGCATCAGTGTGACGACTGTCTATTGGGGTAAAGTAACAGATACTGCGACTGCTTCTAGGTCGGTTGTTAGAGGCATTTCCTTGGTTTAATTACCACCTGCATTAGTGTGACGACTGTCTATTGGGGTAAAGTAACAGATACTGCGAGTGCCTCTACGTCGGTTGTTAGAGGCATTTCCTTGGTTTAATTACCACCTGCATTAGTGTGACGACTGTCTATTGGGGTAAAGTAACACATACTGCGAGTGCCTCTAGGTCGGTTGTTAGAGGCATTTCGTTGGTTTAATTACCACCTGCATCAGTGTGACGACTGTCTATTTGGGTAAAGTAACAGATACTGCGAGTGCCTCTAGGTCGGTTGTTAGAGGCATTTCGTTGGTTTAATTACCACCTGCATCAGTGTGACGACTGTCTATTGGGGTAAAGTAAAAGATACTGCGACTGCTTCTAGGTCGGTTGTTAGAGGCATTTCCTTGTGGTTTAACTACCCCTCCCTTTGCATGAGTGTGACGAATGTCTATTGCGGTAAAGTAACAAATGCTGCGACTGCTTCTAGGTCGGTTGTTAGAGGCATTTCCTTGGTTTAATTACCACCTGCATCAGTGTGACGACTGTCTATTGGGGTAAAGTAACAGATACTGCGAGTGCCTCTAGGTCGGTTGTTAGAGGCATTTCCTTGGTTTAATTACCACCTGCATCAGTGTGACGACTGCTTATTGGGGTAAAGCAACAGATACTGCGAGTGCCTCTAGGTCGTTTGTTAGAGGTATTGCCTTGGTTTAATTACCACCTGCATCAGTGTGACGACTGTCTATTGGGGTAAAGTAACAGATACTGCGACTGCCTCTAGGTCGGTTGTTAGAGGCATTTCCTTGGTTTAATTACCATCTGCATCAGTGTGACGACTGTCAATTGGGGTAAAGTAACAGATGCTGCGACTGCTTCTAGGTCGGTTGTTAGAGGCATTTCCTTGGTTTAATTACCATCTGCATCAGTGTGACGACTGTCTATTGGGGTAAAGTAACAGATACTGCGACTGCCTCTAGGTCGGTTGTTAGAGGCATTTCCTTGGTTTAATTACCATCTGCATCAGTGTGACGACTGTCTATTGGGGTAAAGTAACAGATGCTGCGACTGCTTCTAGGTCGGTTGTTAGAGGCATTTCCTTTGTTTAATTACCATCTGCATCAGTGTGACGACTGTCTATTGGGGTAAAGTAACAGATACTGCGACTGCTTCTAGGTCGGTTGTTAGAGGCATTTCCTTGGTTTAATTACCACCTGCATCAGTATGACGACTGTCTATTGGGGTAAAGTAACAGATGCTGCGACTGCTTCTAGGTCGGTTGTTAGAGGCATTTCCTTGTGGTTTAATTACCACCTGCATCAGTGTGACGACTGTCTATTGGGGTAAAGTAACAGATACTGCGACTGCTACTAGGTCGGTTGTTAGAGGCATTTCCTTGTTTTAATTACCCCTCCACTTATACCACTGTGACGACTGTCTATTGGGGTAAAGTAACAGATACTGCGACCGCTTCTAGGTCGGTTGTTAGAGGCATTTCCTTGGTTTAATTACCCCTCCAATTGCATCAGTGTGACGACTGTCTATTGGGGTAAAGTAACAGATACTGTAACTGCTTCTAGGTCAGTTGTTAGAGGCACTTCCTTGTGGTTTAATTACCACCTGCATCATTGTGACGACTGTCTATTGGGGTAAACTAACAGATACTGCGACTGTCTCTAGCTCGGTTGTTAGAGGCATTTCCTTTTGGTTTAATTACCCCTCCCCTTGCATCAGTGTGACGACTGTTTATTGGGGTAAAGTAACAGATACTGCGACTGCTTCTAGGTCGGTTGTTAGAGGCATTTCCTTGTGGTTTAATTACACCTCCCCTTGCATCAGTGTGACGACTGTCTATTGGTGTAAAGTAACAGATACTGCGACTGCTTCTAGGTCGGTTGTTAGAGCCATTTCCTTGGTTTAATTGCCACCTGCATCAGTGTGACGACTGTCTATTGGGGTAAACTAACAGATACTGTGACTGCTTCTAGGTCGGTTGTTAGAGGCATTTCCTCGGTTAAATTACCACCTGCATCAGTGTGACGACTGTCTATTTGGGTAAAGTAACAGATACTGCGACTGCTTCTAGGTCGGTTGTTAGAGGCATTTCCTTGGTTTAATTACCCCTCCACTTGCATCAGTGTGACGACTGTCTATTGGGGTAAAGTAACAGATACTGCGACTGCTTCTAGGTCAGTTGTTAGAGGCACTTCCTTGTGGTTTAATTACCCCTCCCCTTGCATCAGTGTGACAACTGTCTATTGGGGTAAAGTAACAGATACTGCGACTGCTTCTAGGTCGGTTGTTAGAGGCATTTCCTTGTGGTTTAATTACCACCTGCATCAGTGTGACGACTGTCTATTGGGGTAAAGTAACAGATACTGCGACTGCTTCTAGGTCGGTTGTTAGAGGCATTTCCTTGTGGTTTAATTACCCCTCCACTTGCATCAGTGTGACGACTATCTATTGGGTTAAAGTAACAGATACTGCGACTGCTTCTAGGTCGGTTGTTAGAGGCATTTCCTTGGTTTAATTGCCACCTGCATCAGTGTGACGACTGTCTATTGGGGTAAAGTAACAGATACTGTGACTGCTTCTAGGTCGGTTGTTAGAGGCATTTCCTTGGTTAAATTACCACCTGCATCAGTGTGACGACTGTCTATTGGGGTAAAGTAACAGATACTGCGACTGCCTCTAGGTCGGTTGTTAGAGGCATTTCCTTGGTTTAATTACCACCTGCATCAGTGTGACGACTGTCTATTGGGGAAAAGTAACAGATACTGTGACTGCTTCTAGGTCGGTTGTTAGAGGCATTTCCTTGGTTTAATTACCACCTGCATCAGTGTGACGACTGTCTATTGGGGTAAAGTAACAGATACTGCGACCGTTTCTAGGTCGGTTGTTAGAGGCATTTCCTTGTGGTTTAATTACCTCTCACCTTGCATCAGTGTGACGACTGTCTATTGGGGTAAAGTAACAGATACTGCGACTGCTTCTAGGTCGGTTGTTAGAGGCATTTCCTGGTGGTTTAATTACACCTTCCCTTGCATCAGTGTGACGACTGTCTATTGGTGTAAAGTAACAGATACTGCGACTGCTTCTAGGTCGGTTGTTAGAGGCATTTCCTTGTGGTTTAATTACACCTCCCCTTGCATCAGTGTGATGACTGTCTATTGGGGTAAAGTAACAGATACTGCGACTGCTTCTAGGTCGGTTGTTAGAGGCATTTCCTTGTGGTTTAATTACCACCTGCATCAGTGTGACTACTGTCTATTGGGGTAAAGTAACAGATACTGCGACTGCCTCTAGGTCGGTTGTTAGAGGCATTTCCTTGTGGTTTAATTACCTCTCACCTTGCATCAGTGTGACGACTGTCTATTGGTGTAAAGTAACAGATACTGCGACTGCTTCTAGGTCGGTTGTTAGAGGCATTTCCTGGTGGCTTAATTACACCTTCCCTTGCATCAGTGTGACGACTGTCTATTGGTGTAAAGTAACAGATACTGCGACTGCTTCTAGGTCGGTTGTTAGAGGCATTTCCTTGGTTTAATTACACCTCCCCTTGCATCAGTGTGACGACTGTCTATTGGGGTAAAGTAGCAGATACTGCGACTGCTTCTAGGTCGGTTGTTAGAGGCATTTCCTTGTGGTTTAAATACACCTCCCCTTGCATCAGTGTAACGACTGTCTATTGGGGTAAAGTAACAGATACTGCGACTGCTTCTAGGTCGGTTGTTAGAGGCATTTCCTTGTGGTTTAATAAACCCTCCATTGCATCAGTGTGACGTCTGTCTATTGCGATAAAGTAACAGATAGTGCGACTGCTTCTAGGTCGGTTGTTAGAGGCATTTCCTTGTAGTAGTAGTAGTAGTGGTATTTATTAAGTATTTAGTATTACATTAATTGCATAACACAGTCGCATGGGTCATAAGACCGTACATGCTCTCTAGAAAAATACCTGGTCTGTATACGTGACTTGCAGTATCAACCAGAAAACAACTATTTTTTTACAATCACCGCACTATATACATACACACATATAAAATTGAAAAAAACCACACTGAATCACACACTCAAACACACACACACACACAAACACACACACACACAGTCGTGCACAAGTACTCAAGCACCACATATGTTTAAAGAAAAATTACATAAACACCTTATCTCTTAGTACACGTACTTCCATTAAGTATGTGCCCAAGCTTGGCCAGTTTTGGCTGTTTAGAATCATGTTCCAGCATGCTGTCCTCCGTGTGTTGGAAGCCAAAAATGCTTCCGGTAATAGTTTTTTCCTAATACCCTCCGTCTGCACGCATGCTGCCAAAATATGCGTCCAGTCTTCTTGTTCCCCGCATAATGGGCAAATCCTCCTGCCATCGTTATCAACAATCTTGCGAGCTTTCCACCCTCCCAACCTAAGCCATGCTATTCCAGTCCTCTGTTTTATACTCAATTCCAAAATATATGTTTCCTTACCCCACCTAGTTTTTATTTCATTTTGTAGCTCCAATGTTGATCTTTGTCTACATTTAGATTCAATTTTCTGCCTGTTTATATCGCATAGTCGTCTTTTGACCTTACTTACAGCACTGTGTGTGTTTTCATTGCCCCTTTGCCAGATATCATTTAAGCCAATTTTTGATAATTCGCGTTGCAACCCCGCTGCCCACCATTTTGGATGCCCTGTGTTGTTTATTTGATGACGATAACATATTGCTCTCAGAGGTGTTTGATCGCCTTTAATTATTCGCAGCCAGTACCTAACTACGTTTAGTTTAGCAAATACAGCATCTTCCCAGCATCCTACCTCCCGAAGAACTCCGTAGTTTGAAGTACCCCTCCCCAAACCTAGAAGGCGCTTCCAGAAATTGCATTGTATTTTATTTACATTATCCACCCTCTCCCATCCCCACACTTCACTGCCGTATAGTAATGAGGACCTAACCATTACTTCATACATGGTCTGTAATGTTTTTACTGGCTTATCTGGTACCCGTGTCAGTATCCTTAATACTTCAGAAAGTTGTCCAATCCCTTTGTGTTTTATAAACTCCATGTTCTTGTTCCATTTTCCGCCCATATCAAACCCTACTCCTAAGTAATCGAAGTGTTTAACATTTTGAATTTCTTCCACCCCATAGGTCCACTTTTCATGTTGGCCGTACACATATCCATTTTTAAAGGTGACTGTTTTAGTTTTAAGAATATTTACCTCCATACCCCATTGCCTACAGTACTGTCGAAGAGCGTTTAAACCAGACTGCAAACCTTTTATCGTTTTAGAAAGAACTACAATGTCATCCGCGTACAAAGGAATTGGTATTTTTTGGTCTGCGATTGTCGGTGCATCTATGTCTTCCTCCATCATCACGCTAACAACATCATCAATAAACAAATTAAAAAGTAACGGAGACAGTATACAACCCTGTTTAACCCCCCTCTGCGCTATGTTACATTCTGATGTATTGTGCTGATCGGTCTTGATAACAAACTTAACTTCTTCATACATTGCCCTAAGTGCTCTAATCATTTTCCCCGAAAGTCCTTTACGTGTTAATTTCTCCCAGAGAGCACTGCGTTCTACAGTATCAAATGCCATTTTAAAATCTACAAATACCGTATATACCTTACCACCTTTATTTCTCAAATTGTCATCAATTATTGTTTTCAGAACAAAGAGATTGTCAATAGTCGAGAAACCTTCCCTAAATCCTGCCTGAAATTTAGAAATCCTATGATGTGTCTTGGCCCAACATTTAATTCTTTCATATAAGATTCTACTGTAAATTTTTCCAAATACAGAGAGCAGCGAGATACCCCTGTAATTTCCTGGAATGCTGCCCCTCCCCTTGCATCAGTGTGACGACTGTCTATTGCGGTAAAGTAACAGATGCTGCAACTGCTTCTGGGTCGGTTGTAAGAGGCATTTCCTTGTGGTTTAATTGCCCCTCCCCTTGCATCAGTGTGACGACTGTCTATTGCGGTAAAGTAACAGATACTGCGACTGCTTCTAGGTTGGTTGTAAGAGGCATTTCTTGTGGTTTAATTACCCCTCCCCTTGCATCAGTGTGACGACTGTCTATTGGGGTAAAGTAACAGATACTGCGAGTGCTTCTAGGTCGGTTGTTAGAGGCATTTCTTGTGGTTTAATTACCCCTCCCCTTGCATCAGTGTGACGACTGTCTATTGGGGTAAAGTAACAGATACTGCGACTGCTTCTAGGTCGGTTGTTAGAGGCATTTCTTGTGGTTTAATTACCCCTCCCCTTGCATCAGTGTGACGACTGTCTATTGCGGTAAAGTAACAGATACTGCGACTGCTTCTAGGTTGGTTGTAAGAGGCATTTCTTGTGGTTTAATTACCCCTCCCCTTGCATCAGTGTGACGACTGTCTATTGCGGTAAGGTAACAGATACTGCAACTGCCTCTAGGTCGGATGTTAGAGGCATTTCCTTGTGGTTTAATTACCCCTCCCCTTGCATCAGTGTGACGACTGTCTATTGGGGTAAAGTAACAGATACTGCAACTGCCTCTAGGTCGGTTGTTAGAGGCATTTCCTTGTGGTTTAATTACCCCTCCCCTTGCATCAGTGTGACGACTGTCTATTGCGGTAAAGTAACAGATGCTGCAACTGCTTCTGGGTCGGTTGTAAGAGGCATTTCTTGTGGTTTAATTACCCCTCACCTTGCATCAGTGTGACGACTGTCTATTGCGGTAAAGTAACAGATACTGCAACTGCTTCTGGGTCGGTTGTTAGAGGCATTTCCTTGTGGTTTACTTACCACCTGAATCAGTGTGACGACTGCTTATTGGGGTAAAGTAACAGATACTGCGAGTGCCTCTAGGTCGTTTGTTAGAGGTACTGCCTTGGTTTAATTACCACCTGCATCAGTGTGACGACTGTCTATTGGGGTAAAGTAGCAGATACTGCGACTGCCTCTAGGTCGGTTGTTAGAGGCATTTCCTTGGTTTAATTACCATCTGCATCAGTGTGACGACTGTCTATTGGGGTAAAGTAACAGATGCTGCGACTGCTTCTAGGTCGGTTGTTAGAGGCATTTCCTTGGTTTAATTACCATCTGCATCAGTGTGACGACTGTCTATTGGGGTAAAGTAACAGACACTGCGACTGCCTCTAGGTCGGTTGTTAGAGGCATTTCCTTGGATTAATTACCATCTGCATCAGTGTGACGACTGTCTATTGGGGTAAAGTAACAGATGCTGCGACTGCTTCTAGGTCGGTTGTTAGAGGCATTTCCTTGGTTTAATTACCATCTGCATCAGTGTGACGACTGTCTATTGGGGTAAAGTAACAGATACTGCGACTGCCTCTAGGTCGGTTGTTAGAGGCATTTCCTTGGTTTAATTACCATCTGCATCAGTGTGACGACTGTCTATTGGGGTAAAGTAACAGATGCTGCGACTGCTTCTAGGTCGGTTGTTAGAGGCATTTCCTTGTGGTTTAATTACCACCTGCATCAGTGTGACGACTGTCTGTTGGGGTAAAGTAACAGATACTGCGACTGCTTCTAGGTCGGTTGTTAGAGGCATTTGCTTGTGGTTTAATTACCCCTCCACTTGCATCAGTGTGACGACTATCTATTGGGTTAAAGTAACAGATACTGCGACTGCTTCTAGGTCGGTTGTTAGAGGCATTTCCTTGGTTTAATTGCCACCTGCATCAGTGTGACGACTGTCTATTGGGGTAAAGTAACAGATACTGTGACTGCTTCTAGGTCGGTTGTTAGAGGCATTTCCTTGGTTAAATTACCACCTGCATCAGTGTGACGACTGTCTATTGGGGTAAAGTAACAGATACTGCGACTGCCTCTAGGTCGGTTGTTAGAGGCATTTCCTTGGTTTAATTACCACCTGCATCAGTGTGACGACTGTCTATTGGGGTAAAGTAACAGATACTGTGACTGCTTCTAGGTCGGTTGTTAGAGGCATTTCCTTGGTTTAATTACCACCTGCATCAGTGTGACGACTGTCTATTGGGGTAAAGTAACAGATACTGCGACCGTTTCTAGGTCGGTTGTTAGAGGCATTTCCTTGTGGTTTAATTACCTCTCACCTTGCATCAGTGTGACGACTGTCTATTGGGGTAAAGTAACAGATACTGCGACTGCTTCTAGGTCGGTTGTTAGAGGCATTTCCTGGTGGTTTAATTACACCTTCCCTTGCATCAGTGTGACGACTGTGTATTGGTGTAAAGTAACAGATACTGCGACTGCTTCTAGGTCGGTTGTTAGAGGCATTTCCTTGTGGTTTAATTACACCTCCCCTTGCATCAGTGTGATGACTGTCTATTGGGGTAAAGTAACAGATACTGCGACTGCTTCTAGGTCGGTTGTTAGAGGCATTTCCTTGTGGTTTAATTACCACCTGCATCAGTGTGACTACTGTCTATTGGGGTAAAGTAACAGATACTGCGACTGCCTCTAGGTCGGTTGTTAGAGGCATTTCCTTGTGGTTTAATTACCTCTCACCTTGCATCAGTGTGACGACTGTCTATTGGTGTAAAGTAACAGATACTGCGACTGCTTCTAGGTCGGTTGTTAGAGGCATTTCCTGGTGGCTTAATTACACCTTCCCTTGCATCAGTGTGACGACTGTCTATTGGTGTAAAGTAACAGATACTGCGACTGCTTCTAGGTCGGTTGTTAGAGGCATTTCCTTGGTTTAATTACACCTCCCCTTGCATCAGTGTGACGACTGTCTATTGGGGTAAAGTAGCAGATACTGCGACTGCTTCTAGGTCGGTTGTTAGAGGCATTTCCTTGTGGTTTAAATACACCTCCCCTTGCATCAGTGTAACGACTGTCTATTGGGGTAAAGTAACAGATACTGCGACTGCTTCTAGGTCGGTTGTTAGAGGCATTTCCTTGTGGTTTAATAAACCCTCCATTGCATCAGTGTGACGTCTGTCTATTGCGATAAAGTAACAGATAGTGCGACTGCTTCTAGGTCGGTTGTTAGAGGCATTTCCTTGTAGTAGTAGTAGTAGTGGTATTTATTAAGTATTTAGTATTACATTAATTGCATAACACAGTCGCATGGGTCATAAGACCGTACATGCTCTCTAGAAAAATACCTGGTCTGTATACGTGACTTGCAGTATCAACCAGAAAACAACTATTTTTTTACAATCACCGCACTATATACATACATACATATAAAATTGAAAAAAACCACACTGAATCACACACTCAAACACACACACACACACAAACACACACACACACAGTCGTGCACAAGTACTCAAGCACCACATATGTTTAAAGAAAAATTACATAAACACCTTATCTCTTAGTACACGTACTTCCATTAAGTATGTGCCCAAGCTTGGCCAGTTTTGGCTGTTTAGAATCATGTTCCAGCATGCTGTCCTCCGTGTGTTGGAAGCCAAAAATGCTTCCGGTAATAGTTTTTTCCTAATACCCTCCGTCTGCACGCATGCTGCCAAAATATGCGTCCAGTCTTCTTGTTCCCCGCATAATGGGCAAATCCTCCTGCCATCGTTATCAACAATCTTGCGAGCTTTCCACCCTCCCAACCTAAGCCATGCTATTCCAGTCCTCTGTTTTATACTCAATTCCAAAATATATGTTTCCTTACCCCACCTAGTTTTTATTTCATTTTGTAGCTCCAATGTTGATCTTTGTCTACATTTAGATTCAATTTTCTGCCTGTTTATATCGCATAGTCGTCTTTTGACCTTACTTACAGCACTGTGTGTGTTTTCATTGCCCCTTTGCCAGATATCATTTAAGCCAATTTTTGATAATTCGCGTTGCAACCCCGCTGCCCACCATTTTGGATGCCCTGTGTTGTTTATTTGATGACGATAACATATTGCTCTCAGAGGTGTTTGATCGCCTTTAATTATTCGCAGCCAGTACCTAACTACGTTTAGTTTAGCAAATACAGCATCTTCCCAGCATCCTACCTCCCGAAGAACTCCGTAGTTTGAAGTACCCCTCCCCAAACCTAGAAGGCGCTTCCAGAAATTGCATTGTATTTTATTTACATTATCCACCCTCTCCCATCCCCACACTTCACTGCCGTATAGTAATGAGGACCTAACCATTACTTCATACATGGTCTGTAATGTTTTTACTGGCATATCTGGTACCCGTGTCAGTATCCTTAATACTTCAGAAAGTTGTCCAATCCCTTTGTGTTTTATAAACTCCATGTTCTTGTTCCATTTTCCGCCCATATCAAACCCTACTCCTAAGTAATCGAAGTGTTTAACATTTTGAATTTCTTCCACCCCATAGGTCCACTTTTCATGTTGGCCGTACACATATCCATTTTTAAAGGTGACTGTTTTAGTTTTAAGAATATTTACCTCCATACCCCATTGCCTACAGTACTGTCGAAGAGCGTGTAAACCAGACTGCAAACCTTTTATCGTTTTAGAAAGAACTACAATGTCATCCGCGTACAAAGGAATTGGTATTTTTTGGTCTGCGATTGTCGGTGCATCTATGTCTTCCTCCATCATCACGCTAACAACATCATCAATAAACAAATTAAAAAGTAACGGAGACAGTATACAACCCTGTTTAACCCCCCTCTGCGCTATGTTACATTCTGATGTATTGTGCTGATCGGTCTTGATAACAAACTTAACTTCTTCATACATTGCCCTAAGTGCTCTAATCATTTTCCCCGAAAGTCCTTTACGTGTTAATTTCTCCCAGAGAGCACTGCGTTCTACAGTATCAAATGCCATTTTAAAATCTACAAATACCGTATATACCTTACCACCTTTATTTCTCAAATTGTCATCAATTATTGTTTTCAGAACAAAGAGATTGTCAATAGTCGAGAAACCTTCCCTAAATCCTGCCTGAAATTTAGAAATCCTATGATGTGTCTTGGCCCAACATTTAATTCTTTCATATAAGATTCTACTGTAAATTTTTCCAAATACAGAGAGCAGCGAGATACCCCTGTAATTTCCTGGAATGCTGCCCCTCCCCTTGCATCAGTGTGACGACTGTCTATTGCGGTAAAGTAACAGATGCTGCAACTGCTTCTGGGTCGGTTGTAAGAGGCATTTCCTTGTGGTTTAATTGCCCCTCCCCTTGCATCAGTGTGACGACTGTCTATTGCGGTAAAGTAACAGATACTGCGACTGCTTCTAGGTTGGTTGTAAGAGGCATTTCTTGTGGTTTAATTACCCCTCCCCTTGCATCAGTGTGACGACTGTCTATTGGGGTAAAGTAACAGATACTGCGAGTGCTTCTAGGTCGGTTGTTAGAGGCATTTCTTGTGGTTTAATTACCCCTCCCCTTGCATCAGTGTGACGACTGTCTATTGGGGTAAAGTAACAGATACTGCGACTGCTTCTAGGTTGGTTGTAAGAGGCATTTCTTGTGGTTTAATTACCCCTCCCCTTGCATCAGTGTGACGACTGTCTATTGCGGTAAGGTAACAGATACTGCAACTGCCTCTAGGTCGGTTGTTAGAGGCATTTCCTTGTGGTTTAATTACCCCTCCCCTTGCATCAGTGTGACGACTGTCTATTGGGGTAAAGTAACAGATACTGCAACTGCCTCTAGGTCGGTTGTTAGAGGCATTTCCTTGTGGTTTAATTACCCCTCCCCTTGCATCAGTGTGACGACTGTCTATTGCGGTAAAGTAACAGATGCTGCAACTGCTTCTGGGTCGGTTGTAAGAGGCATTTCTTGTGGTTTAATTACCCCTCCCCTTGCATCAGTGTGACGACTGTCTATTGCGGTAAAGTAACAGATACTGCAACTGCTTCTGGGTCGGTTGTTAGAGGCATTTCCTTGTGGTTTACTTACCACCTGAATCAGTGTGACGACTGCTTATTGGGGTAAAGTAACAGATACTGCGAGTGCCTCTAGGTCGTTTGTTAGAGGTACTGCCTTGGTTTAATTACCACCTGCATCAGTGTGACGACTGTCTATTGGGGTAAAGTAGCAGATACTGCGACTGCCTCTAGGTCGGTTGTTAGAGGCATTTCCTTGGTTTAATTACCATCTGCATCAGTGTAACGACTGTCTATTGGGGTAAAGTAACAGATGCTGCGACTGCTTCTAGGTCGGTTGTTAGAGGCATTTCCTTGGTTTAATTACCATCTGCATCAGTGTGACGACTGTCTATTGGGGTAAAGTAACAGACACTGCGACTGCCTCTAGGTCGGTTGTTAGAGGCATTTCCTTGGATTAATTACCATCTGCATCAGTGTGACGACTGTCTATTGGGGTAAAGTAACAGATGCTGCGACTGCTTCTAGGTCGGTTGTTAGAGGCATTTCCTTGGTTTAATTACCATCTGCATCAGTGTGACGACTGTCTATTGGGGTAAAGTAACAGATACTGCGACTGCCTCTAGGTCGGTTGTTAGAGGCATTTCCTTGGTTTAATTACCATCTGCATCAGTGTGACGACTGTCTATTGGGGTAAAGTAACAGATGCTGCGACTGCTTCTAGGTCGGTTGTTAGAGGCATTTCCTTGTGGTTTAATTACCACCTGCATCAGTGTGACGACTGTCTATTGGGGTAAAGTAACAGATACTGCGACTGCTTCTAGGTCGGTTGTTAGAGGCATTTCCTTGTTTTAATTACCCCTCCCCTTGCATCATTGTGACGACTGCCTATTGCGGTAAAGTAACAGATACTGCGACTGCTTCCACGTCGGTTGTAAGAGGCATTTCCTTGTGGTTTAATTACCCCTCCTCTTATACCACTGTGACGACTGTCTATTGGGGTAAAGTAACAGATACTGCGATCGCTTCTAGGTCGGTTGTTAGAGGCATTTCCTTGGTTTAATTACCCCTCCACTTGCATCAGTGTGACGACTGTCTATTGGGGTAAAGTTACAGATACTGTAACTGCTTCTAGGTCAGTTGTTAGAGGCACTTCCTTGTGGTTTAATTACCACCTGCATCAGTGTGACGACTGTCTATTGGGGTAAAGTAACAGATACTACGACTGCTTCTAGGTCGGTTGTTAGAGGCATTTGCTTGGTTTAATTACCACCTGCATCAGTGTGACGACTGTCTATTGGGGTAAACTAACAGATACTGCGACTGCCTCTAGCTCGGTTGTTAGAGGCATTTCCTTTTGGTTTAATTACCCCTCCCCTTGCATCAGTGTGACGACTGTTTATTGGGGTAAAGTAACAGATACTGCGACTGCTTCTAGGTCGGTTGTTAGAGGCATTTCCTTGTGGTTTAATTACACCTCCCCTTGCATCAGTGTGACGACTGTCTATTGGTGTAAAGTAACAGATACTGCGACTGCTTCTAGGTCGGTTGTTAGAGCCATTTCCTTGGTTTAATTGCCACCTGCATCAGTGTGACGACTGTCTACTGGGGTAAAGTAACAGATACTGTGACTGCTTCTAGGTCGGTTGTTAGAGGCATTTCCTCGGTTAAATTACCACCTGCATCAGTGTGACGACTGTCTATTGGGGTAAAGTAACAGATACTGCGACTGCTTCTAGGTCGGTTGTTAGAGGCATTTCCTTGGTTTAATTACCCCTCCACTTGTATCAGTGTGACGACTGTCTATTGGGGTAAAGTAACAGATACTGCGACTGCTTCTAGGTCAGTTGTTAGAGGCACTTCCTTGTGGTTTAATTACCCCTCCCCTTGCATCAGTGTGACGACTGTCTATTGGGGTAAAGTAACAGATACTGCGACTGCTTCTAGGTCGGTTGTTAGAGGCATTTCCTTGTGGTTTAATTACCACCTGCATCAGTGTGACGACTGTCTATTGGGGTAAAGTAACAGATACTGCGACTGCTTCAAGGTCGGTTGTTAGAGGCATTTCCTTGTGGTTTAATTACCGTTCCACTTGCATCAGTGTGACGACTATCTATTGGGTTAAAGTAACAGATACTGCGACTGCTTCTAGGTCGGTTGTTAGAGGCATTTCTTGGTTAAATTGCCACCTGCATCAGTGTGACGACTGTCTATTGGGGTAAAGTAACAGATACTGTGACTGCTTCTAGGTCGGTTGTTAGAGGCATTTCCTTGGTTTAATTACCACCTGCATCAGTGTGACGATTGTCTATTGGGGTAAAGTAACAGATACTGCGACTGCTTCTAGGTCGGTTGTTAGAGGCATTTCCTGGTGGTTTAATTACACCTTCCCTTGCATCAGTGTGCCGACTGTCTATTGGTGTAAAGTAACAGATACTGCGACTGCTTCTAGGTCGGTTGTTAGAGGCATTTCCTTGTGGTTTAATTACACCTCCCCTTGCATCAGTGTGATGACTGTCTATTGGGGTAAAGTAACAGATACTGCGACTGCTTCTAGGTCGGTTGTTAGAGGCATTTCCTGGTGGTTTAATTACACCTTCCCTTGCATCAGTGTGGCGACTGTCTATTGGTGTAAAGTAACAGATACTGCGACTGCTTCTAGGTCGGTTGTTAGAGGCATTTCCTTGTGGTTTAATTACACCTCCCCTTGCATCAGTGTGATGACTGTCTATTGGGGTAAAGTAACAGATACTGCGACTGCTTCTAGGTCGGTTGTTAGAGGCATTTCCATGTGGTTTAATTACCACCTGCATCAGTGTGACTACTGTCTATTGGGGTAAAGTAACAGATACTGCGACTGCTTCTAGGTCGGTTGTTAGAGGCATTTCCTTGTGGTTTAATTACACCTCCCCTTGCATCAGTGTGACGACTGTCTATTGGGGTAAAGATACAGATACTGCGACTGCCTCTAGGTCGGTTGTTAGAGGCATTTCCTTGTGGTTTAATTACCTCTCACCTTGCATCAGTGTGACGACTGTCTATTGGTGTAAAGTAACAGATACTGCGACTGCTTCTAGGTCGGTTGTTAGAGGCATTTCCTGGTGGCTTAATTACACCTTCCCTTGCATCAGTGTGACGACTGTCTATTGGTGTAAAGTAACAGATACTGCGACTGCCTCTAGGTCGGTTGTTAGAGGCATTTCCTGGTGGCTTAATTACACCTTCCCTTGCATCAGTGTGACGACTGTCTATTGGTGTAAAGTAACAGATACTGCGACTGCTTCTAGGTCGGTTGTTAGAGGCATTTCCTTGTGGTTTAATTACACCTCCCATTGCATCAGTGTGACGACTGTCTATTGGTGTAAAGTAACAGATACTGCGACTGCTTCTAGGTCGGTTGTTAGAGCCATTTCCTTGGTTTAATTGCCACCTGCATCAGTGTGACGACTGTCTACTGGGGTAAAGTAACAGATACTGTGACTGCTTCTAGGTCGGTTGTTAGAGGCATTTCCTCGGTTAAATTACCACCTGCCTCAGTGTGACGACTGTCTATTGGGGTAAAGTAACAGATACTGCGACTGCTTCTAGGTCGGTTGTTAGAGGCATTTCCTTGGTTTAATTACCCCTCCACTTGTATCAGTGTGACGACTGTCTATTGGGGTAAAGTAACAGATACTGCGACTGCTTCTAGGTCAGTTGTTAGAGGCACTTCCTTGTGGTTTAATTACCCCTCCCCTTGCATCAGTGTGACGACTGTCTATTGGGGTAAAGTAACAGATACTGCGACTGCTTCTAGGTCGGTTGTTAGAGGCATTTCCTTGTGGTTTAATTACCACCTGCATCAGTGTGACGACTGTCTATTGGGGTAAAGTAACAGATACTGCGACTGCTTCAAGGTCGGTTGTTAGAGGCATTTCCTTGTGGTTTAATTACCGCTCCACTTGCATCAGTGTGACGACTATCTATTGGGTTAAAGTAACAGATACTGCGACTGCTTCTAGGTCGGTTGTTAGAGGCATTTCTTGGTTAAATTGCCACCTGCATCAGTGTGACGACTGTCTATTGGGGTAAAGTAACAGATACTGTGACTGCTTCTAGGTCGGTTGTTAGAGGCATTTCCTTGGTTTAATTACCACCTGCATCAGTGTGACGATTGTCTATTGGGGTAAAGTAACAGATACTGCGACTGCTTCTAGGTCGGTTGTTAGAGGCATTTCCTGGTGGTTTAATTACACCTTCCCTTGCATCAGTGTGCCGACTGTCTATTGGTGTAAAGTAACAGATACTGCGACTGCTTCTAGGTCGGTTGTTAGAGGCATTTCCTTGTGGTTTAATTACACCTCCCCTTGCATCAGTGTGATGACTGTCTATTGGGGTAAAGTAACAGATACTGCGACTGCTTCTAGGTCGGTTGTTAGAGGCATTTCCTGGTGGTTTAATTACACCTTCCCTTGCATCAGTGTGGCGACTGTCTATTGGTGTAAAGTAACAGATACTGCGACTGCTTCTAGGTCGGTTGTTAGAGGCATTTCCTTGTGGTTTAATTACACCTCCCCTTGCATCAGTGTGATGACTGTCTATTGGGGTAAAGTAACAGATACTGCGACTGCTTCTAGGTCGGTTGTTAGAGGCATTTCCATGTGGTTTAATTACCACCTGCATCAGTGTGACTACTGTCTATTGGGGTAAAGTAACAGATACTGCGACTGCTTCTAGGTCGGTTGTTAGAGGCATTTCCTTGTGGTTTAATTACACCTCCCCTTGCATCAGTGTGACGACTGTCTATTGGGGTAAAGATACAGATACTGCGACTGCCTCTAGGTCGGTTGTTAGAGGCATTTCCTTGTGGTTTAATTACCTCTCACCTTGCATCAGTGTGACGACTGTCTATTGGTGTAAAGTAACAGATACTGCGACTGCTTCTAGGTCGGTTGTTAGAGGCATTTCCTGGTGGCTTAATTACACCTTCCCTTGCATCAGTGTGACGACTGTCTATTGGTGTAAAGTAACAGATACTGCGACTGCCTCTAGGTCGGTTGTTAGAGGCATTTCCTGGTGGCTTAATTACACCTTCCCTTGCATCAGTGTGACGACTGTCTATTGGTGTAAAGTAACAGATACTGCGACTGCCTCTAGGTCGGTTGTTAGAGGCATTTCCTGGTGGCTTAATTACACCTTCCCTTGCATCAGTGTGACGACTGTCTATTGGTGTAAAGTAACAGATACTGCGACTGCCTCTAGGTCGGTTGTTAGAGGCATTTCCTGGTGGCTTAACTACACCTTCCCTTGCATCAGTGTGACGACTGTCTATTGGTGTAAAGTAACAGATACTGCGACTGCTTCAAGGTCGGTTGTTAGAGGCATTTCGTTGTGGTTTAATTACCTCTCACCTTGCATCAGTGTGACTACTGTCTATTGGTGTAAAGTAACAGATACTGCGACTGCTTCTAGGTCGGTTGTTAGAGGCATTTCCTTGTGGTTTAATTACCCCTCCACTTGCATCAGTGTGACGACTGTCTATTGGTGTAAAGTAACAGATACTGCGACTGCTTCTAGGTCGGTTGTTAGAGGCATTTCCTGGTGGCTTAATTACACCTTCCCTTGCATCAGTGTGACGACTGTCTATTGGTGTAAAGTAACAGATACTGCGACTGCTTCTAGGTCGGTTGTTAGAGGCATTTCCTTGGTTTAATTACACCTCCCCTTGCATCAGTGTGACGACTGTCTATTGGGGTAAAGTAGCAGATACTGCGACTGCTTCTAGGTCGGTTGTTAGAGGCATTTTCCCTGTGGTTTAATTACACCTCCCTTGCATCAGTGTGACGACTGTCTATTGGGGTAAAGTAACAGATACTGCGACTGCTTCTAGGTCGGTTGTTAGAGGCATTTCCTTGTGGTTTAATAAACCCTCCATTGCATCAGTGTGACGTCTGTCTATTGCGATAAAGTAACAGATAGTGCGACCGCTTCTAGGTCGGTTGTTAGAGGCATTTCCTTGTAGTAGTAGTAGTAGTGGTATTTATTAAGTATTTAGTATTACATTAATTGCATAACACAGTCGCATGGGTCATAAGACCGTACATGCTCTCTAGAAAAATACCTGGTCTGTATACGTGACTTGCAGTATCAACCAGAAAACAACTATTTTTTTACAATCACCGCACTATATACATACATACATATAAAATTGAAAAAAAACACACTGAATCACACACTCAAACACACACACACACACACAAACACACACACACAGTCGTGCACAAGTACTCAAGCACCACATATGTTTAAAGAAAAATTACATAAACACCTTATCTCTTAGTACACGTACTTCCATTAAGTATGTGCCCAAGCTTGGCCAGTTTTGGCTGTTTAGAATCATGTCCCAGCATGCTGTCCTCCGTGTGTTGGAAGCCAAAAATGCTTCCGGTAATAGTTTTTTCCTAATACCCTCCGTCTGCACGCATGCTGCCAAAATATGCGTCCAGTCTTCTTGTTCCCCGCATAATGGGCAAATCCTCCTGCCATCGTTATCAACAATCTTGCGAGCTTTCCACCCTCCCAACCTAAGCCATGCTATTCCAGTCCTCTGTTTTATACTCAATTCCAAAATATATGTTTCCTTACCCCACCTAGTTTTTATTTCATTTTGTAGCTCCAATGTTGATCTTTGTCTACATTTAGATTCAATTTTCTGCCTGTTTATATCGCATAGTCGTCTTTTGACCTTACTTACAGCACTGTGTGTGTTTTCATTGCCCCTTTGCCAGATATCATTTAAGCCAATTTTTGATAATTCGCGTTGCAACCCCGCTGCCCACCATTTTGGATGCCCTGTGTTGTTTATTTGATGACGATAACATATTGCTCTCAGAGGTGTTTGATCGCCTTTAATTATTCGCAGCCAGTACCTAACTACGTTTAGTTTAGCAAATACAGCATCTTCCCAGCATCCTACCTCCCGAAGAACTCCGTATTTTGAAGTACCCCTCCCCAACCCTAGAAGGCGCTTCCAGAAGTTGCATTGTATTTTATTTACATTATCTACCCTCTCCCATCCCCACACTTCACTGCCGTATAGTAATGAGGACCTAACCATTACTTCATACATGGTCTGTAATGTTTTTACTGGCATATCTGGTACCCGTGTCAATATCCTTAATACTTCAGAAAGTTGTCCAATCCCTTTGTGTTTTATAAACTCCATGTTCTTGTTCCATTTTCCGCCCATATCAAACCTTACTCCTAAGTAATCGAAGTGTTTAACATTTTGAATTTCTTCCACCCCATAGGTCCACTTTTCATGTTGGCCGTACACATATCCATTTTTAAAGGTGACTGTTTTAGTTTTAAGAATATTTACCTCCATACCCCATTGCCTACAGTACTGTCGAAGAGCGTTTAAACCAGACTGCAAACCTTTTATCGTTTTAGAAAGAACTACAATGTCATCCGCGTACAAAGGAATTGGTATTTTTTGGTCTGCGATTGTCGGTGCATCTATGTCTTCCTCCATCATCACGCTAACAACATCATCAATAAACAAATTAAAAAGTAACGGAGACAGTATACAACCCTGTTTAACCCCCCTCTGCGCTATGTTACATTCTGATGTATTGTGCTGATCGGTCTTGATAACAAACTTAACTTCCTCATACATTGCCCTAAGTGCTCTAATCATTTTCCCCGAAAGTCCTTTACGTGTTAATTTCTCCCAGAGAGCAATGCGTTCTACAGTATCAAATGCCATTTTAAAATCTACAAATACCGTATATACCTTACCACCTTTATTTCTCAAATTGTCATCAATTATTGTTTTCAGAACAAAGAGATTGTCAATAGTCGAGAAACCTTCCCTAAATCCTGCCTGAAATTTAGAAATCCTATGATGTGCCTTGGCCCAACATTTAATTCTTTCATATAAGATTCTACTGTAAATTTTTCCAAATATAGAGAGCAGCGAGATACCCCTGTAATTTCCTGGAATGCTGCCCCTCCCCTTGCATCAGTGTGACGACTGTCTATTGCGGTAAAGTAACAGATGCTGCAACTGCTTCTAGGTCGGTTGTTAGAGGCATTCCTTGTGGTTTAATTGCCCCTCCCCTTGCATCAGTGTGACGACTGTCTATTGGGGTAAAGTAACAAATACTGCGACTGCTTCCAGGTCCGTTGTAGGAGGCATTTCCTTGTGGTTTAATTACCACCTGCATCAGTGTGACGACTGTCTATTGGGGTAAAGTAACAAATACTGCGACTGCTTCCAGGTCCGTTGTAGGAGGCATTTCCTTGTGGTATAATTGCCCCTCCCCTTGCATCAGTGTGACGACTGTCTATTGCGGTAAAGTAACAGATGCTGCAACTGCTTCTGGGTTGGTTGTAAGAGGCATTTCTTGTGGTTTAATTACCCCTCCCCTTGCATCAGTGTGACGACAGTCTATTGGGGTAAAGTAACAGAAACTGCAACTGCCTCTAGGTCGGTTGTTAGAGGCATTTCCTTGTGGTTTACTTATCACCTGCATCAGTGTGACGACTGTCTATTGGGGTAAAGTAACAGATACTGCGACTGCCTCTAGGTCGGTTGTTAGAGCCATTTCCTTGGTTTAATTACCACCTGCATCAGTGTGACGACTGTCTATTGGGGTAAAGTAACAGATACTGCGACTGCCTCTAGGTCGGTTGTTAGAGCCATTTCCTTGGTTTAATTACCACCTGCATCAGTGTGACGACTGTCTATTGGGGTAAAGTAACAGATACTGCGACTGCCTCTAGGTCGGTTGTTAGAGCCATTTCCTTGGATTAATTACCACCTGCATCAGTGTGACGACTGTCTATTGGGGTAAAGTAACAGATACTGCGACTGCCTCTAGGTCGGTTGTTAGAGCCATTTCCTTGGTTTAATTACCACCTGCATCAGTGTGACGACTGTCTATTGGGGTAAAGTAACAGATACTGCGACTGCCTCTAGGTCGGTTGTTAGAGGCATTTCCTTGTGGTTTACTTACCACCTGCATCAGTGTGACGACTGTCTATTGGGGTAAAGTAACAGATACTGCGACTGCCTCTAGGTCGGTTGTTAGAGCCATTTCCTTGGTTTAATTACCACCTGCATCAGTGTGACGACTGTCTATTGGGGTAAAGTAACAGATACTGCGACTGCCTCTAGGTCGGTTGTTAGAGCCATTTCCTTGTTTTAATTACCACCTGCATTAGTGTGACGACTGTCTATTGGGGTAAAGTAACAGATACTGCGACTGCCTCTAGGTCGGTTGTTAGAGGCATTTCTTGTGGTTTAATTACCCCTCCCCTTGCATCAGTGTGACGACTGTCTATTGCGGTAAAGTAACAGATACTGCAACTGCCTCTAGGTCGGTTGTTAGAGGCATTTCCTTGTGGTTTACTTACCACCTGCATCAGTGTGACGACTGTTTATTGGGGTAAAGTAACAGAAACTGCGACTGCCTCTAGGTCGGTTGTTAGAGGCATTTCCTGGTGGTTTAATTACCACCTACATCAGTGTGACGACTGTCTATTGGGGTAAAGTAACAGATACTGCGACTGCCTCTAGGTCGGTTGTTAGAGGCATTTCCTGGTGGTTTAATTACCACCTACATCAGTGTGACGACTGTCTATTGGGGTAAAGTAACAGATACTGCGACTGCCTCTAGGTCGGTTGTTAGAGGCATTTCCTTGTGGTTTACTTACCACCTGCATCAGTGTGACGACTGTCTATTGGGGTAAAGTAACAGATACTGCGACTGCTTCTAGGTCGGTTGTTAGAGGCATTTCCTTGGTTTAATTACCCCTCCACTTGCATCAGTGTGACGACTGTCTATTGCGGTAAAGTAACAAATGCTGCGACTGCCTCTAGGTCGGTTGTTAGAGGCATTTCCTTGTGGTTTAGTTACCACCTGCATCAGTGTGACGACTGTCTATTGGGGTAAAGTAACAGATACTGCGAATGCCTCTAGGGCGGTTGTTAGAGGCATTTCCTTGGTTTAATTACCACCTGCATCAGTGTGACGACTGTCTATTGGGGTAAAGTAACAGATACTGCGAGTGCTTCTAGGTCGGTTGTTAAAGGCATTTCCTTGGTTTAATTACCACCTGCATCAGTGTGACGACTGTCTATTGGGATAAAGTAACAGATACTGCGACTGCTTCTAGGTCGGTTGTTAGAGGTATTTCCTTGTGGTTTAATTACCCCTCCACTTGCACCAGTGTGACGACTGTCTCTTGGGCTAAAGTAACAGATACTGCGACCGTTTCTAGGTCGCTTGTTGGAGGCATTTCCTTGTGGTTTAATTACCCCTCCCCTTGCATCAGTTTGACAACTGTCTATTGCGGTAAAGTAACAAATACTGCGACTGCTTCTAGGTCGGTTGTTAGAGGCATTTTCTTGTGGTTTAATTACCCCTCCCCTTGCATCAGTGTGACGACTGTCTATTGCGGTACAGTAACAGATACTGCGACTGCTTCTAGGTCGGTTGTTAGAGGTATTTACTTGTGGTTTAATTACCCCTCCACTTGCACCAGTGTGACGACTGTCTATTGGGGTAAAGTAAAAGATACTGCGACCGCTTCTAGGTCGGTTGTTAGAGGCATTTCCTTGTGGTTTAATTACCCCTCTCCTTTCACCAGTGTGACAACTGTGTATTGCGGGAAAGTAACAGATACTTCGACTGCTTCTAGGTCGGTTAATAGAGGCATTTCCTTGTGGTTTAAATACCCCTCCCCTTGCATCAGTGTGACGACTGTCTATTGCGGTAAAGTAACAGATACTGCGACTGCTTCTAGGTCGGATGTTAGAGGCATTTCCTTGTGTTTTAATTACGCCTCCCCTTGCATCAGTGTAACGACTGTCTATTGCGGTAAAGTAACAGATACTGCGACTGCTTCTAGGTCGGTTGTTAGAGGCATTTCCTTGTTTTAATTACCACCTGCATCAGTGAGACGACTGTCTATTGGGATAAAGTAACAGATACTGCGACCGCATCTAGGTCGGTTGTTAGAGCCATTTCCTTGGTTTAATTAACCCTCCACTTGCATCAGTGTGACGACTGTCTATTGGGATAAAGTAACAGATACTGCTACTGCTTCTAGGTCGGTTGTTAGAGGCATTTCCTTGGTTTAATTACCCCTCCACTTGCATCAGTGTGACGACTGTCTATTGGGGTAAAGTAACAGATACTGCGACTGCCTCTAGGTCGCTTGTTAGAGGCATTTCCTTGTGGTTTAATTACCACCTGCATTAGTGTGACGACTGTCTATTGGGGTAAAGTAACAGATACTGCGAGTGCCGCTAGGTCGGTTGTTAGAGGCATTTCCTTGGTTTAATTACCACCTGCATTAGTGTGACGACTGTATATTGGGGTAAAGTAACAGATACTGCGAGTGCCTCTAGGTCGGTTGTTAGAGGCATTTCGTTGGTTTAATTACCACCTGCATCAGTGTGACGACTGTCTATTTGGGTAAAGTAACAGATACTGCGAGTGCCTCTAGGTCGGTTGTTAGAGGCATTTCGTTGGTTTAATTACTACCTGCATCAGTGTGACGACTGTCTATTGGGGTAAAGTAACAGATACTGCGAGTGCCTCTAGGTCGTTTGTTAGAGGTATTGCCTTGGTTTAATTACCACCGGCATCAGTGTGACGACTGTCTATTGCGGTAAAGTAACAGATACTGCGACTGCCTCTAGGTCGGTTGTTAGAGGCATTTCCTTGGTTTAATTACCACCTGCATCAGTGTGACGACTGCTTATTGGGGTAAAGTAGCAGATACTGCGAGTGCCTCTAGGTCGTTTGTTAGAGGTATTGCCTTGATTTAATTACCACCTGCATAAGTGTGACGTCTGTCTATTGGGGTAAAGTAACAGATACTGCGACTGCCTCTAGGTCGGTTGTTAGAGGCATTTCCTTGGTTTAATTACCATCTGCATCAGTGTGACGACTGTCTATTGGGGTAAAGTAACAGATGCTGCGACTGCTTCTAGGTCAGTTGTTAGAGGCATTTCCTTGTGGTTTAATTACCACCTGCATCACTGTGACGACTGTCTATTGGGGTAAAGTAACAGATACTGCGACTGCTTCTAGGTCGGTTGTTAGAGGCATTTTCTTGTGGTTTAATTACCCCTCCCCTTGCATCAGTGTGACGACTGTCTATTGCGGTAAAGTAACAGACACTGCGACTGCTTCTAGGTCGGTTGTTAGAGGTATTTCCTTGTGGTTTAATTAACCCTCCACTTGCACCAGTGTGACGACTGTCTATTTGGGTAAAGTAACAGATACTGCGACCGTTTCTAGGTCGCTTGTTAGAGGCATTTCCTTGTGGTTTAATTTCCCCTCCACTTGCATCAGTGTGACGACTGTCTATTGGGTTAAAGTAATAGATACTGCGACTGCTTCTAGGTCGGTTGTTATAGGCATTTCCTTGTGGTTTAATTACCCCCCTACTTGCACCAGTGTGACGACTGTCTATTGGGGTAAAGTAATAGATACTGCGACTGCTTCTAGGTCGGTTGTTAGAGGTATTTGCTTGTGGTTTAATTACCCCTCCACTTGCACCAGAGTGACGACTGTCTATTGGGGTAAAGTAACAGATACTGCGACTGCTTCTAGGTCGGTTGTTAGAGGCATTTCCTTGTGGTTTAATTACCCCTCCCCTTGCACCAGTGTGACGACTGTCTATTGCGGTAAAGTAACAGACACTGCGACTGCTTTTAGGTCGGTTGTTACAGGCATTTCGTTGTGGTTTAATTACCCCTCCCCTTGCATAAGTGTGACGACTTGCAGCTAGACTGTCTATTGCGGTAAAGTAACAGATACTGCCACTGCTTCTAGGTCGGATGTTAGAGGCATTTGCTTGTGGTTTAATTACCCCTCCACTTGCGTCAGTGTGACGACTTGCAACTAGACTGTCTATTGGAGTAAAGTAACAGATACTGCGAGTGCTTCTAGGTCGGTTATTAGATGCACTTCCTTGGGTTTTAATTACCCGTCCCCTTGCATCAGTGTGACGACTGTCTATTGGGGTAAAGTAACAGATACTGCGACTGCTTCTAGGTCGGTTGTTAGAGGCATTTCCTTGGTTTAATTACCACCTGCATCAGTGTGACGATTGTCTATTGGGGTAAAGTAACAGATACTGCGACTGCCTCTAGGTCGGTTGTTAGAGGCATTTCCTTGTTTTAATTACCACCTGCATCAGTGAGACGACTGCCTATTGGGATAAAGTATCAGATACTGCAACTGCTTCTAGGTCGGTTGTTACACGCATTTCCTTGGTTTAATTACCCCTCAACTTGCATCAGTGTGACGACTGTCTATTGGGGTAAAGTAACAGATACTGCGACTGCCTCTAGGTCGGTTGTTACAGGCATTTCCTTGTGGTTTAGTTACCACCTGCATCAGTGTGACGACTGTCTATTGGGGTAAAGTAACAGATACTGCGAATGCCTCTAGGTCGGTTGTTAGAGGCATTTCCTTGGTTTAATTACCACCTGCATCAGTGTGACGACTGTCTATTGGGGTAAAGTAACAGATACTGCGAGTGCTTCTAGGTCGGTTGTTAGAGGCATTTCCTTGGTTTAACTACCACCTGCATCAGTGTGACGACTGTCTATTGGGGTAAAGTAACAGATACTGCGACTGCTTCTAGGTCGGTTGTTAGAGGCATTTCCTTGTGGTTTAATTACCCCTCCTCTTGCATCAGTGTGACGACTGTCTATTGCGGTAAAGTAACAGATACAGCGACTGCTTCTAGGTCGGTTGTTAGAGACATTTCCTTGGTTTAATTACCACCTGCATCAGTGTGACGACTGTCTATTGGGGTAAAGTAACAGATACTGCGAGTGCTTCTGGGTCGGTTGATAGAGGCATTTCCTTGTGGTTTAATTACCCCTCCTCTTGCATCAGTGTGACGACTGTCTATTGCGGTAAAGTAACACATACTGCAACTGCTTCTAGGTCGGTTGTTAGAGGCATTTCCTTGGTTTAATTACCACCTGCATCAGTGTGACGACTGTCTATTGGGGTAAAGTAACAGATACTGCGAGTACTTCTAGGTCGGTTGTTAGAGGTATTTCCTTGTGGTTTAATTACCCCTCCCCTTGCATCAGTGTGACGACTGTCTATTGCGGTAAAGTAACAGATACTGCGACTGCTTCTAGGTCGGTTGTTAGAGGTATTTCCTTGTGGTTTAATTACCCCTCCACTTGCACCAGTGTGACGGCTGTCTATTGGGGTAAAGTAACAGATACTGCGACCGTTTCTAGGTCGCTTGTTAGAGGCATTTCCTTGTGGTTTAATTACCCCTCCCCTTGCATCAGTTTGACAACTGTCTATTGCGGTAAAGTAACAAATACTGCGACTGCTTCTAGGTCGGTTGTTAGAGGCATTTTCTTATGGCTTAATTACCCCTCCCCTTGCATCAGTGTGACGACTGTCTATTGCGGTAAAGTAACAAATGCTGCGACTGCTTCTAGGTCGGTTGTTAGAGGCATTTCCTTGGTTTAATTACCACCTGCATCAGTGTGACGACTGTCTATTGGGGTAAAGTAACAGATACTGCGAGTGCCCCTAGGTCGGTTGTTAGAGGCATTTCCTTGGTTTAATTACCACCTGCATCAGTGTTACGAATGCTTATTGGGGTAAAGTAACAGATACTGCGAGTGCCTCTAGGTCGTTTGTTAGAGGTATTGCCTTGGTTTAATTACCACCTGCATCAGTGTGACGACTGTCTATTGGGGTAAAGTAACAGATACTGCGACTGCCTCTAGGTCGGTTGTTAGAGGCATTTCCTTGGTTTAATTACCATCTGCATCAGTGTGACGACTGTCTATTGGGGTAAAGTAACAGATGCTGCGACTGCTTCTAGGTCGGTTGTTAGAGGCATTTCCTTGTGGTTTAATTACCACCTGCATCAGTGTGACGACTGTCTATTGGGGTAAAGTAACAGATACTGCGACTGCTTCTAGGTCGGTTGTTAGAGGCATTTTCTTGTGGTTTAATTACCCCTCCCCTTGCATCATTGTGACGACTGTCTATTGCGGTAAAGTAACAGATACTGCGACTGCTTCCAGGTCGGTTGTTAGAGGAATTTGCTTGTGGTTTAATTACCCCTCCACTTCTACCACTGTGACGACTGTCTATTGGGGTAAAGTAACAGATACTGCGACTGCTTCTAGGTCGGTTGTTAGAGGCATTTCCTTGTGGTTTAATTACCCCTCCCCGTACATCAGTGTGACGACTGTCTATTGCGGTAAAGTAACAGACACTGCGACTGCTTCTAGGTCGGTTGTTAGAGGCATTTCCTTGTGGTTTAATTACACCTCCACTTGCACCAGTGTGACGACTGTCTATTGGGGTAAAATAATAGATACTGCGACTGCTTCTAGGTCGGTTGTTAAGGGCATTTCCTTGGTTTAATTACCACCTGCATCAGTGTGACGATTGTCTATTGGGGTAAAGTAACAGATACTGCGAGTGCCTCTAGGTGGGTTGTTAGAGGCATTTCCTTGTTTTAATTACCACCTGCATCAGTGAGACGACTGCCTATTGGGATAAAGTAACAGATACTGCGACTGCTTCTAGGTCGGTTGTTAGACGCATTTCCTTGGTTTAATTACCCCTCCACTTGCATCAGTGTGACGACTGTCTATTGGGGTAAAGTAACAGATACTGCGACTGCTTCTAGGTCGGTTGTTAGAGGCATTTCCTTGGTTTAATTACCACCTGCATTAGTGTGACGACTGTCTATTGGGATAAGTAACAGATACTGCGACTGCTTCTATGTCGGTTTTTAGAGCCATTTCCTTGGTTTATTTACCACCTGCATTAGTGTGACGACTGTCTATTGGGGTAAAGTAACAGATACTGCGAGTGCCTCTAGGTCGGTTTTTAGAGGCATTTCCTTGGTTTAATTACCACCTGCATTAGTGTGACGACTGTCTATTGGGGTAAAGTAACAGATACTGCGAGTGCCTCTAGGTCGGTTGTTAGAGGCATTTCGTTGGTTTAATTACCACCTGCATCAGTGTGACGACTGTGTATTGGAGTAATGTAAACGATACTGCGACTGCCTCTAGGTCGGTTGTTAGAGGCATTTCCTTGTGGTTTAATTACCCCTCCCCTTGCATGAGTGTGACGAATGTCTATTACGGTAAAGTAACAAATGCTGCGACTGCTTCTAGGTCGGTTGTAAGAGGCATTTCCTTGGTTTAATTACCACCTGCATCAGTGTGACGACTGTCTATTGGGGTAAAGTAACAGATACTGCGAGTGCCTCTAGGTCGGTTGTTAGAGGCATTTCCTTGGTTTAATTACCACCTGCATCAGTGTGACGACTGTCTATTGGGGTAAAGTAACAGATACTGCGACTGCTTCTAGGTCGGTTGTTAGAAGCATTTCCTTGGTTTAATTACCACCTGCATCAGTGTGACGACTGTCTATTGGGGTAAAGTAACAGATACTGCGAGTGCCCCTAGGTCGGTTGTTAGAGGCATTTCCTTGGTTTAATTACCACCTGCATCAGTGTGACGACTGCTTATTGGGGTAAAGTAACAGATACTGCGAGTGCCTCTAGGTCGTTTGTTAGAGGTATTGCCTTGGTTTAATTACCACCTGCATCAGTGTGACGACTGTCTATTGGGGTAAAGTAACAGATACTGCGACTGCCTCTAGGTCAGTTGTTACAGGCATTTCCTTGGTTTAATTACCCCTCCCCTTGCATGAGTGTGACGAATGTCTATTACGGTAAAGTAACAAATGCTGCGACTGCTTCTAGGTCGGTTGTTAGAGGTATTTCCTTGTGGTTTAATTACCACCTGCATCAGTGTGACGACTGTCTATTGGGGTAAAGTAACAGATACTGCGACTGCTTCTAGGTCGGTTGTTAGAGGCATTTCCTTGTGGTTTAATTACCACCTGCATCAGTGTGACGACTGTCTACTGGGGTAAAGTAACAGATACTGCGACTGCTTCTAGGTCGGTTGTAAGAGGCATTTCTTTGTGGTTTAATTACCCCTCCCCTTGCACCAGTGTGACGACTGTCTATTGCGGTAAAGTAACAGATACTGCGACTGCTTCTAGGTCGGCTGTTAGAGGTATTTGCTTGTGGTTTAATTACCCCTCCACTTGCACCAGTGTGAAGACTGTCTATTGGGGTAAAGTAATAGATACTGCGACTGCTTCTAGGTCGGTTGTTAGAGGTATTTGCTTGTGGTTTAATTACCCCTCCACTTGCACCAGAGTGACGACTGTCTATTGCGGTAAAGTAACAGATACTGCGACTGCTTCTAGGTCGGTTGTTACAGGCATTTCCTTGTGGTTTAATTACCCCTCCCCTTGCATCAGTGTGACGACTTGCAACTAGACTGTCTATTGCGGTAAAGTAACAGATACTGCGACTGCTTCTAGGTCGGATGTTAGAGGCATTTGCTTGTGGTTTAATTACCCCTCCACTTGCTTCAGGGTGACGACTTGCAACTAGACTGTCTATTGGAGTAAAGTAACAGATACTGCGAGTGCTTCTAGGTCGGTTATTAGATGCACTTCCTTGTGTTTTAATTACCCCTCCCCTTGCATCAGTGTGACGACTGTCTATTGGGTTAAAGTAACAGATACAGCGACTGCTTCTAGGTCGGTTGTTAGAGGCATTTCCTTGGTTTAATTACCACCTCCATCAGTGTGACGATTGTCTATTGGGGTAAAGTAACAGATACTGCGAGTGCCTCTAGGTGGGTTGTTAGAGGCATTTCCTTGTTTTAATTACCACCTGCATCAGTGAGACGACTGCCTATTGGGATAAAGTAACAGATACTGCGACTGCTTCTAGGTCGGTTGTTAGACGCATTTCCTTGGTTTAATTACCCCTCCACTTGCATCAGTGTGACGACTGTCTATTGGGGTAAAGTAACAGATACTGCGACTGCTTCTAGGTCGGTTGTAAGAGGCATTTCTTTGTGGTTTAATTACCCCTCCCCTTGCACCAGTGTGACGACTGTCTATTGCGGTAAAGTAACAGATACTGCGACTGCTTCTAGGTCGGTTGTTAGAGGCGTTTCCTTGTGGTTCAATTACCACTCCCCTTGCATCAGTGTGACGACTGTCTATTGCGGTAAAGTAACAGACACTGCGACTGCTTCTAGGTCGGTTGTTAGAGGCATTTCCTTGTGGTTTAATTACCCCTCCACTTGCACCAGTGTGACGACTGTCTATTGGGGTAAAGTAATAGATACTGCGACTGCTTCTAGGTCGGTTGTTAGAGGTATTTGCTTGTGGTTTAATTACCCCTCCACTTGCACCAGAGTGACGACTGTCTATTGGGGTAAAGTAACAGATACTGCGACTGCTTCTAGGTCGGTTGTTAGAGGCATTTCCTTGTGGTTTAATTACCCCTCCCCTTGCACCAGTGTGACGACTGTCTATTGCGGTAAAGTAACAGATACTGCGACTGCTTCTAGGTCGGTTGTTACAGGCATTTCCTTGTGGTTTAATTACCCCTCCCCTTGCATCAGTGTGACGACTTGCAACTAGACTGTCTATTGCGGTAAAGTAACAGATACTGCGACTGCTTCTAGGTCGGATGTTAGAGGCATTTGCTTGTGGTTTAATTATCCCTCCACTTGCATCAGTGTGACGACTTGCAACTAGACTGTCTATTGGAGTAAAGTAACAGATACTGCGAGTGCATCTAGGTCGGTTATTAGATGCACTTCCTTGTGTTTTAATTACCCCTCCCCTTGCATCAGTGTGACGACTGTCTATTGGGGTAAAGTAACAGATACTGCGACTGCTTCTAGGTCGGTTGTTAGAGGCATTTCCTTGGTTTAATTACCACCTGCATCAGTGTGACGATTGTCTATTGGGGTAAAGTAACAGATACTGCGAGTGCCTCTAGGTGGGTTGTTAGAGGCATTTCCTTGTTTTAATTACCACCTGCATCAGTGAGACGACTGCCTATTGGGATAAAGTAACAGATACTGCGACTGCTTCTAGGTCGGTTGTTAGACGCATTTCCTTGGTTTAATTACCCCTCCACTTGCATCAGTGTGACGACTGTCTATTGGGGTAAAGTAACAGATACTGCGACTGCTTCTAGGTCGGTTGTTAGAGGCATTTCGTTGGTTTAATTACCACCTGCATTAGTGTGACGACTGTCTATTGGGGTAAAGTAACAGATACTGCGACTGCTTCTATGTCGTTTTTTAGAGCCATTTCCTTGGTTTATTTACCACCTGCATTAGTGTGACGACTGTCTATTGGGGTAAAGTAACAGATACTGCGAGTGCCTCTAGGTCGGTTGTTAGAGGCATTTCCTTGGTTTAATTACCACCTGCATTAGTGTGACGACTGTCTATTGGGGTAAAGTAACAGATACTGCGAGTGCCTCTAGGTCGGTTGTTAGAGGCATTTTGTTGGTTTAATCACCACCTGCATCAGTGTGACGACTGTCTATTTGGGTAAAGTAACAGATACTGCGAGTGCCTCTAGGTCGTTTGTTAGAGACATTTCCTTGGTTTAATTACCACCTACATCAGTGTGACGACTGTCTATTGGGGTAAAGTAACAGATACTGCGACTGCTTCTAGGTCGGTTGTTAGAGGCATTTCCTTGGTTTAATTACCCCTCCACTTGCATCAGTGTGACGACTGTCTATTGGGGTAAAGTAACAGATACTGCGACTGCTTCTAGGTCGGTTGTTAGAGGCATTTCCTTGGTTTAATTACCACCTGCATTAGTGTGACGACTGTCTATTTGGGTAAAGTAACAGATACTGCGAGTGCCTCTAGGTCGTTTGTTAGAGACATTTCCTTGGTTTAATTACCACCTACACCAGTGTGACGACTGTCTATTGGGGTAAAGTAAAAGATACTGCGACTGCTTGTAGGTCGGTTGTTAGAGGCATTTCCTTGTGGTTTAATTACCCCTCCTTTTGCATCAGTGTGACGAATGTCTATTGCGGTAAAGTAACAGATGTTGCGACTGCTTCTAAGTCGGATGTTAGAGGCATTTCCTTGGTTTAAGTACTACCTGCATCAGTGTGACGACTGTCTATTGGGGTAAAGTAACAGATACTGCGAGTGCCTCTAGGTCGCTTGTTAGAGGCATTTCCTTGTGTTTTAATTACCCCTCCCCTTGCATCAGTGTGACGACTGTCTATTGGGGTAAAGTAACAGATACTGCGACTGCTTCTAGGACGGTTGTTAGAGGCATTTTCTTGTGGTTTAATTACGCTTCCCCTTGCATCAGTGTGACGACTGTCTATTGCGGTAAAGTAACAGATACTGCGACTGCTTCTAGGTCGGTTGTTAGAGGTATTTGCTTGTGGTTTAATTACCCCTCCACTTGCACCAGTGTGACGACTGTCTATTGGGGTAAAGTAAAAGATACTGCGACCGCTTCTAGGTCGGTTGTTAGAGGCATTTCCTTGTGGTTTAATTTCCCCTCTCCTTTCACCAGTGTGACGACTGTGTATTGCGGTAAAGTAACAGATACTGCGACTGCTTCTAGGTCGGATGTTAGAGGCATTTCCTTGTGTTTTAATTACGCCTCCCCTTGCATCAGTGTAACGACTGTCTATTGCGGTAAAGTAACAGATACTGCGACTGCTTCTAGGTCGGTTGGTACAGGCATTTCCTTGTGGTTTAAATACCCCTCCCCTTGCATCAGTGTGACGACTGTCTATTGCGGTAAAGTAACAGATACTGCGACTGCTTCTAGGTCGGATGTTAGAGGCATTTCCTTGTGTTTTAATTACGCCTCCCCTTGCATCAGTTTAACGACTGTCTATTGCGGTAAAGTAACAGATACTGCGAGTGCCTCTAGGTCGGTTGTTAGAGTCATTTCCTTGTTTTAATTACCACCTGCATCAGTGTGACGACTGTCTATTGCGGTAAAGTAACAGATACTGCGAGTGCCTCTAGGTCGGTTGTTAGAGTCATTTCCTTGTTTTAATTACCACCTGCATCAGTGTGACGATTGTCTATTGGGGTAAAGTAACAGATACTGCGAGTGCCTCTAGGTCGGTTGTTAGAGGCATTTTCTTGGTTTAATTACCACCTGCATCAGTGTGACGATTGTCTATTGGGGTAAAGTAACAGATACTGCGAGTGCCTCTAGGTCGGTTGTTAGAGGCATTTCCTTGGTTTAATTACCACCTGCATCACTGTGACGATTGTCTATTGGGGTAAAGTAACAGATACTGCGAGTGCCTCTAGGTCGGTTGTTAGAGTCATTTCCTTGTTTTAATTACCACCTGCATCAGTGAGACGACTGTCTATTGGGATAAAGTAACAGATACTGCGACCGCTTCTAGGTCGGTTGTTAGAGCCATTTCCTTGGTTTAATTACCCCTCCACTTGCATCAGTGTGACGACTGTCTATTGGGATAAAGTAACAGATACTGCGACTGCTTCTAGGTCGGTTGTTAGAGGCATTTCCTTGGTTTAATTACCCCTCCACTTGCATCAGTGTGACGACTGTCTATTGGGGTAAAGTAACAGATACTGCGACTGCTTCTAGGTCGGTTGTTAGAGGCATTTCCTTGTGGTTTAATTACCACCTGCATTAGTGTGACGACTGTCTATTCGGGTAAAGTAACAGATACTGCGAGTGCTGCTAGGTCGGTTGTTAGAGGCATTTCCTTAGTTTAATTACCACCTGCATTAGTGTGACGACTGTCTATTGGGGTAAAGTAACAGATACTGCGAGTGCTGCTAGGTCGGTTGTTAGAGGCATTTCCTTGGTTTAATTACCACCTGCATTAGTGTGACGACTGTCTATTGGGGTAAAGTAACAGATACTGCGAGTGCCTCTAGGTCGGTTGTTAGAGGCATTTCGTTGGTTTAATTACCACCTGCATAAGTGTGACGACTGTCTATTTGGGTAAAGTAACAGATACTGCGAGTGCCTCTAGGTCGGTTGTTAGAGGCATTTCGTTGGTTTAATTACCACCTGCATCAGTGTGACGACTGTCTATTGGGGTAAAGTAAAAGATACTGCGACTGCTTCTAGGTCGGTTGTTAGAGGCATTTCCTTGTGGTTTAATTACCCCTCCCCTTGCATGAGTGTGACGAATGTCTATTGCGGTAAAGTAACAAATGCTGCGACTGCTTCTAGGTCGGTTGTTAGAGGCATATCCTTGGTTTAATTACCACCTGCATCAGTGTGACGACTGTCTATTGGGGTAAAGTAACAGATACTGCGAGTGCCTCTAGGTCGGTTGTTAGAGGCATTTCCTTGGTTTAATTACCACCTGCATCAGTGTGACGACTGCTTATTGTGGTAAAGTAACAGATACTGCGAGTGCCTCTAGGTCGTTTGTTAGAGGTATTGCCTTGATTTAATTACCACCTGCATAAGTGTGACGACTGTCTATACGGGTAAAGTAACAGATAATGCGACTGCCTCTAGGTCGGTTGTTAGAGGCATTTCCTTGGTTTAATTACCATCTGCATCAGTGTGACGACTGTCTATTGGGGTAAAGTAACAGATACTGCGACCGCTTCTAGGTCGGTTTTTAGAGGCATTTCTTTGTGGTTTAATTACCCCTCCCCTTGCACCAGTGTGACGACTGTCTATTGCGGTAAAGTAACAGATACTGCGACTGCTTCTAGGTCGGTTGTTAGAGGCATTTCCTTGTGGTTTAATTACTCCTCCCCTTTCATCAGTGTGACGACTGTCTATTGCGCTAAAGTAACAGACACTGCGACTGCTTCTAGGTCGGTTGTTAGAGGCATTTCCTTGTGGTTTAATTACCCCTCCACTTGCATCAGTGTGACGACTGTCTATTGGGGTAAAGTAATAGATACTGCGACTGCTTCTAGGTCGGTTGTTAGAGGTATTTGCTTGTGGTTAAATTACCCCTCCACTTGCACCAGAGTGACGACTGTCTATTGTTGTAAAGTAACAGATACTGCGACTTCTTCTAGGTCGGTTGTTAGCGGCATTTCCTTGTGGTTTAATTACCCCTCCCCTTGCACCAGTGTGACGACTGTCTATTGCGGTAAAGTAACAGATACTGCGACTCCTTCTAGGTCGGTTGTTACAGGCATTTCCTTGTGGTTTAATTACCCCTCCCCTTGCATCAGTGTGACGACTTGCAACTAGACTGTCTATTGCGGTAAAGTAACAGATACTGCGACTGCTTCTAGGTCGGATGTTAGAGGCATTTGCTTGTGGTTTAATTACCCCTCCACTTGCATCAGTGTGACGACTTGCAACTAGAGTGTCTATTGGAGTAAAGTAACAGATACTGCGAGTGCTTCTAGGTCGGTTATTAGATGCACTTCCTTGTGTTTTAATTACCCCTCCCCTTGCATCAGTGTGACGACTGTCTATTGGGGTAAAGTAACAGATACTGCGACTGCTTCTAGGTCGGTTGTTAGAGGCATTTCCTTGGTTTAATTACCACCTGCATCAGTGTGACGATTGTCTATTGGGGTAAAGTAACAGATACTGCGAGTGCCTCTAGGTGGGTTGTTAGAGGCATTTTTTTTTTTTTCAATTTTATATGTATGTATGTATATAGTGCGGTGATTGTAAAAAAATAGTTGTTTTCTGGTTGATACTGCAAGTCACGTATACAGACAAGGTATTTATCTAGAGAGCATGTACGGTCTTATGACCCATGCGACTGTGTTATGCAATTAATGTAATACTAAATACTTAATAAATACCACCACTACTACTACTACTTGTTTTAATTACCACCTGCATCAGTGAGACGACTGCCTATTGGGATAAAGTATCAGATACTGCAACTGCTTCTAGGTCGGTTGTTACACGCATTTCCTTGGTTTAATTACCCCTCCAATTGCATCAGTGTGACGACTGTCTATTGGGGTAAAGTAACAGATACTGCGACTGCCTCTAGGTCGGTTGTTACAGGCATTTCCTTGTGGTTTAGTTACCACCTGCATCAGTGTGACGACTGTCTATTGGGGTAAAGTAACAGATACTGCGAATGCCTCTAGGTCGGTTGTTAGAGGCATTTCCATGGTTTAATTACCACCTGCATCAGTGTGACGACTGTCTATTGGGGTAAAGTAACAGATACTGCGAGTGCTTCTAGGTCGGTTGTTAGAGGCATTTCCTTGGTTTAATTACCACCTGCATCAGTGTGACGACTGTCTATTGGGGTAAAGTAACAGATACTGCCAGTGCTTCTAGGTCGGTTGATAGAGGTATTTCCTTGTGGTATAATTACCCCTCCCCTTGCATCAGCGTGACGACTGTCTATTGCGGTAAAGTAACAGATACTGCGACTGCTTCTAGGTCGGTTGTTAGAGGTATTTCCTTGTGGTTTAATTACCCCTCCACTTGCACCAGTGTGACGACTGTCTATTGGGGTAAAGTAACAGATACTGCGACCGTTTCTAGGTCGCTTGTAAGAGGCATTTCCTTGTGGTTTAATTACCCCTCCCCTTGCATCAGTTTGACAACTGTCTATTGCGGTAAAGTAACAAATACTGCGACTGCTTCTAGGTCGGTTGTTAGAGGCATTTTCTTATGGCTTAATTACCCCTCCCCTTGCATCAGTGTGACGACTGTCTATTGCGGTAAAGTAACAAATGCTGCGACTGCTTCTAGGTCGGTTGTTAGAGGCATTTCCTTGGTTTAATTACCACCTGCATCAGTGTGACGACTGTCTATTGGGGTAAAGTAACAGATACTGCGAGTGCCCCTAGGTCGGTTGTTAGAGGCATTTCCTTGGTTTAACTACCACCTGCATCAGTGTTACGACTGCTTATTGGGGTAAAGTAACAGATACTGCGAGTGCCTCTAGGTCGTTTGTTAGAGGTATTGCCTTGGTTTAATTACCACCTGCATCAGTGTGACGACTGTCTATTGGGGTAAAGTAACAGATACTGCGACTGCCTCTAGGTCGGTTGTTAGAGGCATTTCCTTGGTTTAATTACCATCTGCATCAGTGTGACGACTGTCTATTGGGGTAAAGTAACAGATACTTCGACTGCTTCTAGGTCGGTTGTTAGAGGCATTTCCTTGTGGTTTAATTACCACCTGCATCAGTGTGACGACTGTCTATTGGGGTAAAGTAACAGATACTGCGACTGCCTCTAGGTCGGTTGTTAGAGGCATTTACTTGGTTTAATTACCATCTGCATCAGTGTGACGACTGTCTATTGGGGTAAAGTAACAGATGCTGCGACTGCTTCTAGGTCGGTTGTTAGAGGCATTTCCTTGTGGTTTAATTACCACCTGCATCAGTGTGACGACTGTCTATTGGGGTAAAGTAACAGATACTGCGACTGCTTCTAGGTCGGTTGTTAGAGGCATTTTCTGGTGGTTTAATTACCCCTCCGCTTGCGTCATTGTGACGACTGTATATTGCGGTAAAGTAACAGATACTGCGACTGCTTCCAGGTCGGTTGTTAGAGGCATTTCCTTGTGGTTTAATTACCCCTCCACTTGTACCACTGTGACGACTGTCTATTGGGGTAAAGTAACAGATACTGCGACCGCTTCTAGGTCGGTTTTTAGAGGCATTTCTTTGTGGTTTAATTACCCCTCCCCTTGCACCAGTGTGACGACTGTCTATTGCGGTAAAGTAACAGATACTGCGACCGCTTCTAGGTCGGTTTTTAGAGGCATTTCTTTGTGGTTTAATTTCCCGTCCACTTGCACCAGTGTGACGACTGTCTATTGGTGTAAAGTAACAGATACTGCAACTGCTTCTAAGTCGGTTGTTAGAGGCATTTCCTTGTGGTTTAATTACCCCTCCACTTGCACCAGTGTGACGACTGTCTATTGCGGTAAAGTAACAGATACTGCGACTGCTTCTAGGTCAGTTGTTAGAGGCATTTCCTTGTGGTTTAATTACCCCTCCCCTTGCATCAGTGTGAAGTAACAGACATTGCGACTGCTTCTAGGTCGGTTGTTAGAGGTATTTCCTTGTGGTTTAATTACCCCTCCACTTGCACCAGTGTGACGACTGTCTATTGGGGTAAACTAACAGACACTGCGACCGTTTCTAGGTCGCTTGTTAGAGGCATTTCCTTGTGGTTTAATTACCCCTCCACTTGCAACAGTGTGACGACTGTCTATTGGGGTAAAGTAATAGATACTGCGACTGCTTCTAGGTCGGTTGTTAGAGGCATTTCCTTGTGGTTTAATTACCCCTCCACTTGCACTAGTGTGACGACTGTCTATTGGGGTAAAGTAATAGATGCTGCGACTGCTTCTAGGTCGGTTGTTAGAGGTATTGTGCTTGTGGTTTAATTACCCCTCCACTTGCACCAGAGTGACGACTGTCTATTGGGGTAAAGTAACAGATACTGCGACTGCTTCTAGGTCGGTTGTTAGAGGCATTTCCTTGTGGTTTAATTACCCCTCCCCTTGCACCAGCGTGACGACTGTCTATTGCGGTAAAGGTACAGATACTGCGACTGCTTCTAGGTCGGTTGTTACAGGCATTTCCTTGTGGTTTAATTACCCCTCCCCTTGCATCAGTGTGACGACTTGCAACTAGACTGTCTATTGCGGTAAAGTAACAGATACTGCGACTGCTTCTAGGTCGGATGTTAGAGGCATTTGCTTGTGGTTTAATTACCTCTCCACTTGCATCAGTGTGACGACTTGCAACTAGACTGTCTATTGGAGTAAAGTAACAGATACTGCGAGTGCTTTTAGGTCGGTTATTAGATGCACTTCCTTGTGTTTTAATTACCCCTCCCCTTGCATCGGTGTGACGACTGTCTATTGGAGTAAAGTAACAGATACTGCGACTGCTTCTAGGTCCGTTGTTAGAGGCATTTCCTTGGTTTAATTACCACCTGCATCAGTGTGACGATTGTCTATTGCGGTAAAGTAACAGATAATGCGAGTGCCTCTAGGTGGGTTGTTAGAGGCATTTCCTTGTTTTAATTACCACCTGCATCAGTGAGACGACTGCCTATTGGGATAAAGTAACAGATACTGCGACTGCTTCTAGGTCGGTTGTTAGACGCATTTCCTTGGTTTAATTACCCCTCCACTTGCATGAGTGTGACGACTGTCTATTGGGGTAAAGTAACAGATACTGCGACTGCCTCTAGGTCGGTTGTTAGAGGCATTTTCTTGTGGTTTAGTTACCACCTGCATCAGTGTGACGACTGTCTATTGGGGCAAAGTAACAGATACTGCGAATGCCTCTAGGTCGGTTGTTAGAGGCATTTCCTTGGTTTAGTTACCACCTGCATGAGTGTGACGACTGTCTATTGGGGTAAAGTAACAGATACTGCGAGTGCTTCTAGGTCGGTTGTTAGAGGCATTTCCTTGGTTTAATTACCACCTGCATCAGTGTGACGACTGTCTATTGGGGTAAAGTAACAGATACTGCGAGTGCTTCTAGGTCGGTTGATAGAGGTATTTCCTTGTGGTTTAATTACCCCTCCCCTTGCATCAGTGTGACGACTGTCTATTGCGGTAAAGTAACAGATACTGCGACTGCTTCTAGGTCGGTTGTTAGAGGTATTTCCTTGTGGTTTAATTACCCCTCCACTTGCACCAGTGTGACGACTGTCTATTGGGGTAAAGTAACAGATACTGCGACGGTTTCTAGGTCGCTTGTTAGAGGCATTTCCTTGTGGTTTTTTTACCCCTCCCCTTGCATCAGTTTGACAACTGTCTATTGCGGTAAAGTAACAGATACTGCGACTGCTTCTAGGTCGGTTGTTAGAGGTATTTCCTGGTGGTTTAATTACCCCTCCACTTGCACCAGTGTGACGACTGTCTATTGGGGTAAAGTAACAGATACTGCGACCGTTTCTAGGTCGCTTGTTAGAGGCATTTCCTTGTTTTAATTACCCCTCCCCTTGCATCAGTTTGACAACGGTCTATTGCGGTAAAGTAACAAATACTGCGACTGCTTCTAGGTCGGTTGTTAGAGGCATTTTCTTGTGGTTTAATTACCCCTCCCCTTGCATCAGTGTGACGACTGTCTATTGCGGTAACGTAACAGATACTGCGACTGCTTCTAGGTCGGTTGTTAGAGGCATTTGCTTGTGGTTTAATTACCCCTCCACTTGCACCAGTGTGACGACTGTCTATTGGGGTAAAGTAAAACATACTGCGACCGCTTCTAGGTCGGTTGTTAGAGGCATTTCCTTGTGGTTTAATTACCCTCTCCTTTCACCAGTGTGACGACTGTGTATTGCGGTAAAGTAACAGATACAGCGACTGCTTCTAGGTCGGTTGTTACAGGCATTTCCTTGTGGTTTAAATACCCCTCCCCTTGCATCAGTGTGACGACTGTCTATTGCGGTAAAGTGACAGATACTGCGGCTGCTTCTAGGTCGGATGTTAGAGGCATTTCCTTGTGTTTTAATTACGCCTCCCCTTGCATCAGTGTAACGACTGTCTATTGCGGTAAAGTAAGAGATACTGCGACTGCTTCTAGGTCGGTTGTTAGAGGCATTTCCTTGGTTTAATTACCACCTGCATCAGTGTGACGATTGTCTATTGGGGTAAAGTAACAAATACTGCGAGTGCCTCTAGGTCGGCTGTTAGAGGCATTTCCTTGTTTTAATTACCACCTGCATCAGTGAGACGACTGTCTATTGGGATAAAGTAACAGATACTGCGACCGCTTCTAGGTCGCTTGTTAGAGCCATTTGCTTGGTTTAATTACCCCTCCACTTGCATCAGTGTGACGACTGTCTATTGGGATAAAATAACAGATACTCCGACTGCTTCTAGGTCGGTTGTTAGAGGCATTTCCTTGGTTTAATTACCCCTCCACTTGCATCAGTGTGACGACTGTCTATTGGGGTAAAGTAACAGATACTGCGACTGCTTCTAGGTCGGTTGTTAGAGGCATTTCCTTGGTTTAATTACCACCTGCATTAGTGTGACGACTGTCTATTGAGGTAAAGTAACAGATACTGCGACTGCTTCTAGGTCGGTTGTTAGAGCCATTTCCTTGGTTTAATTACCACCTGCATTATTGTGACGACTGTCTTTTGGGGTAAAGTAATAGATACTGCGACTGCTTCTAGGTCGGTTGTTAGAGGCATTTCCTTGGTTTAATTACCACCTGCATTAGTGTGACGACTGTCTATTGGGGTAAAGTAACAGATACTGCGAGTGCCGCTAGGTCGGTTGTTAGAGGCATTTCCTTGGTTTAATTACCACCTGCATCAGTGTGACGACTGTCTATTTGGGTAAAGTAACAGATACTGCGAGTGCCTCTAGGTCGGTTGTTAGAGGCATTTCCTTGGTTTAATTACCACCTGCATCAGTGTGACGACTGTCTATTGGGGTAAAGTAACAGATACTGCGACTGCCTCTAGGTCGGTTGTTAGAGGCATTTCCTTGGTTTAATTACCACCTGCATTAGTGTGACGACTGTCTATTGGGGTAAAGTAACAGATACTGCGACTGCTTCTAGGTCGGTTGTTAGAGGCATTTCGTTGGTTTAATTATCACCTGCATCAGTGTGACGACTGTCTATTGGGGTAAAGTAACAAATGCTGCGACTGCTTCTAGGTCGGTTGGTAGAGGCATTTCGTTGGTTTAATTATCACCTGCATCAGTGTGACGACTGTCTATTTGGGTAAAGTAACAGATACTGCGAGTGCCTGTAGGTCGGTTGTTAGAGGCATTTCCTTGGTTTAATTACCACCTGCATTAGTGTGACGACTGTCTATTGGGGTAAAGTAACAGATACTGCGAATGCCTCTAGGTCGGTTGTTAGAGGCATTTCGTTGGTTTAATTATCACCTGCATCAGTGTGACGACTGTCTATTTGGGTAAAGTAACAGATACTGCGAGTGCCTCTAGGTCGGTTGTTAGAGGCATTTCGTTGGTTTAATTACCACCTGCATCAGTGTGACGACTGTCTATTGGGGTAAAGTAAAAGATACTGCGACTGCTTCTAGGTCGGTTGTTAGAGGCATTTCCTTGTGGTTTAATTACCCCTCCCCTTGCATGAGTGTGACGAATGTCTATTGCGGTAAAGTAAAAAATGCTGCGACTGCTTCTAGGTCGGTTGTTAGAGGCATTTCCTTGGTTTAATTACCACCTGCATCAGTGTGACGACTGTCTATTGCGGTAAAGTAACAGATACTGCGACTGCTTCTAGGTCGGTTTTTAGAGTTATTTCCATGTGGTTTAATTACCCCTCCCCTTGCACCAGTGTGACGACTGTCTATTGCGGTAAAGTAACAGATACTGCGACTGCTTCTAGGTCGGGTGTTAGAGGCATTTCCTTGTGGTTTAATTACCCCTCCACTTGCATCAGTGTGACGACCGTCTATTGGGGTAAAGTAACAGATACTGCGACTGCTTCTAGGTCGGTTGTTAGAGGCATTTCGTTGTGGTTTAATTACCCCTCCACTTGCATCAGTGTGACGACCGTCTATTGGGGTAAAGTAACAGATACTGCGACTGCTTCTAGGTCGGTTGTTAGAGGCATTTCGTTGTGGTTTAATTACCCCTCCCCTTGCATCAGTGTGACGACCGTCTATTGGGGTAAAGTAACAGATACTGCGACTGCTTCTAGGTCGGTTGTTAGAGGCATTTCCTTGTGGTTTAATTACCCCTCCCCTTGCATCAGTGTGACGACCGTCTATTGGGGTAAAGTAACAGATACTGCGACTGCTTCTAGGTCGGTTGTTAGACGCATTTCGTTGTGGTTTAATTACCCCTCCCCTTGCATCAGTGTGACGACCGTCTATTGGGGTAAAGTAACAGATACTGCGACTGCTTCTAGGTCGGTTGTTAGAGGCATTTCCTTGTGGTTTAATTACCCCTCCCCTTGCATCAGTGTGACGACCGTCTATTGGGGTAAAGTAACAGATACTGCGACTGCTTCTGTCGGTTGTTAGAGGCATTTCGTTGGTTTAATTACCACCTGCATCAGTGTGACGACTGTCTATTGGGGTAAAGTAACAGATACTGCGACTACTTCTAGGTCGGTTGTTAGAGGTATTTCCTTGTGGTTTAATTACCCCTCCACTTGCATCAGTGTGACGACCGTCTATTGGGGTAAAGTAACAGATACTGCGACTACTTCTAGGTCGGTTGTTAGAGGTATTTCCTTGTGGTTTAATTACCCCTCCACTTGCATCAGTGTGACGACCGTCTATTGGGGTAAAGTAACAGATACTGCGACTACTTCTAGGTCGGTTGTTAGAGGTATTTCCTTGTGGTTTAATTACCCCTCCACTTGCATCAGTGTGACGACTGTCTATTGGGGTAAAGTAACAGATACTGCGACTACTTCTAGGTCGGTTGTTAGAGGCATTTCCTTGTGGTTTAATTACCACCTGCATCAGTGTGACGACCGTCTATTGGGGTAAAGTAACAGATACTGCGAGTGCTTCTAGGTCGGTTGTTAGAGGCATTTCCTTGTGGTTTAATTACCCCTCCCCTTGCATCAGTGTGACGACCGTCTATTGGGGTAAAGTAACAGATACTGCGAGTGCTTCTAGGTCGGTTGTTAGAGGCATTTCCTTGTGGTTTAATTACCCCTCCCCTTGCATCAGTGTGACGACTGTCTATTGGGGTAAAGTAACAGATACTGCGGCTGCTTCTAGGTCGGCTGTTAGAGGCATTTCCTTGTGGTTTAATTACCCCTCCCCTTGCATCAGTGTGACGACTGTCTATTGGGGTAAAGTAACAGATACTGCGGCTGCTTCTAGGTCGGTTGTTAGAGGCATTTCCTTGTGGTTTAATTACCCCTCCCCTTGCATCAGTGTGACGACTTGCAACTAGACTGTCTATTGCGGTAAAGTAACAGATACTGCGACTGCTTCTAGGTCGGTTGTTAGAGGCATTTCCTTGTGGTTTAATTACCCCTCCCCTTGCATCAGTGTGACGACTGTCTATTGGGGTAAAGTAACAGATACTGCGGCTGCTTCTTGGTCGGCTGTTAGAGGCATTTTCTTGTGGTTTAATTACCCCTCCACTTGCAGTTTGTTTCCTGTAGACAAACAATTCCACGTGGTCGGAACATGCCATTAATATGGCCACTATTTGAAGTGTGCTGTAGAGATGTATTTGTTCTGACTCGCAGATTTTTAACAATGCGTGCGCATTTATTTGTCATGGTTTCGTCGGCAAAGTGAGCATGCAGATTTTTTAGCGCATAAACAAGAGGGGTCTGGAAGGAAGTAATTGTTGCCATGTCAGTAGCTTCTATTGTGTTTTCAAAGGAACCTTGAACCTGCAAACAGTTTCAATTATTGATCGGAGCGCAATACTTGAGGCTGTAGTTTGTGTGACCTTTTTAGGTTTTTCTTAGGGTCCGATAGGTTTAAGATCTGTAGGGTGTTAGTAGAGGTATTAAATTAATCATTGATCTTGGCAGTTTCATTGCTGGTTAATGAAATTGGTCTTTTAAGTCCAACAGCTTGTGGTGTTTAATTGCTAGGCTTTGAAATATTTCCGATTCTGTGAGTTCCTTGGAGGAGAGCTTCAGATCGATCAAGTCTTTCATGGGAGTTTCTGTAGTGATATGAGAGGCCATTTTCGTTGCTTTTAGGGAAGAATGTGGTATGAAATGTTTATTATTGACCTTTGGAGTTGGAACCTTCCTGGTTAAGTGCTGGACATTTCGAGAACTCTAGATTTGCGCTGGGATCTGAAGGTGATACACCGATATTAGGGCAATGTTTAGCTAAGTGAGAAGATATATATATGGAGTAATGGTTCCATCATGTTGGATCTGTAATGTTTCAGGACGTACACGTCTGCTACTCTAATTGGTGAACTTTGTGACAACACCACTGTAATGCCAAGTTTTCAATAACATAGCTGGGGCAAACATTGCACAGAAGATTCGTTCAGTTTTTGTTACTACGAAACGTTGTTGACGAGTATCTTTGGTTAGGAATACACACCATAGTGTTCGATAACAATAGCAACCCTATTGCTATACAATATTAACAAGAAAGAAAATGACGATTTAGTAAATTCTCTATATACAGAAGGTTCATATGATGTATTCAAATTATAAACTATAATCCTAAATGAATGTTACAAAAATTGTAAAACACATTACCAAATGCAAAATTAAATTCACACGTTCATTTGTCGTTATTTAGAAAAAAAAAGGGTAGGTACATAAACCGAAGATTTCATTAATAAAATGATTACAGGGAGAAGAGCTAAATTTAGATGGATGCCATATTTAGGAGCTCTTTCAATAACTAAAGAAGAAGAAGAGTGAAGTTAAACAACCGGTGAAGTATTTTTATGAACAGCAGAAGACCATCCAGTAATTAATGTGTGGTTTGTCATATCGTACATAATAATTAGGTTCCGTTACTGAAAACACTGAACTGAGGTTCTAGTTTTACAACTTTCATTCACATGACTTTCTCTATCCAATACTGTTTACTTTTATATAACTTCTACAAAAATTTCTTTTTCTATGTACTTCAAGTTAATCGAGATAAAGTAGTTAACATTACACATTTCGTTGTAGATACAAGAGGAGGCTGAAGTGATGGTCAAATGTTTAAAAAGCAGGTCACTATATGGTCGCTTTGAAATTGTATACTTTTGTATGGCATCGCGAGAAACGATAGACTAAGCCCTTCAAAAATAAAAATTATTGGAAAATTGACATCAAGAAGAAAGGGTTTGTCGGAAAGAACAACACAGTTCCTGTAGTGAGTGATTGTCTATCTCTTATGGTTTATTTGACACGTAATGAAAATCGTTAATAGCCATTTTTGAGAAAATCAAAACTTTTCGATAGTTGGGGTGGCGGAATTTTCATAGAAATCGTCGTGACATCCTTTGAATATAAATTCCACGTTTGGTGTTTGTGCGAAATTTCTTTCTCTCTTTTTGAATTATGACATTCATAGACAACCACGGGGGGGAGCTCCATATACTTGTGGTACTCACCTACGTATAGTAAGTAGGAGAAGTATTGTATTCCACCCAAAAATTCGATACCGAGATTTCACAGGAAATACATGTTTTGAGGCTCCCTGAATTTAAAAAGAGTATTTTTAGAAAAAGATCCACGTGTGTGTTTGTGAACAGCATAACTCAAAAACAAAAATTCGGATAAACACCACAACTGGTATTTAAGTTCAGTACCTTTCAAAGATGGGACACGAAGATTTTCAGGAAAATCCCCCCCCACCACAAGTATCCTTTACATGCAACATTTTTCAAACGTTTTATTTTTTAAAAAATGGCTGTAACGATTTACATTAAAGTATCCTATATTCATATCACAAATTTTACATTTACATGACAAATAAAGTGTATATCATGAATTTTCTGAAAATAGCCTGTGAACTTCTTTTCATTCGGAAAGAATTTTGTATAATATTGTATAAATGGTGAAAGTTAAGCGATAGACGAAAACGTACAATACAAAACATGTAGATGTATTTAAAACACACAATTTACTTCAAATGAGTTTTTCTGTAACATCAGCTATTTCTGAGATACTCGTTATTAAAGGTTCAAATTGTTCAATAGTTGTCATTATTTTATGACAATTACGACAATGTTTTGTCAACATTCAGTTGTTTCTCGCGATGTCAGGGAAACAGTATGGAATTTTAAGGCCATCATATAGCGTCCAGTTGTTAAACATTTGACTATCGCTGTTCTCTTTGTATCGATAACGAAATGTGTAATGTAGCTGTTTCTGTAAAGGTTTATCTCCATTAAAATGTAGCAGATAGAAAAATAAGCTTTAGTAACAATAGTTTGTATACCCACTAATAAAGATATAGGGTAGAGAAAGCCATGTGAAAGTATCACATCAGATTTTTAGAAAAAGGTGCATGTGTCTGTGAACAGCAGAACTCAAAAACAAAAAGTCAGATAAATGCCAAACTTGGTATTTAGGCTCAGTACTTTCCAAAGGTACGACAAGAAGATTTTCCAGAAACCCCCCCAACAACAAACTACCACTTGCATGCAACATCTTTCGAAATTTTTTATTTCTCAAAAATAACTAACGATTTTGATTAAAAACAAAATATATATCTTGAATTTTCTGGGAATAACTTGTGAATTCGTGTTTATTCGGAAGGAATCTTACATAATCTTGTTTAACTGGTAAACGTTAAATGATACGAAAATGCACTGCATATAAAAGGTAAATCTCTTTGAAGCACACAATTTATTTCAACTAACTTTTTCTATGGCACCCGCCATTTCCGAGATATCCTTTATTAATGGTTCGATTTGTTCAATAGCTAGCTAATTCTTTTGAAGTCCTGCCGACATTCAGTTGTTTGTGGGATTGCATTGGCTAGCATATAGCGTCCAGTTGTAGCTATTTATGCAAATGTTTATCTCACGGCTGGTTGGGTGACCACTCAACTGCTTTCCTTGGTACCCTCACACCAAAATACCCATTCCCATCGGCCCCCGCTAGATGGCACTGCTTAACTGACGGTCCAGCAAGAAGCCGCCAAGTTAAGCAGCATCGAGCAATCCAGCAATCCAGCAATCGAGAACAGGTCGCCCAGGTTCACCTGGGCGGAATGTAATCGCCACAGTACCTAGCCGCGTATGCGGCTTTACCTGTGCGATATAGAAGGATGAAAGAATGTACACAAGCTTTTGATTTATGTGTCTTGGGCGGAGTTTAGCTTGCTGCGCTACCTTTGGCTGGGTCTCGGTGTCCCCTCGTGGGCGGACTAGCGACCACGTGGTGACCAAGCCCAATGCTGCTTAACTTGGGCGACCGCTTGTGTGGTCGTCAAGTTAAGCAGGCCGGCATGGCAGCAAAGCATGATGGGAATGTAGGTAATGGGATGGGGGTACTCAAGTTAGCGGCAGGGCGGGTCGTTGCTAAATGGTCACTCATCCAGCTAGCGACCGGGCCCAATGCTGCTTAACTTGGGGAAGTTTGTGAAGTGAGGGATTGGCAGACCTCAGCCTCGGGGGCCCAAGCCGTCTTTCGGCAACCGGTAGCTCTTCCTCCGCCGCGGCGCCTTATGGTCATAGCGGCCCAAAGAGTTAACCAGCTGGTTGGTATGGTCGAGCTCGGTCACCGTCTGGTCGCTTGTCCGCCCAGGCGGTATCACCGACCCGAGCCAATAGCAACACAAGGGGCCAGCAACCGCCATCATCATGTAGACATCGACAAAAACGCTTGCTATTTGACCAATCTTTATCACCGCACGGGTAAATCCGTAACTAAACGGATAGGTACCGTGGCGATTAACCTCCCGCCCGAGTAAACTCGGGCGACCTGTTCTTGCTCCTGGCTCCTGGTTAAAATGAAGCAGAAAAATAAACTTTCGTAAGAGTAATTTCACAGAGGGTAGAGAAACTCACATGACATTCCCCAGTAACTATAGCATGCTTGTTGGTGTGTTTAAGCAACAGATTTTCGAGGATATGCACAGAGCAAGTGTGCTTTTAACACAGCAAATATCACAAAGTCGTATTGCACATCTGAGCTCGACAACAACATGCTTACACATTCCAGCACGTCGCCAAAGAAGAAAAGCAAAGCTGATTCCATGTTTGGAGAGGACTGGAGTAAGGTAACTTCGTGTTATCTTATTTGCTGAGCGCCTCTTATTGTTTTACTATTTTAAATTTTGAGTTCTTTGTCCTCCGGCTAGCTATTATTATTATTATTATTATTATTATTATTATTATTATTATAATTCAGTCGAGCAAATTTCTTGAACAGGGTGTGTAAACGGAAAGGAGTTGTTACTAAAAGATAACACTGATAAAAGAATTTGTTTTTACACTTTTATTGCCGTCACAATTCATTAATTTCACAAATTTACTTTTGATACTTGCCTGGCTGAAACTGTTGTATTTTCGAATGTAACTATAATCACTTATTTGCAGCACATTATTAATTCGCGTATTTCACATCTTTTAGCTAACTTTACGACGCGAGAGATTTTGTAGAACTGCGCGACCTTTAACGCGTGAATGATTCTGATGAACTGAGCGTTACCCGTCTCTGGCACGGAATGTGCTGCTATTGGTTAATAAAACTCGCCAACATTAGCGTCTATTTTATATCCAATCAAAATTACGAACACATATGCTCTAGGGAAGATATTCCCTCCATTTCTAAAGAAAGGCACGTTACTCTGACGTCATTTGTTTGCCTCTTCTAATTGATAAACAACTCACCCCCTCGCTACATTGTTACCGGCTCCTATTGTCAGTTTCAGTGAGGTCGTGTAAACTTATTTCCTAACAATGCTTATAATTAACAAACATCTCAAATCATTGTCATACAATAATGCTAATTTACACTACAATTACTCTGGCATTTACAGTGTTGTGATATAAAATACTGCCACAATGTTAATTATTTATTAATATGCATATCTATCTGAAGTTTAACTTAAGTTTCAACGTTCCTTCTTAACCTCTCCACGCATGAAGGTATCATGCAACACCTTATTGCAAGTACTAGTTTGCAGAAGTTTGGAACCATGTTTTACATAAAAATTCATATTATGAAAGGGCAAAAAATATTATTTGAAATGTACGTATGTATTATTAGTTACTACGCATAAATAATTTGAAATTAATTAATCAAAATATTAATAATATCGGAAAATAGTGATGTACACAAATGATAGCATTATGCATTTAGGCGTGCTGAACATTTTGAGGTTATGTAATTTTACAGCATAGTATTTTGATCTTGTATTGTTGCTTATGAGAATTATTAAAGTATTTCAGGTACGTATTACAAATTTTCAATTCATTAAAGAACAGAAATATCAATTATCAAAGGAGGAGATTGTGAAATTACTACCACCTACAGATTCTGAAAGGAAGCATGTCCTGAGAGCTGTTATAAGGGAAATGGGAGAAGAAATTTTGCTTCCTTATGAACAAGAAGTACCAGCCACATTAGAAGCGGAAGAAAATGAAGCTAAAAGGTGGAATAGAAAAGAAAAATCCATGATTTAGTCAACATGTACATGGGTAGAATGGACCTTCTGGACCCTATGGTTTATTGCCCATTGGCCCCAGTAGTTGGTACTTGAAGTGTTTGCCACGTGGTTAATATCATGCTAGTATAGAGATATTAATGGCAATAAATGTTATTTTGTGAGATTCAGATTTATTGTGCTTGATAATGAATATGAAAGGAAGAGATGAAATGATGCTGTTGCACCTAAGAAACACACAGCTGTACTAAATACAGCAATTGTTAACTTAATATTCCATGGAAGAGGTTTATTATCTTTTGGAAGGTGAATGACACGTGTAAACGAAGAAGGAGATGTAAGTGCAAGAAATGTAATACCCCCTGAATGTATTGAGAACTTCCACATGCTGCTCAAATGTTTCACTTTTGTAAACTTTTTGTATGTTTGTATTAGAGCCTCAAATACATAATGTACACATATGATACCATGTTCATAATTTGTTCATACATTGATGAGCCTAAAATCGTATTATTGAATGTAGATTTGACAATTTTGAAGTATTAAATTTGTTTTCTCATGTTCCTTCATAATTCATGCATGAAGAGGCTAAGTAAAACTACAAATTTCCTTTAACAGCTGCATTTTTAGTCTGAAATTGCAAGATGTAATACTGAGATTGTTGCGGTCTGGTTCTCTGATGAATGGCGCAAAGAGGTCAGTCAGAATGTAACAAGAACGAGAGATAACAGTGCGACTTCCGCGTCATAATGACAGTATCAAACGTTTGCCAGCTTAAATGTCAATTGTTAAGTTTGAATGAAATAAAGGTGCAACTACTTGAGAAGGTTATGGCATCCTGTTCAAGAAATACAAAATGAGTGCGCCAAGTTGTATTGAAATAAAGAAGAAAGGATGGTATACAAACTATTGATTGTATGTTTAGTTTGAGAAAGGTCCATTTGTAATCCCTGTTCACACCTCTGGTAGTATCTAGCACATATATTGGCGGAGTATCAAGTCCTGCTGTTCAGTTGTTTCTTCTCGTCACAGTAGAATGACTTTTATTGTTAACAGTTCAGTCGACTCTTGTACAATCGCATGCGCCTCATTATCGTACATGCTTTTCCTGTTTCTATGCTCTAACAACACTAAATATATGTATTGTTGGTAACTGCATACTAACATAATGATGGAAGGAAAAAAGAAGAAGAAAAAGAAAAGTGGGAAAGAATAATAAGCATCAACCACAATACACAGTGCTCGCTCTTATGTACCGCACCCCCTCTTCCGTTCTCCACGGCAATTAGTCTGCTTTGCCGAATCTTAGTCAAAAAAGACCTCATTTTAACACCCCGCATCCAAGCAGGCCTCCATTCCCTTCCTGCTAAATATTGTTTTCTTAGTAATTGCACAATATGATTCCATGTTTCCCTTTCACCGCAGAGTGGACATAATCTCACTCGGGTGTCATCAGTTAATTTGTTGCCTTTCCAGGCGCCCAATCTTAGGCACGTCAAACCACTTCCTTCCTCTCACGTACAGTTAAGTAAAGTGCCTGCCCCAGCCCCGCGCTATTTGACACTGTACGTTACGTGAAATGTTAGCCTACACTGTGATTCTAAATTCTGTCTGTCAATATCACGTACTCGTCCCTAAAATTGAATTGGAATTTTATTTATGGACGTCTTTGACTGCTATGGTCCTTAGCGTCCCATTCTACATTCGGCATGAAAGACCGATCATTTTGCTTATAGGTCTCTTTGTCAGGCTTGAAGCTCTTTTGCGTGCCGTAAATCTACGACACAGGACCACCAGCTTTACTTCCCTTCCGAAGAAATCCATCGCCCGCCGCCGGGTTTGAGCCCGCGAACTCGGGAATTAGAGGCGTATGGTCGTCTCTGAACTATGTTCTATTCGTTATGTCCCTCCCTGCAGCCAAATGTACCCCATTCCAATTTCTTATAAGCCATGTCCCACCTGCTTGTAACCAGTATTTAACTGCCCTTATTTTTAGATGTATGGTTTTATTGTATTCTTTAAGAACCGCACAATTTGCAGTACCCTGTAGAACTCGCTTCAGAAAATGCCGCATTTGGTTCAATTTTTCATTAAATATGTATGTACGGTCAATGACAGTATTTGTGTAAAAGCTTTAATAATTTACACCAATAAAGATACCCTATTAATTCATGAAATTAAATGATAATTGGGAAACGAAACGTTTACGTTGCCTCCGCGACAATGGGAGTTATAAGCACAGAGGAAAACGTGGGAAAAATGCTGAGTGGGATTGGAACCACAGACCTGCCGTTCCGCGGCTACCCGTGTGCTAAATTTATTTAATCACATTCCGCATTTAAAAGCTAACATCTGTTGATGTGTGTAAATATCGAGTTAAAGGTGTGGAGGTCATATATCAGACTCCGCATCATTATCAAGTTTCTGAATACCTCATATGTTTCATTTGTGTAACGGAGCCTTTTCCCTCGTTAGCAAGGCCAAGGCTTTCTCTTCCCGTTTCATGTTTCAGATGGGCTTAGGACTGTGTATGCTCTTCTCGCATGGCAACCGCCTCAGGTGGGTCAACTTCTCCACGGTTCCGCCAGAGGGAAGCCCGCTTGGAGTCGTTAGGGATCTCTGCCTGCCGGTGTGGGGTTGCTAAGCACAAAAGATCCCCTCCGTTATCTCGTCACTAACTTGAGAACCAACTCGTTGTATTTTAATATTAAACACACACTTCCTGCAAAATATGAGCAGCGTAGGAAGCTTTCTACTTAAAGAAAAATTCTCCCTCCCAGTCGGGAATTGACGCCGCGACGTTTGACAAGTTGTAAACAATCTCACAAAGAGAGAAAATTGTGTCGAGTTTAACTTGATCTGGGAGTGTGCTGTTTTGCTGAAGGTTGCCAGGACTCACCTTTCCGGGTGTCCAAATCTCTACTTGCGAATCTGGTAGGAATGTTCGTCCGTGCTGACACCACACGGACCTGAAACAAAGCAACATCGTTACCATATAAACATGTTTACATCATTTCGGTCACGATCATTGTAAAACTGATTAACCTCATCTTATGTAGGACTTACAGGCGGGTGCCTGGGGTCAGAAGCCCGTCGAGGAGCAGACAGAATATCCAGGATGGGTGATCAGCCCGATGCCTGGTATGGGAGGAAGGAAGTAGATGACGAAATGATGGTGAAATGGATGAAAGGAAAGATGATGATGGAGCAGTTGGTGGAATGAATGGCGGGGGAAACCCGCCCAGACGCCGCTTCGTCCACCACAAATCCCACATGCGGGTCCCTGGGATTGAACCCGGGCCGCCTCGGTGAGAGGCGAGCGGTCTAACCACTCGGCCACGGCGCCGCCGATCATTGTAAAACACTGCATTAATTTCCTGCCAATTTGTTTTAGCTGGAAAAGTGTTTAAACTCCACTAGAAGGCCCTTTATTTCAACTACCCTTATTGTGTACACATGTAAAGATGTTGCATTCCACCATGTCATGTCGGAACAATACCAAACTGGGTATTTAACTTGAGCCTCTTCCAAAACACCCTTTACGTTGAGAGCTTTCCTAATGTTTTTATTTCTTCTCAAAAATGGCTCTAACGATTTTCATTAAAATACCAAAAATACAATGTATATGTTGAGTTTTCTGCGAACACTAACTAATGCTTTGAAATGTATCATTGTTTTGTTTCTCTTAAAGTCCTGCACATATACGCGAAATGTGTAAGAGAGAAGTGGGTCATGTTGGCTGGTGACAGTTGCGTATCGCCCCTGGTACTGCTGTGTACCTCAAGCTGGATCCGTGCAGGGCAGCTCAGGGATATGGCAGGTTGTCATGCAACCCTCTTCTGTCTAGATACAAATGGAATAGTTACATGTTTTAAAAGTGGGTCGCTTTGAAACAACATACTCTTTGTATAACATCACGACGAACAACAGAATGGTGACTCAACTTAAAAAAAATATTGAAAAATGTAAAGCTGTAAGAACCGATAGGTAGGAAACAACTGATGCCACAAAACAGTTATTTGAAATAAATCGTGTGTTTTAAAAATATCTATATTTTTGTTACTAAGTTTCTGTCTATCTCTTATGGCTTACGCACTTTGCACCAATTGAATATATAGATTTTATTCGTTATGTAAGTATTTTAAACTTATGGTGTTTTAATCAAACTCATTACAGCCCTTTTTAAGAAAGGTTTGGTTGAGATATTTTCTTGAAACTCTTTTGTGTTTTTTAGTTGTGTTGTTCACAAACACTGGCACCTTTTCATAAAAATGGATTTTTGGATTGAGTGGATCTGAAAACTGTATTTCGTCTGTAACCTGGAAATATAACTTTTGAGGCAGTATTTTTAACACTTAAATGATATCAGTCTAATTATATATATATATATATATATATAAATGAATGTTTGTCTGTATGTCCCTTATAGAATTGTAAACTATGCATATGATCATGTGATGATTTTGAGCCCACGAAGGTTTCTGAGTTGGTACTACCAATCTTCGACAGATGGCGCCACTATCATTCCAATCAATTTCATATATTGCCGGGACAGTTAATGCTGATTTGAATTGAAACGAAAACAGCAAACGAATGATGTTTCGAGTTGTGGGTGACGTAAGAATTTATGTAAATTGTGTAGTTCATGTCCGGCTCACATTGAACAGACAATATTTCACGAATGTGTATGTAAAGGATCTGACTGCTGATTGACGTTCCGAACGCATTTGCTGTGCAGTTTTAACCGTGAGTGGAATTAAAATCGATTTCAACAATTCTCGAATGCTGATTTATTTCACTTCAAATTTTCCTCAGCGAATTGGTGATCACCGTGTGTGAACAGCCGGTTCAATTGGATTGGATACATTGTGAGATTCGGATTGCTGATTGACATCTAATAAATTCAAACGCATTTTTCACGTCGTTTCCGTACAAACGCTTGCAGTTCCCGGTGCGACTCGCTTTCGCAATGACTACCAACAAAGCACAAGGACAATCGTTGCAAGTGTGTGGATTAAATTTGGAGAATCCATGCTTCTCACATGGGCAGCTCTATGTGGCCTGCTCACGCGTCGGAAAACCTTCTCATTTATTCGTTTACGCACCAGATGGAAAAACAAGAAATATTGTGCATCCCGCAGCACTTCAATCGAATTGAAACGAAACGCTGCAATGTCACAATTTTTTCGACATGAACAAAATCAATAAAATGACTCAAAATAAATTGAATATTTGTGTAATGTCTTTCCTTCAAATTATTTCAGTTAGTGGTGTAGCAACACGCGCAGGGCACTATTGGCAGGAAATACATCTCAATCAAAACTGTTTTTGCGTAAAATTCGTAAATTCAATTCTTGCTTCCAAATGACATCATTTGGAGCAACAAAGATCGTTGAGAATGAGGATGGCCGTAATTTTAATTCACATTTAAGATTCAGGGCCAAGTGTATCATCGAATTGGTTCTCTGTTCTCAATACCTGATACCGATCCTAAATTGTTGCAGATCTACCTCATGGGAAATGCAGAACAACAAATCAACACACGATGCCAATATAGTCACACCGAGAAACAGGAACAAATTATGACAAAACAGAACAACGTCTGTCGGGTCCGCTAGTATAATATAAAATATAATAACAGCCCGCCTTAAAGCAATACGTGTATGTAATAATATATAAAATGTATGTAACAGTCATGGTATTATATTTACATTATTATGTACATGTATAATAATGTTATGTGAATGTATTACGTAGTTTAACAATGTAGTAGCTGTGAGAATAGAAGCAAGCTGCCTTCCGTAGCAAACAGAATTACAAAGTAGAAGCCGAAGGTTGCTAACAATGAGGTAACCTTGAGACAACAATAAATTAGAAAGTTTAATAATGCTACTAGTAATTCTAGGAACATTAATGTAATATTTTATAAGTAGCCAATCAACAACTAGTAAAGCTAAAAGTTGAATAAAAGTGCTCTATTGGAGTAGGCTTGGCCAACCAGGGACTTGAAATATAGTAAATGTACGAATTTAGGCGGTAGACGCCAGACGCTAGAAGGCAGCGTTCCCGAGCACTTCGCTCGGTACGTATTCAATGTGAGAGATAAAATTCATTGCGGTGAGAATAATATAAAGTTTACCTGTTAAAAGTGCAAGTAACAATAATCTCACAGCTCTACAGTAGGACACATCAGTGAAGTGTTATTTAATCGTGTGAAAGATTAATAAAACGAAGTTAAATACCATTATAATTTGTGTAAGTTTTCATTCTTTAGCCGTACTACCCCTGCTAAGAGATACGTGTTTCTGCGAATTACTACTGACGCAGCCGAGGAATACATATATGTAATATTTAAATAAACATTAAAATACAAAGTTGATTTTTAAACGTGGGGGCGAAGGCCACCGGAAAGTTTGTATCGTACGTGGGGCGAACGCTCCAAGAAACATATCTCTCGCAACAACACAACTTCTTCACTTTTGGTTGTAATAGGGACATTAAAAACATGACTTGTTCAGTTTTCTCACCAACTTCTCAAGCATGACACTAATGTTTGTTGCATTAAAATAAAACGCTGTACATAGCAAACAATATACGAGTACTAATATTGTACCACTCAACCCTGTTTCACCGTATTCTATCAAATGTTGTTTGGAGGCGGGGTTAGGGTTTTGTTTCTCATATTCATGTCAGAGGGCTACTTTTGTCACTTTATTGCACACTTTTAATGGCTTCGAGCGCAAAGGGGTAAATGCAGAGGCTTAAAATATTTTAAAATTTAGTTATTTTAAGGGAGTGTATATCACCGAAGACGTGGTACATTTGTATTAATCGAAGGGGATAAGGTACCCTAACATACAAATGAACATTCTTTGTAGGCCTAAGTACACTGTAGGACCCAACAAAAATTATAAGCTACCCTCGCAACTCTAAAAACTACCCCTACCATAGAAATCTATACTGTTTAAACCGTATGGTGAAAATGTGCACAATTATACAACAGGAGTTGGAAAAACACACGTAATGTTATTTTGAATTATATCTAGTACTCGAAACGTTTAAAACCTACCCTTACTTCATTTTCAACCCCTTGCAGATAAAAGTATAGTGCAACCAGTAGGTTGTGTACTTGTTTGACAGCTACTTGTACACAACGGAGTATCATATTCGAGTACAAACAGCTAGTACTAGCCGAGGAGGTCGTTAAGCTCCCTCATTCTTGGTCCTCACAAGGTACTTAGCCCTAGTAATTATAATTTTATTTGGTGTGTGCAGCCTGGAGTAAGAACAGGAGTGTGGTGTTAAAGCTAAGGTTGTTACACAAGTTTAAAACAGAAGAAAGAATATTTAAATAATTGTCGTTATGAGCAAGCACAAAGTGTTGTAAGTGAACGAGTTAAACCTTGGACGTTTCTTCTAAACATGCAGTTTGTGGGCCTAAAGCTTTAACGTGGCACGTGAGGATAGCGAAGTTTTGTCAAGTTTGCTGACCGCTCCTCATTCAAACCTGCCATGCTCTTAAACCCCACCATTTAAAACTTTTTGTAAATATTCCTTGCCTATTTCCGCTTGACACGTAACTGGCGAGGCATGTGCATGTTGGTACGCCTGACTGCAAGTACATTCCGGTCCAATGAAGAAAAGCAAACCAGGTGTTGTATCTCGCCCGGCGGGGGATGTGTGATGACGTCAAACCAAACTGCCACTGATTGGCGTTAAAACAGAAATGTGTACATATTACTTTCTCTACCTTTCACTGCAAATACACGTTTTGCTGTCCCCTAACTCTAAAAAGTTCCAGTGTGTACTGAACAGCATTTTGAATTGCACATGTAGAAAATCCTCCACTCCAAACTAACATTTATTATTAACAATGCTTTTACTAATTTTAATTAAAATGTCATATGTTTAAGATGTTTTCGTGACAAATGAAATGTATATTTTGAATTTTCTGGCAATGTACTTTGAAGTCCTCTTCATTCTGAATGACTTTTGTGTAAATAAATTAAATTGAGTTTTATTTATGGACGCTCGTTAACTGCTGTGGTCCTTAGCGACCCATTCTATATTGGGCGTGAAAGCCCAGTAATTTTGCTCAGAGGTCTCTTTATCAGGCTTGAGGTTCTTTTACGTGCCATAAATATAAGACACAGGACCCTGGTTTTACTTCCATTCCGAAGGAAGACATCCTAAGAGTTTTTACTCCCGAAAAAACCCATCGCCCTCCGTCAGGTTTGAACCCGCGATCTCGGGAACTAGAATGGTACCCTAAAGCATAAAACAAAACGCAGATCTGTTAAAAGGACGGCAGGAACTCAGTCAATGTTATTGTCTCACGCAAGGGCACGCCGATCACAGATAGTATCGTAATGCACGGACCGCACTGCGGTAAACTCCAGCCTTTGCTGTCAAAAACTTGCTAGTTGTTGCTTATTCACGTTTTATGCTCAAAACCCTGCTTGGACCTTTTTCTTAAAATGTGATGTGTCGCATTTCTCTACTCAGTCTTCTACAAACCTCAGGCAGTATTTTTAACACTTAAATGATATCAGTCTAATTATATAAAATATAATAACAGCCTGCGTTAAAGCAATATGTGTATAATATAATATATAAAATGTATGTAATAGTCATTGTATTATGTTTATATTATTATGTACATGTATAATAATGCTATGTGAATGTATTACGTAGCTTAACAATGTAGGAGCTGTGAGAATAGAAGCAAGCTGCCTTCCGTAGCAAACAGAATTACAAAGTAGAAGCCGATAGTTGCTAACAATGAGGTAACCTTGAGACAACAATAAATTAGAAAGTTTAATAAAGGCTAGTAATAATTCTTGGAACAATAATGTAATATTTAAAACAGTGTATAGAGAGCCAATCAAAAGCTTGAAAAGCTTTAATTAAATAAAAGTATTCTATTGAAGTAGGATTAGCCAATCAGAGATTTGAAACAGAGAAAATATACAAATTCAGGCGGCAGACGCTACAAGATAGCGTACCCGATCGGTACAGTACAGTTTCGCCTCTCTTAATATAAACGATTCCGTTGAGAAAGGAGAAGCATTATTCTGACGAAACTACTACAAATAATAACAACAATAATAATAATAATAATAATAATAATAATAATAATAATCTCACAACTCTACAGTAGGATACATCAGTGAAGTGTTATTTAATCGTGTGAAGGATTAATAAAGGGAGTGGAATACAATTATAATTTGTGTAAGCCTTGTTATTTAGCCACACCAGCCCTGCTAAGAGATACGTGCTTTACAAATTACTACTGACGCAGCCGAGGTATACATACATATATAACACGTAAATAAATAAGCATTAAAAATAAAAACGTGATTCTTAAACGTGGGGCGAAGGCCACCGGAAACAACCTCCCGCAAAATTGGCGTAGTCTAAAACACCTTCAGGTTTGACTCTCCAACAGTGCGGCTACAAAAGATTATTCTGGTTAAGTTTTCGTTGCAGGTAAATCATTGCACTGCTCTCATGAAAAACTTGATGCGAATTTAAAAAATCCAGAAAAAATGTTGGAGGAAGTCAAAACGGAAAAGGCAGCTTTAAGAAAGGAAAACAGAGTTGACACTACCCTGGATGTGAACCAAAGAGGGAGACGGCGTTTATATGGACGACAGTCAACATTTCAGCAATCTAATAAGTAACCGGGAGTTAGAGGAACAACTATAATTTCTTTACATTACGAACCTTGGTTACTAGACGCCACACTGCAGTAATAAGCGGAAGAAACAATTGAATCGCTTAGATTCATTATAATAATGATCAGCTCTTGTAAGTACTTATGACCTCAACACTAATTAATAGTACATTATCATACACAAATATGCGATCTGTGAACAACGTAAAAATTTGATGCGTTACATTCACATGACTTTCTCTACCCTCTCACGCTCATTAGTGGGTATACAAATTCTTCCTACGAAATTAATTTTTTTATCTACTTCATGTTAATTGAGATAAACGTTTACAGAAACAGCTACATTACACATTTCGTTATAGAGAACAGCGATAGTCAAATGTTAACAATTGGACGCTATGTGCTGGCCATGACATCGCGAGAAACAACTGAAAATCGACAGGGCATAAGGCATGACAAATATTGAACAAATAGAGTAATTAATAATGGATATTTAGTAAATGATCAGGTCACAAAAAAAATGGTTTGAAATAAAGTGTGCGTTATAAGAGGTCTACATTATAAGTTTACTAGTTACACTACGGAGTGAAGAGTGTCATGTGGTATTTTACTGGAATCATGTTCCACGTAAAGCTTACAGCGATGTTTTCTTATGCTGTTCACGGTCAAATCTCAGGATAAGTAACGTCTCACATATCTTAGGCCCGCCAGACTGCATTGTTGAAATGACGTCATCCTGACCGTGTGCCCCACAATCAAACGTGACCGGCACGTGGTGCGTGACCTTCGACCTTTCAGGTAACGCGGTGTACCGCTGAGGAAATATCCTTGTTTGTAGCTAGGTCATCGACTAAATTTAACAAAAACTTATCTATTTCTCACATAACTTTCTCTACTCACTCTATTCTTACAAACTATTAGTCTTCTGGAAAGGTAGAATCAGACGACTGAAAAATTCAATGCCATAGCCAGGATTTGAACCACGGATCTCCCGGTCTCCGTCCGGTTGCTCTAACCACTGAGCTACCATGGCAACATGCCGACACGACACCTGATTCGCATTTTTCCCGGTAAACCACAAGGAGATCTCAAATTGTATTGAGATGCCATACCCCAATGGCGACTTACATTCATTGTAAGTACGGACGGAGACCGGGAGATCCGTGGTTCAAATCCTGGCTATGGCATTGAATTTTTCAGTCATCTGATTCTACCTTTCCAACCCTGTCCAACACACGGCTTGTGTGAAAGAACAATTAATTGCATTAGTCTTCTGTTTGGTTCGAGGTACACGCTTCTATATCAATGACGAGAAACAAATGGAAGTAACGAATGTGTAGCATATCACAAAATATTTATGTGAAAAAAGTTGTGTTTCAACGAGATCTCAAGTTTTGTGTATCTCTTGTCTTTAGCAATCACTCACATGAATATTTAGAGAAAATTCAAGATATACATTTTATTTGTTACGTAAATATCCCTAACATTTAAGAAAATTAAAACAAGAGGAAACATTTTCATTGTAAAGGGCAGTTTGAATATTTGTATACTAGAAGGGTATGCCTGCAGTGCAGTGTGGCTCTGAAGCTGGCAGCAGAATGCCCACTTCTCTCAAAGCATCAACACTTTCATTTAACGCTAAAAAACAAGAATCCTATAAACCTATTTTAAAACTGCTGTTATATTTCTTAAACCTCCTCAAACCTAAATCCAAACATTTCATTGATACAACCATGTTAGGAAAGTAATCATTCAGATGTTTTTTTTAAGGAAGTTGAATACAATCGATATTCACACTCATGTCACAGGATTGAAAAAGTTCAACATTCTTATTAACAAGTTTGAAAAATATTGTTGTTTTGGTTGAATGTGAATTACTAATGGCGTTCACACGGACATGAATGTGAAAGAAGAGACAGCATGACCTCGCCCTGCGGTAGCCTAGCTCACGATTAGAGGGGACAAGTTCTGACACATGAACCTCTACAGCACTACAGGTGTAAATGTGCCGATCCGTCACTCATAAGATAAAACCCTCCTCGTCCATCTGTAATGTGAGCGTCGCCGTTATCAGAACATGAAATAGGCACAGCTTTGTTACTGTGCTTCTTAGGATATTTTGTTGTACAACATAGGTGTTGCTAGTTGTATGTAAAAGACACTCAAAATTAATTGTCGTAAAGGTTTTATTACTGTTCATAACTGCTTTGTATTAAAACACTTTAATATTATTAATTGCAAACTCCTGTGTTGAAATAAAGTACATATCACCCATGGTAAGAACAGCAATGTGCGAAAAACACTAGTATCCTTTTGTCAACTGGGACTGCCCCTCATTGCAACAATGTTTGGTAAACCTTGCTTTTCCCATTGAAATTGAAGCCTTCCTAAACAAGTTTTGCCAGAAAATAGTCTACGTTTCCCGTGTTGGTCACGAAAGAGAAACGCATGACCGGTAAGATGTTCCCAATCGGTATACTAATCTACTGCACATCGAACAATTAAGTCATTCAATCGTTTACACTACATGCAATACTATGGACGCGTGGCCCTATTACCGCGAATTGCTGGCCCTGCACTACGCTGTTTCTGTTCCTTGTGCCGCAATTAGTTTATAGACATTGTGAGACTACGATGCCGTCGATATGCCAGCTCACAGAATCTTCATGTATGATTCCTATGTGACAACAAACTCTTGTAGAGGAGTGAGACAGATTCCCTGCTGTTATAATGCCAGCACACAGAATCTTCATGTATGATTCCTATGTGACAACAAACTCTTGTAGAGAAGTGAGACAGATTCCCTGTGGTTATAATGCCAGCACACAGAATCTTCATGTATGATTCCTATGTGATAACAAACTCTTGTAGAGAAGTGAGAACAGATTCCCTGCTGTTATAATGCCAGCACACAGAATCTTCATGTATGATTCCTATGTGATAACAAACTCTTGTAGAGAAGTGAGAACAGATTCCCTGCTGTTATAATGCCAGCACACAGAATCTTCATGTATGATTCCTATGTGATAACAAACTCTTGTAGAGAAGTGAGAACAGATTCCCTGCTGTTTGTACGCCTCACGTCATAATCTTGTGAATGGATTTATGGAAAGAGGAGGTTTTGTTGATAAGAAATCTATGTGTTCTTACAGAGGAAAAACTTTGAGACATCTTCGGAGAAAAGTTAGAACGAAGGCCAAAAAAAATCTGAGAGAAGGTTTGGACAGGAATTTCACAAAGCTTGGCTTGGAATGTCATTTGTGTGTTGGATGCTGTGATGGACCGTGGCCATATTAAAATGTGTCGCTGTGATTATAAAGGGGCTATGATCACCTCACTGAAACAGCGTGCGTCTGAACGAAGGCTGTGTATGACGGAAACGGTGGGGACACCTAGACCTCGACCCAGTGCAGATCTTTGGTGCTTAGCACCCCCAGGAGGAACGGATGAGCTAAAGGAACCCCAGGAGGCTATAAGGCAGAGGGCTCTAACGATTCCAAGTCTGATGATCTTGTCACATCGGCGGCCTGCTCAGAAAGACTTCCCTTTGGCGGACACGCCTCAGAGAAGGTTGTCATCTGCCAGAGCTGTCCGACACTGCTCAACCCCTAAGTGAAACGGGAAGGAACATTATAAGAAAACTCGTGGTAGAAGAGAAATCCCTTTGCCTAACCAACCAGGGAAAACTACGAAAATCCTATGGTCAGTCCAGGACCTCCCAATGCGAGTCTCGCACGTCGTCACGGCTGAACCTCTCGCTCGGAAAGGCCCTTCTGTACGTTTGAACTAAGGCCCAGCCATGCGTTTGTTATAGGTGTGAAACAAAAGAGCCCTGAGTTTGCATTCTGGTGGTATGAAACCTCAACAATCCGTTTATCATTGTGATGTCGTGACTCAGAGTGTGTCAAGGTGGCCCACGCGCGTGATTTGAGTCACGTAACCTGCCGTTTGCCCTCTATTAATGTTGAATGTTGTTCAGTGGAACGCTTCTCGTTTGATTCATTTGTTTTGGATTGCGTAACCAAGGCGACGGGTTACAAATATAACAACTTCACATAAACATCTGACGTTTATCACTTTCTCTGCAACGTTCATAGTAGGTACTGCATTTTATATCAACATTTCACTGCAAATACATGTTTTGAGGTCCCTTGAATCCCAAACAAAGCATTTTTAGAAAAAGTTCCGTGTGTGTGTCTGTAAACAGCACAACTAAAAACCGAAAATCGGATAAATACCAAATTCGGTATTTAGGTTCAATATGTTAAGAATATTTTTAAGAAAATCCCATTACCACAAACTACCCTTTACATTGAACATACTTCAAAATTTTTTATTTTACAAAAAATGGCTCTAACGATTTTGATTAAAATACCATATATTAAAGATATTTACATGAGAAATAAAATGCAGATCCTGAATTTTTTGGGAATAGGCTGTGAAGTTCTTTTCATTGGAAAGCATTTTGTACAATCTTGTATAACCAGTAAACGTTAACCGATAGACGAAAACGTACCACACAGTAAATGTAGATCTCTTTAAAGCACACACTTTATTTCAAATTAATTTTTTCTGTAGCATAAGTCATTCCCAAGATATCCGTTATTAATGGATCGATTTATTCAAAAGTTTGTCATTCTTTTAAAGTCGTGTCAACATTCGGTTGTTTCTCGCGATGTCATGGAAACAGTATGGAATTTTAAGGCCAGCATATAGCGTGCAGTTGTTAAACATTTGACTATCGCTGTTCTCTATAACAAAATGTGTAATGCAGCTGTTTCTGTAAAGGTTTATCTCGATTAAAACGTGGTAGATAGGAAAATAAGCTTAATATGAATAGTTTGTAGACGCACTAATAAGGGATAGAGGGGAGAGAACGCCACGTGAGTGTAACACATCACATTTTCTATATGCTTCATGTTAAGTGAGACAAAGTTTCATTACATATGTCTTTGGAGGTAAAGAGATAGCGAACCCAGATGCCACAACTGCGTGCTTTAAAGAAATCTGTATTTAAGTCATTCTCATTGAAGAGGACTTGTGCACACAAAATTCAAGATATTGTGCGTTTCATTATAATGAAAATGCCTTAAAGAGACTCTATTTTAATCAAAATCGTTAGAGACATTGTTTGAGAAAATAAAAAATTTGGAAGAATTTTACCATATAAAGTGTAGTTTGGGATGTCGCAGCGTTTTCATAAAGATATACTTACTTGTATCCAGTCTACACCGGTTCTCCCAGTCCCTGCCTTTAAGTCGTTAAATACCAGGATTTTCAAAAAGATTGCCCTACCTCAAACTATCCTCTACATTGAAATGTTTAGCTTATCTTTAACTTTGTCAAAGATGGTGTAACGAATTGATTAAAGTACATCTTTCTAGAGCAAGTTAACGCATCCTCAAGTTTCTGCGAATATTTTATGAAGTCTCCTTCATTTGTAACGAATTTTGTATCAGTGGTAAATCATAAGAAACAGACAAAAACTTACTTATCGAGTTCTCTTTAATACGAGGGCAGTCCAGAAAGTCCCAGACGTTTTGGCCTATCGTGGCTAGAGCCGCCGTCAGAACGTTCCTACATTCAGTACGCATCCAGCTGTGGTAGCGTGAGGACTGTGCTCTCTGTGAGTTGGTGCGCTGCAATAGAAAATCCCGCCACTTGTGAAGTGCGGTTGGCTATAAAGAACAAACCAATTGAAATTTATCGTCAACTTTGTGATGTTTACGGGCAGAGAATGGTGAGTGAAAGCCGAGTCAGGCAATGGTGCATTGATTTTAAAAATGGTCGTACCAATGTTCACGACGAGGATCGCAGTGATAGGCCTAGCCTTATGAATGATGAACTGCCAATGCAAATCAATGACAAAGTTCGTGAAAATCGTCGTTTCACGATTACACAACTTTCGGAACATTTCCCCCAAATTCCTCGGAGTTTGGTGCATCAAATTGTGGTGGAGAAGCTTGGTTACCACAAATTTTGTGCTAGATGTGTTCCGAAAATCCTAACGAAAGACCATAAAAAACAGAGACTGGCTGCAGCACTAACCTTCCTCCAAGATTTCAACAAATATGGTAACTAACGCTTTACTCGATCGTATCGTAACCGGGACGAGACTTGGGTGAAGCATGTCAATTGTGAAACAAAACAGAATGGGGACACGCACATTCTCCCAAGAAAGTGTTTGCAAACGCTGTCAGCAAGAAAGGTCATGGCTACTGTGTTTTGGAACTCTAAGGGAGTGCTTCTCATTCAGTTTCTGGAACGTGGAACAATAACCTGAGAGAGGTATTGTGAAATACTAAGAAAGTTAAGGCGTGCCATAAAAAATAAGCGTTGGGGAAAGTTGTTTCTTCACGACAATGCACGCCCACATGCGGCCAATCGTACCCGAACACTCATGGGAGGTGTTTGACCATCCACCATACAGCCCGGATTTGGCGCCGAGCGACTACCACCTGTTCCCAGAGATGAAGAAATGACTCGGTACACAACGCTTTGATACTGACGCTGAACTGCATGCCGGTGTAAACCAGTGGTTGAAGTCGCAGGCGGCAGAGGGTATTGAAAAACTTGTGCCACGGTGTGACAAGTGCCTCAATTTGAATGGCGATTATGTAGAAACATAGCTTAACAGAGTACCTTTCAAATGTACATAATAAACGTTGATATTTGCATTTTGTTAACTGTTTATTTCAAAACGTCTGGGACTTTCTGGATTACCCTCGTATACACAATTAATTTGAGGTTTTTTGTGGCATTAGCCATTTCCAAGATATCGCTTTGAATTGTTTCAACATGTTTCTCGCGATCACAGTGAGAATAGTTGCCAAGCTTGTGGAAGTAGGAGAGTGGTTACAGAAAGTCGTGCGAATGTAAATGTGCTATCACTCATATAAAACCGCGCAACATTAGGACAGTGTTAAATAAAGAATGCTAAGTGGACATTCGTGTATGTATTTTAAGAGGCGAGTCCATTAGTGGCATTGTGCTCTGCTAAGCGTGTTGCCTGTCCCCAGGGCAACATTAAGGTGCGAACACGGGTCATGTGCGGTTTTCTGTATCGCATCAACTGCATGTTAAATAATAGTGGGTCACCCTCAGTTACCACGTGAACGCTATTGTTAGTGTTTAGGTAATTTCTAACTATGTATTCTTGTTCCGTTTGCAATGAAATAACTAGCTAAGACAATAAAGTCATCGTATTGATGAACAAGGCGATCAATTCCCCAGTCGTAAACTGACCATTTGCCGCGACTGCTGACGTTGGCAACGCTGAGTGAACCTTGATAATAGGCACATACACGAGTAGTCGGGTGTTTTGTAAATCCATGAACCTCCCAAAGGTTTTACTTCAGATCGGAGGAGAAGAATATTGTACTTATGCCCCTGCAGACCGGGATCCCCGCCTGAAGGGGCGTTCTTATACCTCGGCAAGCAGCCATGCACACCATCTTCCAGGCGTGAAACAGACCCAACGGGTGAACGACAGAAAGAAACCACTCCAGCATTCGCGTCGGTGGGCGATCGCCGGGAATCCAACCCGAGACCTCCCGAATGCGAATCGCACAAGCCTCAATAAATTTGAAATGAAATGTGCCGCGTGACTTCGCACACCTGCCGTCAGTGTGTTTGTTTGATGCCAACAAAGTGCGAAACTGCAAGTGCGTACTCGTCTGAACAACCAAGTACTGGACATGTGACAGTTTATGCCATCTAAAAGAAGACGTCTTCTAATAAACGTTGAACACAAACTGGAAGCCGATTCAAAGCATTAGATATAAACAAATAATACAATTTGAGTTGAAATCTCAACGGAAAACCAGAGCCCACTACATATATTGAATTACGTCACTTTCAGGGTTGCAGGTGTCGGCGTGTGCATGGCAGGGGATGTGTAAGCCCACCAGCTACTACCCGGTGGGGACCCTCTGTCTCCTCTCGCTCCCGGGGGCGTCCTTCGCTTCTAGTCCTGTCCTACGTTTGCATGACAAAGGAATGTTCCTCTTCAAGTTTATGTCTCTTCTTTCAGAGCGAGTTTTGTAAGAGACAGACAGAAAACGCACATTTCTTATGCAAAATAAAGGTTGTAGCATTAAGCATTTCCGAGATATTCCTCTCTTCGTTTGACTTTTACCTTGTTTTGAAGTGCCTGAACAGCTTTACTTTGTTTTTTCTGATGTCATACTTCAATATAGCGACCACCTTTTTAAGCATTTGCTGTAGTTTTAGCCTGCAATGAAACTATTTCTGCAGATAGAAAAGTAACAATAGTCTATAGAAGTGAATGTAACACATCAGTCATCAAGTTCGTGTACATTTTATTTCATAGAGTGTCTTATAAACGTGTAATGTGAGTTTCCCCAGCTCATTTGTAAACAAGGGTCAAATTATCATTATTTAAAAAACTGGTAGGTACATTTGCAGCTTCAAAATGAGGCTAGTGTCGACTGGCTACTCAAGTTCGCGTATCTGCCTAGCAACACGGGACTATCACAAAACAAATGCTAGGCGAGGCACTGTGTTCACTTTTCACAACACAGAGTAAAATCTTGTAGTTGGCTTACAACTGAAAACATCGTTGTTAGTTAGCTTTTAATGTTTATTAATAAAAGCAGATTTAACACTGAATTTTAAAATAATCGCATGGTATGTACATTGCACAGAGGGAGAATGACAAAACTACAACGGAGTACTGCCAACTTATGAGAGACGGAGAGCAATCATAAACACGGCAATAAAAGCAAGGCTCATTAAACACTCAACTCAACTTTTGGGTGAGTTTTACGATGCTATGAGTTCCGGGTTATTGTTACATAACGATTCCAGCTACCCTTACGTTTATATAACTAATACCAACGTAACGTGGTTTCTTTTGGCTTGACGTTTAACGTCATTCAGCTCCTTGGTCGGAGGGCGAATGAACGAAATGATGCTCAAATTGGCCCGAGGTCTGACACTCGCCTTCTCACGATAAGCCGTAACCTACCCTAGCCGAGATTCGAAGTCTTTTGAATGAGACGCTGCCCCGCATATGTAATCATATTTACTGTTACATTGTGTGATACAACGTTTTGTTGAGATAAAGTTTTATTGTTTTAATTTGACAAGACATCTTAAGGGGAGTCCAGGAAAACTTGGTATTCCCGGTTGCATGTCGATGGATCTCAGAGATGTTGATAGCCCTGTATGACAAGCACAAACCATTACACCACACAGCAATTGTTAGAAATAGGAGTGTATAAACACGTTTACATGCTTGGGGTCTTTGTCATAGATGCCATTATTCCACTTTTAATGATAATAACACTAGTCTGCAAGATATCGAATGACTGAAAACTAAATAAGTGATTCTGATTTCAGAACTGCTTTTAGTTTTTTTCTATCACGTACAGTTTTTTTCACAATTTCACTTCAAAAATATAGAGATATAAAGATATTGCTTCCGCCACTACACATAAAATTGGGCTCGATGAAGCAATCTGTAAGGGCTCTACCACAGAATGGACCCTGCTTCAAGTACCTTTCCAAGAAAATTCCCTTCATTACACAAGACAAATTAAAGGCTGAATATTTGTTCGTCCTCAAATAAATAAAATGATGGATGACGATTTTGAGAAGACAATGAATGAGAGAGAAATAGAAGCACGGACTGCCTTCTGATCAGTTACTGAAAACTTCTTAGGCAATAACAAATATCCTAATTACAAGGCCATTGCCGAAACAATGTTGGAAAATTTCAAGAAGATGGGTTGTAACATGAGTGTAAAGGCGCATTTTCTGTATTCACATATCGACTACTTTCCAGAAAATCTGCGACATTATAGTGAAGAGCAGGGAAGATAATAAGGAAATGGAGAGGAGGTACCAGGGGAGATGGAATGAAACTATGATGGCCGGCTACTGTTGGATGTTGAGGAGGGACAGTCATCTTCAAGGAAGTCAAAGAAGAGAAAGCTTGAAAAAAATTAAATGAAACACTTTGGCTTCTTGTTTTGTTAAAATGTAGTCATGAAATAAATTACGGGAGTTCTTGAGAGTATTCTTAAAATGCTTCTTGAATAAAAACTTACCTTGTGTGAAATGGTATTTGAATACTTTTCTACGCTCATTAGTAAAATTGTCAAAACATTACTTCTTATTTTGTGTAAAAAACCTGACGTGATAGAAAAAAACAGAAGTTATTTCTAGAATCAGCATAAAAACTTGATTCAAGAACACCTACTTTTAAGAACTCATCTGACAAAAAGTTTGAAAATGCAGACTAGTGTAATAAAGCAAAAATCTTGTTACATTCACATGGCTTTCTCTACCCTCTATCGTTTATTAGTGCTTATACAAACATTTTTTACAAACGTTTATTTGTCTATTACATTTTAAACGAGATAGCATTTACAAAAACAGCTACATTACACATTTCGTACTAGATACAAAGGGAATAGCGATAGTCAAATGTTATAAAAACTGGACGTCAAATGCTGGCCTTAAAATTCCATACTGTTTCCGTGACATCGCGAGAAACAAGTGAATACCGTCAGAACTTATAAACAATGACTAACAATTGAACAATGAAGTTCTAATAACGGATATTTCGGAAATGGCTGATGCCACACAAAGAGTTATTTCAAATAAATTGCGTGTTTTAAAGAGATATACATTTTTTGTGTAGTACGTTTTCGTCTATCGCTTAATGTAGGTATATTAATTATATAAGATTAGACAAAATTCCTTCCAAATGAAGAGGACTTCACACGCTGTTCCCAGAAAATGTGCTTTATTTTTCATGTAAATATATGATATCTTAAGAAAAGTGTTAAACATTTTGAGAAAATAAAGTTTTCGAAAAATGTTCCATGTAAAGTGTAGTTTTGGGAGGGGGGTTCTCGCTTCACACCCTTGGAAGGTTCCTAAACATGTTTGTTTCTTTTTTGGATTCAAAACATGTACCAAACTTGTGTATACTTACTGAAGGTAGAAACGGAAACTTTCAACCAAATATCAGATAAAGACGACTTCACAGAAAACTCGAAATTCTCATTTTATTTGTCATCTAGATATCTTATTAATGTAAACATTTCATAGATTCATTTATTTTTGAGAAAATTAAAAATAACTACACTTTCCAGTTAAAAGGTGGAAATATTTGTTTGGCATACTTAAACAGTGTCTTAAAGAAATATCAAGTTTGATATGTTTCCAATTTTTGGGTTTTTCAGTTGGGTTGTTGATACATCTGCTTTTCGTTTTTCTTTTCTTTTTTTAGTTTTATTTATGGACGCTCTTTAACTACTATGGTTCTTAGAGTTTATTGGGCGTGAAAAATTGGTAATTTTGCTGAGACCTAACTCAAAAACGAAAACTCGGATAGACACCAAACTTGGTATTTAGGTTGAGTACCTTCTGAAGATTTTCAACAAAAGCCCTCCGCAGCAAACTACCGTTTACATGGAACATTTTTCCAAATTTTTTATTTTCTAAAAAATACCTATAACTATTGGGATTAAAATACCATATATTAAATATATTTACATGACAAATAAAAAGTATATCTTGAATTTTCCGTGAATAGCCTGCGAAGCACTTTTGTATAATATTGTATAACTATGTTAAACGATAGAAGAAAACGTACTACACAAAAATTTAGATCTTTTTAAAACGCCCACTTTATTTCAAATAACCTTTTTTGTGGCGTCACACCTTTCGGACATATCGGTTGTCAATGGCTCAAATTGTTCTATACTTAGTCAGCGTTCACTTGTTTCTCGCGATGTCATGGCCAGCATATAGCGTTCAGTTGTTAAACATTTGACTATCGCTGTTCTCTATAACGAAATGTGTAATGTAGCTGTTTCTGGAAAGGTTTATCTCGATTAAAATGAAGTAGATAGGAAAATAAACTTTAGTAAGAATAGTTTGTATATCCACTAATAAGCGATAGAGGGTAGAGAAGGTGATATTAATGCAATACATAAGATTGTTTTGGTGTCTAGTTCGATATAAACAGGTTTATTACACATTTCCTTATAGATACTGAAGTGATAGTCAAATGTTTATACTCTTTGTATGCCCACAAGGAACAAACGCATGGCGATTAAGTTGATGAAAAGAGCACGAGGTATTTGAAAATGCTAATCAATAATAACAATGTTTAATGCTACAGATGTTACTGTTCAACTTCACTGGCAGTTAACAATGTCACTTAGCCCTTCTTCCGGACGAGTGTCGAACACAATCCCTCGGTCTGCAGCACCCCACAAACACGCTCTAGCAATAGCGCTCCCGGTGTTTACGCTGGCAAGCGCTACTTATCGTTGTATATCTCCAAGGGGCACAGTCGCTTTGTGCTTTACCAACTATCTATACAACATTATAGAAACTTGAGTCAGAGTGAAGAGCACCTCACACAAAATTCAACATTTACGTTTTAATCAAAACCACTATAGTCATTTCTGAAAAAATGAAACCTAAGGGGGAAAATGTCCATGTCGGTAGTTGGGGTGGGGTAAAGCCGTATTACTGTGATCTCTGCTTTGGAGTAGGGATGGTATCGATATATGTCCAACACTTTGAGATATTTTTAGACTTTCAAGTGTTGTATTTATTGTTGTTCTTTAACTTTATGGTGTTATTGACTCGCACGTGTTGCTGGACTGCAGTTGTGATTATATGAAAACATGGAAAAGAGTACAGGTACTCGAGCGATAAATGAGAAGATGCAACTCACGTTTCCTAACTTGGTGATTCACTCTCAGCCATTACATCTACCCACTCCGGTGACCAAAATATGTGAATCGACAGAAACAAATCAGAACTTAAGAGCTGAAATATGGGTACTTTTTACCTCAGTTTTGTGTTTTGTGTTTAAGGGCGCTCATTAGCGCCCGTGTAAAACGGATCATGGCAAAGGCCTGAGATAAACATGAATATAAAAATCATAAATAATATAGATATATAAAACATCACCGAGGAGTATGAAACACCTGAATTCAATGTAGCTAAATGCACATTTGAAAATTTACCTTTACACAAAATTAAAAATTCTATCAACAGCTTGCTTATCATCCGCTAAGAGCTCTGTAAAACTGGCCAGCAGATGCAGAGAGTCCTGAAGATGTGCTAGAGCACTACACTCTGCAAACAGCTTGCTTATCATCCGCTAAGAGCTCTGTAAGACTGGCCAGCAGATACAGAGAGTCCTGAAGATGTGCTAGAGCACTACACTCTAGCAACAGCTTGCCTATCATCCGCTAAGAGCTCTGTAAGACTGGCCAGCAGATACAGAGAGTCCTGAAGATGTGCTAGAACACTACACTCTAGCAACAGCCAGCTTATCATCCGCTAAGAGCTCTGTAAGACTGGCCAGCAGATACAGAGAGTCCTGAAGATGTGCTAGAGCACTACACTCTAGCAACAGCTTGCCTATCATCCGCTAAGAGCTCTGTAAGACTGGCCAGCAGATACAGAGAGTCCTGAAGATGTGCTAGAGCACTACACTCTAGCAAAACCCAGCTTATCATACGCTAAGAGCTCTGTAAGACTACAGAGAGTCCTGAAGATGTGCTAGGGCACTACACACTAGCAACAGCTTGCTTATCATCCGCTAAGAGCTCTGTAAGACTGGCCAGCAGATGCAGAGAGTCCTGACGATGTGCTAGAGCACTACACTCTGTCAACAGCTTGCTTATCATCCGCTAAGAGCTCTGTACGACTGGCCAGCAGATGCAGAGAGTCCTGAAGATGTGCTAGAGCACTACACACTAGCAACAGCTTGCTTATCATCCGCTAAGAGCTCTGTAAGACTGGCCAGCAGATGCAGAGAGTCCTGAAGATGTGCTAGAGCACTACACTCTAGCAACAGCTTGCTTATCATCTGCTAAGAGCTCTGTACGACTGGCCAGCAGATGCAGAGAGTCCTGAAGATGTGCTAGAGCACTACACACTAGCAACAGCTTGCTTATCATCTGCTAAGAGCTCTGTAAGACTGGCCAGCAGATGCAGGGAGTCCTGAAGATGTGCTAGAGCACTACACTCTAGCAACAGCTTGCTTATCATCCGCTAAGAGCTCTGTAAGACTGGCCAGCAGATGCAGAGAGTCCTGAAGATGTGCTAGAGCACTACACTCTAGCAACAGCTTGCTTATCATCCGCTAAGAGCTCTGTACGACTGGCCAGCAGATACAGAGAGTCCTGAAGATGTGCTAGAGCACTACACTCTGTCAACAGCTTGCTTATCATCCGCTAAGAGCTCTGTACGACTACAGAGAGTCCTGAAGATGTGCTAGAGCACTACACTCTAGCAACAGCTGGCTTATCATCCGCTAAGAGCTCTGTACGACTGGCCAGCAGATACAGAGAGTCCTGAAGATGTGCTAGAGCACTACACTCTAGCAACAGCTTGCTTATCATCCGCTAAGAGCTCTGTACGACTGGCCAGCAGATACAGAGAGTCCTGAAGATGTGCTAGAGCACTACACTCTAGCAACAGCCAGCTTATCATACGCTAAGAGCTCTGTAAGACTACAGAGAGTCCTGAAGATATGCTAGGGCACTACACTCTAGCAACAGCCAGCTTATCATCCGCTAAGAGCTCTGTAAGACTGGCCAGCAGATACAGAGAGTCCTGAAGATGTGCTAGAGCACTACACTCTAGCAACAGCCAGCTTATCATACGCTAAGAGCTCTGTAAGACTACAGAGAGTCCTGAAGATATGCTAGGGCACTACACTCTAGCAACAGCCAGCTTATCATCCGCTAAGAGCTCTGTAAGACTGGCCAGCAGATGCAGAGAGTCCTGAAGATGTGCTAGGGCACTACACTCTAGCAACAGCTTGCTTATCATCCGCTAAGAGCTCTGTAAGACTGGCCAGCAGATGCAGAGAGTTCTGAAGATGTGCTAGAGCGCTACACTCTAGCAACAGCTTGCATATCATCCGCTAAGAGCTCTGTAAGACTGGCCAGCAGATACAGAGAGTCCTGAAGATGTGCTAGAGCACTACACTCTAGCAACAGCTTGCTTATCATCCGCTAAGAGCTCTGTACGACTGGCCAGCAGATACAGAGAGTCCTGAAGATGTGCTAGAGCACTACACTCTAGCAACAGCTTGCTTATCATCCGCTAAGAGCTCTGTACGACTGGCCAGCAGATACAGAGAGTCCTGAAGATGTGCTAGAGCACTACACTCTAGCAACAGCCAGCTTATCATACGCTAAGAGCTCTGTAAGACTACAGAGAGTCCTGAAGATGTGCTAGGGCACTACACTCTAGCAACAGCCAGCTTATCATCCGCTAAGAGCTCTGTAAGACTGGCCAGCAGATGCAGAGAGTCCTGAAGATGTGCTAGGGCACTACACTCTAGCAACAGCCAGCTTATCATCCGCTAAGAGCTCTGTACGACTGGCCAGCAGATACAGAGAGTCCTGAAGATGTGCTAGAGCACTACACCCTGTCAACAGCTTGCTTATCATACGCTAAGAGCTCTGTACGACTGGCCAGCAGATACAGAGAGTCCTGAAGATGTGCTAGAGCACTACACTCTAGCAACAGCCAGCTTATCATACGGTAAGAGCTCTGTAAGACTGGCCGGCAGATGCAGAGAGACCTGAAGATGTGCTAGAGCACTACACACTATCAACAGCTTGCTTATCATCCGCTAAGAGCTCTGTAAGACTGGCCGGCAGATGCAGAGAGTCCTGAAGATGTGCTAGAGCACTACACTCTAGCAACAGCTTGCTTATCATCCGCTAAGAGCTCTGTACGACTGGCCAGCAGATACAGAGAGTCCTGAAGATGTGCTAGAGCACTACACTCTGTCAACAGCTTGCTTATCATCCGCTAAGAGATCTGTACGACTGGCCAGCAGATACAGAGAGTCCTGAAGATGTGCTAGAGCACTACACACTAGCAACAGCTTGCTTATCATCTGCTAAGAGCTCTGTACGACTGGCCAGCAGATGCAGAGAGTCCTGAAGATGTGCTAGAGCACTACACACTAGCAACAGCTTGCTTATCATCCGCTAAGAGCTCTGTAAGACTGGCCAGCAGATGCAGAGAGTCCTGAAGATGTGCTAGAGCACTACACACTAGCAACAGCTTGCTTATCATCTGCTAAGAGCTCTGTACGACTGGCCAGCAGATGCAGAGAGTCCTGAAGATGTGCTAGAGCACTACACTCTAGCAACAGCCAGCTTATCATACGCTAAGAGCTCTGTAAGACTACAGAGAGTCCTGAAGATGTGCTAGAGCACTACACTCTAGCAACAGCTTGCTTATCATCCGCTAAGAGCTCTGTAAGACTGGCCAGCAGATGCAGAGAGTCCTGAAGATGTGCTAGAGCACTACACTCTGTCAACAGCTTGCTTATCATCCGCTAAGAGCTCTGTACGACTGGCCAGCAGATGCAGAGAGTCCTGAAGATGTGCTAGAGCACTACACTCTAGCAACAGCTTGCTTATCATCCGCTAAGAGCTCTGTACGACTGGCCAGCAGATACAGAGAGTCCTGAAGATGTGCTAGAGCACTACACTCTGTCAACAGCTTGCTTATCATCCGCTAACAGCTCTGTAAGACTGGCCAGCAGATACAGAGAGTCCTGAAGATGTGCTAGAGCACTACACTCTAGCAACAGCTTGCTTATCATCCGCTAAGAGCTCTGTACGACTGGCCAGCAGATGCAGAGAGTCCTGAAGATGTGCTAGAGCACTACACTCTGTCAACAGCTTGCTTATCATCTGCTAAGAGCTCTGTAAGACTAGCCAGCAGATGCAGAGAGTCCTGAAGATGTGCTAGAGCACTACACTCTAGCAACAGCTTGAATATCATCCGCTAAGAGCTCTGTACGACTACAGAGAGTCCTGAAGATGTGCTAGAGCACTACACTCTAGCAACAGCTTGCTTATCATCCGCTAAGAGCTCTGTACGACTGGCCAGCAGATACAGAGAGTCCTGAAGATGTGCTAGAGCACTACACTCTAGCAACAGCTTGCTTATCATCCGCTAAGAGCTCTGTACGACTGGCCAGCAGATACAGAGAGTCCTGAAGATGTGCTAGAGCACTACACTCTAGCAACAGCTTGCTTATCATCCGCTAAGAGCTCTGTACGACTGGCCAGCAGATACAGAGAGTCCTGAAGATGTGCTAGAGCACTACACTCCAGCAACAGCCTGCTTATCATCCGCTAAGAGCTCTGTAAGACTACAGAGAGTGCTGAAGATGTGCTAGAGCACTACACTCTAGCAACAGCTTGCTTATCATCCGCTAAGAGCTCTGTAAGATTGGCCAGCAGATACAGAGAGTCCTGAAGATGTGCTAGAGCACTACACTCTAGCAACAGCTTGCTTATCATCCGCTAAGAGCTCTGTACGACTGGCCAGCAGATACAGAGAGTCCTGAAGATGTGCTAGAGCACTACACTCTAGCAACAGCTTGCTTATCATCCGCTAAGAGCTCTGTAAGACTGGCCAGCAGATACAGAGAGTCCTGAAGATGTGCTAGAGCACTACACTCTAGCAACAGCTTGCTTATCATCCGCTAAGAGCTCTGTACGACTGGCCAGCAGATGCAAAGAGTCCTGAAGATGTGCTAGAGCACTACACTCTAGCAACAGCTTGCTTATCATCCGCTAAGAGCTCTGTACGACTGGCCAGCAGATACAGAGAGTCCTGAAGATGTGCTATAGCACTACACTCTGTCAACAGCTTGCTTATCATCCGCTAAGAGCTCTGTAAGACTGGCCAGCAGATACGGAGAGTCCTGAAGATGTGCTAGAGCACTACACTCTAGCAACAGCTTGCTTATCATCCGCTAAGAGCTCTATACGACTGGCCAGCAGATGCAGAGAGTCCTGAAGATGTGCTAGAGCACTACACTCTGTCAACAGCTTGCTTATCATCTGCTAAGAGCTCTGTAAGACTGGCCAGCAGATGCAGAGAGTCATGAAGATGTGCTAGAGCACTACACTCTAGCAACAGCTTGCTTATCATCCGCTAAGCGCTCTGTACGACTACAGAGAGTCCTGAAGATGTGCTAGAGCACTACACTCTAGCAACAGCTTGCTTATCATCCGCTAAGAGCTCTGTACGACTGGCCAGCAGATACAGAGAGTCCTGAAGATGTGCTAGAGCACTACACTCTAGCAACAGCTTGCTTAGAATCCGCTAAGAGCTATGTAAGACTGGCCAGCAGATACAGAGAGTCCTGAAGATGTGCTAGAGCACTACACTCTAGCAACAGCTTGCGTATCATCCGCTAAGAGCTCTGTAAGACTGGCCAGCAGATGCAGAGAGTCCTGAAGATGTGCTAGAGCACTACACTCTAGCAACAGCCAGCTTATCATCCGCTAAGAGCTCTGTACGACTGGCCAGCCGATACAGAGAGTCCTGAAGATGTGCTAGAGCACTACACTCTGTCAACAGCTTGCTTATCATACGCTAAGAGCTCTGTACGACTGGCCAGCAGATACAGAGAGTCCTGAAGATGTGCTAGAGCACTACACTCTGTCAACAGCTTGCTTATCATCCGCTAAGAGCTCTGTACGACTGGCCAGCAGATACAGAGAGTCCTGAAGATGTGCTAGAGCACTACACTCTAGCAACAGCTTGCTTATCATCCGCTAAGAGCTCTGTAAGACTGGCCAGCAGATACAGAGAGTCCTGAAGATGTGCTAGAGCACTACACTCTAGCAACAGCTTGCTTATCATCCGCTAAGAGCTCTGTACGACTGGCCAGCAGATACAGAGAGTCCTGAAGATGTCCTAGAGCACTACACTCTAGCAACAGCCAGCTTATCATCCGCTAAGAGCTCTGTACGACTGGCCAGCAGATACAGAGAGTCCTGAAGATGTGCTAGAGCACTACACTCTGTCAACAGCTTGCTTATCATCCGCTAAGAGCTCACTACGACTGGCCAGCAGATACAGAGAGTCCTGAAGATGTGCTAGAGCACTACAGTCTGTCAACAGCTTGCTTATCATACGCTAAGAGCTCTGTACGACTGGCCAGCAGATACAGAGAGTCCTGAAGATGTGCTAGAGCACTACACTCTGTCAACAGCTTGCTTATCATCCGCTAAGAGCTCTGTAAGACTGGCCAGCAGATGCAGAGAGTCCTGAAGATGTGCTAGAGCACTACACTCTAGCAACAGCTTGCTTATCATACGCTAAGAGCTCTGTAAGACTGGCCAGCAGATGCAGAGAGTCCTGAAGATGTGCTAGAGCACTACATTCTAGCAACAGCTTGCTTATCATCCGCTAAGAGCTCTGTAAGACTGGCCAGCAGATGCAGAGAGTCCTGAAGATGTGCTAGAGCACTACACTCTAGCAACAGCTTGCTTATCATCCGCTAAGAGCTCTGTACGACTGGCCAGCAGATGCAGAGAGTCCTGAAGATGTGCTAGAGCACTACACTCTGTCAACAGCTTGCTTATCATCTGCTAAGAGCTCTGTAAGACTGGCCAGCAGATGCAGAGAGTCCTGAAGATGTGCTAGAGCACTACACTCTAGCAACAGCTTGCTTATCATCCGCTAAGAGCTCTGTACGACTACAGAGAGTCCTGAAGATGTGCTAGAGCACTACACTCTAGCAACAGCTTGCTTATCATCCGCTAAGAGCTCTGTACGACTGGCCAGTAGATACAGAGAGTCCTGAAGATGTGCTAGAGCACTACACTCTAGCAACAGCTTGCTTATCATCCGCTAACAGCTCTGTACGACTGGCCAGCAGATGCAGAGAGTCCTGAAGATGTGCTAGAGCACTACACTCTAGCAACAGCCAGCTTATCATCCGCTAAGAGCTCTGTACGACTGGCCAGCCGATACAGAGAGTCCTGAAGATGTGCTAGAGCACTACACTCTGTCAACAGCTTGCTTATCATACGCTAAGAGCTCTGTACGACTGGCCAGCAGATACAGAGAGTCCTGAAGATGTGCTAGAGCACTACACTCTGTCAACAGCTTGCTTATCATCCGCTAAGAGCTCTGTACGACTGGCCAGCAGATACAGAGAGTCCTGAAGATGTGCTAGAGCACTACACTCTAGCAACAGCTTGCTTATCATCCGCTAAGAGCTCTGTAAGACTGGCCAGCAGATACAGAGAGTCCTGAAGATGTGCTAGAGCACTACACTCTAGCAACAGCTTGCTTATCATCCGCTAAGAGCTCTGTACGACTGGCCAGCAGATACAGAGAGTCCTGAAGATGTCCTAGAGCACTACACTCTAGCAACAGCCAGCTTATCATCCGCTAAGAGCTCTGTACGACTGGCCAGCAGATACAGAGAGTCCTGAACATGTGCTAGAGCACTACACTCTGTCAACAGCTTGCTTATCATCCGCTAAGAGCTCACTACGACTGGCCAGCAGATACAGAGAGTCCTGAAGATGTGCTAGAGCACTACAGTCTGTCAACAGCTTGCTTATCATACGCTAAGAGCTCTGTACGACTGGCCAGCAGATACAGAGAGTCCTGAAGATGTGCTAGAGCACTACACTCTGTCAACAGCTTGCTTATCATCCGCTAAGAGCTCTGTAAGACTGGCCAGCAGATGCAGAGAGTCCTGAAGATGTGCTAGAGCACTACACTCTAGCAACAGCTTGCTTATCATACGCTAAGAGCTCTGTAAGACTGGCCAGCAGATGCAGAGAGTCCTGAAGATGTGCTAGAGCACTACACTCTAGCAACAGCTTGCTTATCATCCGCTAAGAGCTCTGTAAGACTGGCCAGCAGATGCAGAGAGTCCTGAAGATGTGCTAGAGCACTACACTCTAGCAACAGCTTGCTTATCATCTGCTAAGAGCTCTGTACGACTGGCCAGCAGATGCAGAGAGTCCTGAAGATGTGCTAGAGCACTACACTCTGTCAACAGCTTGCTTATCATCTGCTAAGAGCTCTGTAAGACTGGCCAGCAGATGCAGAGAGTCCTGAAGATGTGCTAGAGCACTACACTCTAGCAACAGCTTGCTTATCATCCGCTAAGATCTCTGTACGACTACAGAGAGTCCTGAAGATGTGCTAGAGCACTACACTCTAGCAACAGCTTGCTTATCATCCGCTAAGAGCTCTGTACGACTGGCCAGTAGATACAGAGAGTCCTGAAGATGTGCTAGAGCACTACACTCTAGCAACAGCTTGCTTATCATCCGCTAACAGCTCTGTACGACTGGCCAGCAGATACAGAGAGTCCTGAAGATGTGCTAGAGCACTACACTCTAGCAACAGCTTGCTTATCATCCGCTAAGAGCTCTGTAAGACTGGCCAGCAGATACAGAGAGTCCTGAAGATGTGCTAGAGCACTACACTCTAGCAACAGCTTGCTTATCATCCGCTAAGAGCTCTGTACGACTGGCCAGCAGATACAGAGAGTCCTGAAGATGTGCTAGAGCACTACACTCTAGCAACAGCTTGCTTATCATCCGCTAAGAGCTCTGTAAGACTGGCCAGCAGATACAGAGAGTCCTGAAGATGTGCTAGAGCACTACACTCTAGCAACAGCTTGCTTATCATCCGCTAAGAGCTCTGTACGACTGGCCAGCAGATACAGAGAGTCCTGAAGATGTGCTAGAGCACTACACTCTAGCAACAGCCAGCTTATCATCCGCTAAGAGCTCTGTACGACTGGCCAGCAGATACAGAGAGTCCTGAAGATGTGCTAGAGCACTACACTCTGTCAACAGCTTGCTTATCATACGCTAAGAGCTCTGTACGACTGGCCAGCAGATACAGAGAGTCCTGAAGATGTGCTAGAGCACTACACTCTGTCAACAGCTTGCTTATCATCCGCTAAGAGCTCTGTACGACTGGCCAGCAGATACAGAGAGTCCTGAAGACGTGCTAGAGCACTACACTCTGTCAACAGCTTGCTTATCATACGCTAAGAGCTCTGTACGACTGGCCAGCAGATACAGAGAGTCCTGAAAATGTGCTAGAGCACTACACTCTAGCAACAGCCAGCTTATCATCCGCTAAGAGCTCTGTACGACTGGCCAGCAGATACAGAGAGTCCTGAAGATGTGCTAGAGCACTACACTCTGTCAACAGCTTGCTTATCATACGCTAAGAGCTCTGTACGACTGGCCAGCAGATACAGAGAGTCCTGAAGATGTGCTAGAGCACTACACTCTGTCAACAGCTTGCTTATCATCCGCTAAGAGCTCTGTACGACTGGCCAGCAGATACAGAGAGTCCTGAAGATGTGCTAGAGCACTGCACTCTGTCAACAGCTTGCTTATCATACGCTAAGAGCTCTGTACGACTGGCCAGCAGATACAGAGAGTCCTGAAGATGTGCTAGAGCACTACACTCTGTCAACAGCTTGCTTATCATACGCTAAGAGCTCTGTACGACTGGCCAGCAGATACAGAGAGTCCTGAAGATGTGCTAGAGCACTACACTCTGTCAACAGCTTGCTTATCATACGCTAAGAGCTCTGTACGACTGGCCAGCAGATACAGAGAGTCCTGAAGATGTGCTAGAGCACTACACTCTCTCAACAGCTTGCTTATCATCCGCTAAGAGCTCTGTAAGACTGGCCAGCAGATGCAGAGAGTCCTGAAGATGTGCTAGAGCACTACACTCTAGCAACAGCTTGCTTATCATACGCTAAGAGCTCTGTAAGACTGGCCAGCAGATACAGAGAGTCCTGAAGATGTGCTAGAGCACTACACTCTAGCAACAGCCAGCTTATCATACGCTAAGAGCTCTGTAAGATTACAGAGAGTCCTGAAGATGTGCTAGAGCACTACACTCTAGCAACAGCTTGCTTATCATACGCTAAGAGCTCTGTAAGACTGGCCAGCAGATGCAGAGAGTCCTGAAGATGTGCTAGAGCACTACACTCTAGCAACAGCTTGCTTATCATCCGCTAAGAGCTCTGTACGACTGGCCAGCAGATACAGAGAGTCCTGAAGATGTGCTAGAGCACTACACTCCAGCAACAGCCTGCTTATCATCCGCTAAGAGCTCTGTAAGACTACAGAGAGTGCTGAAGATGTGCTAGAGCACTACACTCTAGCAACAGCTTGCTTATCATCCGCTAAGAGCTCTGTAAGATTGGCCAGCAGATACAGAGAGTCCTGAAGATGTGCTAGAGCACTACACTCTAGCAACAGCTTGCTTATCATCCGCTAAGAGCTCTGTACGACTGGCCAGCAGATACAGAGAGTCCTGAAGATGTGCTAGAGCACTACACTCTAGCAACAGCTTGCTTATTATCCGCTAAGAGCTCTGTAAGACTGGCCAGCAGATACAGAGAGTCCTGAAGATGTGCTAGAGCACTACACTCTAGCAACAGCTTGCTTATCATCCGCTAAGAGCTCTGTACGACTGGCCAGCAGATGCAAAGAGTCCTGAAGATGTGCTAGAGCACTACACTCTAGCAACAGCTTGCTTATCATCCGCTAAGAGCTCTGTACGACTGGCCAGCAGATACAGAGAGTCCTGAAGATGTGCTATAGCACTACACTCTGTCAACAGCTTGCTTATCATCCGCTAAGAGCTCTGTAAGACTGGCCAGCAGATACGGAGAGTCCTGAAGATGTGCTAGAGCACTACACTCTAGCAACAGCTTGCTTATCATCCGCTAAGAGCTCTATACGACTGGCCAGCAGATGCAGAGAGTCCTGAAGATGTGCTAGAGCACTACACTCTGTCAACAGCTTGCTTATCATCTGCTAAGAGCTCTGTAAGACTCGCCAGCAGATGCAGAGAGTCATGAAGATGTGCTAGAGCACTACACTCTAGCAACAGCTTGCTTATCATCCGCTAAGCGCTCTGTACGACTACAGAGAGTCCTGAAGATGTGCTAGAGCACTACACTCTAGCAACAGCTTGCTTATCATCCGCTAAGAGCTCTGTACGACTGGCCAGCAGATACAGAGAGTCCTGAAGATGTGCTAGAGCACTACACTCTAGCAACAGCTTGCTTAGAATCCGCTAAGAGCTATGTAAGACTGGCCAGCAGATACAGAGAGTCCTGAAGATGTGCTAGAGCACTACACTCTAGCAACAGCTTGCGTATCATCCGCTAAGAGCTCTGTAAGACTGGCCAGCAGATGCAGAGAGTCCTGAAGATGTGCTAGAGCACTACACTCTAGCAACAGCCAGCTTATCATCCGCTAAGAGCTCTGTACGACTGGCCAGCCGATACAGAGAGTCCTGAAGATGTGCTAGAGCACTACACTCTGTCAACAGCTTGCTTATCATACGCTAAGAGCTCTGTACGACTGGCCAGCAGATACAGAGAGTCCTGAAGATGTGCTAGAGCACTACACTCTGTCAACAGCTTGCTTATCATCCGCTAAGAGCTCTGTACGACTGGCCAGCAGATACAGAGAGTCCTGAAGATGTGCTAGAGCACTACACTCTAGCAACAGCTTGCTTATCATCCGCTAAGAGCTCTGTAAGACTGGCCAGCAGATACAGAGAGTCCTGAAGATGTGCTAGAGCACTACACTCTAGCAACAGCTTGCTTATCATCCGCTAAGAGCTCTGTACGACTGGCCAGCAGATACAGAGAGTCCTGAAGATGTCCTAGAGCACTACACTCTAGCAACAGCCAGCTTATCATCCGCTAAGAGCTCTGTACGACTGGCCAGCAGATACAGAGAGTCCTGAAGATGTGCTAGAGCACTACACTCTGTCAACAGCTTGCTTATCATCCGCTAAGAGCTCACTACGACTGGCCAGCAGATACAGAGAGTCCTGAAGATGTGCTAGAGCACTACAGTCTGTCAACAGCTTGCTTATCATACGCTAAGAGCTCTGTACGACTGGCCAGCAGATACAGAGAGTCCTGAAGATGTGCTAGAGCACTACACTCTGTCAACAGCTTGCTTATCATCCGCTAAGAGCTCTGTAAGACTGGCCAGCAGATGCAGAGAGTCCTGAAGATGTGCTAGAGCACTACACTCTAGCAACAGCTTGCTTATCATACGCTAAGAGCTCTGTAAGACTGGCCAGCAGATGCAGAGAGTCCTGAAGATGTGCTAGAGCACTACACTCTAGCAACAGCTTGCTTATCATCCGCTAAGAGCTCTGTAAGACTGGCCAGCAGATGCAGAGAGTCCTGAAGATGTGCTAGAGCACTACACTCTAGCAACAGCTTGCTTATCATCCGCTAAGAGCTCTGTACGACTGGCCAGCAGATGCAGAGAGTCCTGAAGATGTGCTAGAGCACTACACTCTGTCAACAGCTTGCTTATCATCTGCTAAGAGCTCTGTAAGACTGGCCAGCAGATGCAGAGAGTCCTGAAGATGTGCTAGAGCACTACACTCTAGCAACAGCTTGCTTATCATCCGCTAAGAGCTCTGTACGACTACAGAGAGTCCTGAAGATGTGCTAGAGCACTACACTCTAGCAACAGCTTGCTTATCATCCGCTAAGAGCTCTGTACGACTGGCCAGTAGATACAGAGAGTCCTGAAGATGTGCTAGAGCACTACACTCTAGCAACAGCTTGCTTATCATCCGCTAACAGCTCTGTACGACTGGCCAGCAGATGCAGAGAGTCCTGAAGATGTGCTAGAGCACTACACTCTAGCAACAGCCAGCTTATCATCCGCTAAGAGCTCTGTACGACTGGCCAGCCGATACAGAGAGTCCTGAAGATGTGCTAGAGCACTACACTCTGTCAACAGCTTGCTTATCATACGCTAAGAGCTCTGTACGACTGGCCAGCAGATACAGAGAGTCCTGAAGATGTGCTAGAGCACTACACTCTGTCAACAGCTTGCTTATCATCCGCTAAGAGCTCTGTACGACTGGCCAGCAGATACAGAGAGTCCTGAAGATGTGCTAGAGCACTACACTCTAGCAACAGCTTGCTTATCATCCGCTAAGAGCTCTGTAAGACTGGCCAGCAGATACAGAGAGTCCTGAAGATGTGCTAGAGCACTACACTCTAGCAACAGCTTGCTTATCATCCGCTAAGAGCTCTGTACGACTGGCCAGCAGATACAGAGAGTCCTGAAGATGTCCTAGAGCACTACACTCTAGCAACAGCCAGCTTATCATCCGCTAAGAGCTCTGTACGACTGGCCAGCAGATACAGAGAGTCCTGAAGATGTGCTAGAGCACTACACTCTGTCAACAGCTTGCTTATCATACGCTAAGAGCTCTGTACGACTGGCCAGCAGATACAGAGAGTCCTGAACATGTGCTAGAGCACTACACTCTGTCAACAGCTTGCTTATCATCCGCTAAGAGCTCACTACGACTGGCCAGCAGATACAGAGAGTCCTGAAGATGTGCTAGAGCACTACAGTCTGTCAACAGCTTGCTTATCATACGCTAAGAGCTCTGTACGACTGGCCAGCAGATACAGAGAGTCCTGAAGATGTGCTAGAGCACTACACTCTGTCAACAGCTTGCTTATCATCCGCTAAGAGCTCTGTAAGACTGGCCAGCAGATGCAGAGAGTCCTGAAGATGTGCTAGAGCACTACACTCTAGCAACAGCTTGCTTATCATACGCTAAGAGCTCTGTAAGACTGGCCAGCAGATGCAGAGAGTCCTGAAGATGTGCTAGAGCACTACACTCTAGCAACAGCTTGCTTATCATCCGCTAAGAGCTCTGTAAGACTGGCCAGCAGATGCAGAGAGTCCTGAAGATGTGCTAGAGCACTACACTCTAGCAACAGCTTGCTTATCATCTGCTAAGAGCTCTGTACGACTGGCCAGCAGATGCAGAGAGTCCTGAAGATGTGCTAGAGCACTACACTCTGTCAACAGCTTGCTTATCATCTGCTAAGAGCTCTGTAAGACTGGCCAGCAGATGCAGAGAGTCCTGAAGATGTGCTAGAGCACTACACTCTAGCAACAGCTTGCTTATCATCCGCTAAGATCTCTGTACGACTACAGAGAGTCCTGAAGATGTGCTAGAGCACTACACTCTAGCAACAGCTTGCTTATCATCCGCTAAGAGCTCTGTACGACTGGCCAGTAGATACAGAGAGTCCTGAAGATGTGCTAGAGCACTACACTCTAGCAACAGCTTGCTTATCATCCGCTAACAGCTCTGTACGACTGGCCAGCAGATACAGAGAGTCCTGAAGATGTGCTAGAGCACTACACTCTAGCAACAGCTTGCTTATCATCCGCTAAGAGCTCTGTAAGACTGGCCAGCAGATACAGAGAGTCCTGAAGATGTGCTAGAGCACTACACTCTAGCAACAGCTTGCTTATCATCCGCTAAGAGCTCTGTACGACTTGCCAGCAGATACAGAGAGTCCTGAAGATGTGCTAGAGCACTACACTCTAGAAACAGCTTGCTTATCATCCGCTAAGAGCTCTGTAAGACTGGCCAGCAGATACAGAGAGTCCTGAAGATGTGCTAGAGCACTACACTCTAGCAACAGCTTGCTTATCATCCGCTAAGAGCTCTGTACGACTGGCCAGCAGATACAGAGAGTCCTGAAGATGTGCTAGAGCACTACACTCTAGCAACAGCCAGCTTATCATCCGCTAAGAGCTCTGTACGACTGGCCAGCAGATACAGAGAGTCCTGAAGATGTGCTAGAGCACTACACTCTGTCAACAGCTTGCTTATCATACGCTAAGAGCTCTGTACGACTGGCCAGCAGATACAGAGAGTCCTGAAGATGTGCTAGAGCACTACACTCTGTCAACAGCTTGCTTATCATCCGCTAAGAGCTCTGTACGACTGGCCAGCAGATACAGAGAGTCCTGAAGACGTGCTAGAGCACTACACTCTGTCAACAGCTTGCTTATCATACGCTAAGAGCTCTGTACGACTGGCCAGCAGATACAGAGAGTCCTGAAAATGTGCTAGAGCACTACACTCTAGCAACAGCCAGCTTATCATCCGCTAAGAGCTCTGTACGACTGGCCAGCAGATACAGAGAGTCCTGAAGATGTGCTAGAGCACTACACTCTGTCAACAGCTTGCTTATCATACGCTAAGAGCTCTGTACGACTGGCCAGCAGATACAGAGAGTCCTGAAGATGTGCTAGAGCACTACACTCTGTCAACAGCTTGCTTATCATCCGCTAAGAGCTCTGTACGACTGGCCAGCAGATACAGAGAGTCCTGAAGATGTGCTAGAGCACTGCACTCTGTCAACAGCTTGCTTATCATACGCTAAGAGCTCTGTACGACTGGCCAGCAGATACAGAGAGTCCTGAAGATGTGCTAGAGCACTACACTCTGTCAACAGCTTGCTTATCATACGCTAAGAGCTCTGTACGACTGGCCAGCAGATACAGAGAGTCCTGAAGATGTGCTAGAGCACTACACTCTGTCAACAGCTTGCTTATCATACGCTAAGAGCTCTGTACGACTGGCCAGCAGATACAGAGAGTCCTGAAGATGTGCTAGAGCACTACACTCTCTCAACAGCTTGCTTATCATCCGCTAAGAGCTCTGTAAGACTGGCCAGCAGATGCAGAGAGTCCTGAAGATGTGCTAGAGCACTACACTCTAGCAACAGCTTGCTTATCATACGCTAAGAGCTCTGTAAGACTGGCCAGCAGATACAGAGAGTCCTGAAGATGTGCTAGAGCACTACACTCTAGCAACAGCCAGCTGATCATACGCTAAGAGCTCTGTAAGATTACAGAGAGTCCTGAAGATGTGCTAGAGCACTACACTCTAGCAACAGCTTGCTTATCATACGCTAAGAGCTCTGTAAGACTGGCCAGCAGATGCAGAGAGTCCTGAAGATGTGCTAGAGCACTACACTCTAGCAACAGCTTGCTTATCATCCGCTAAGAGCTCTGTAAGACTGGCCAGCAGATGCAGAGAGTCCTGAAGATGTGCTAGAGCACTACACTCTAGCAACAGCTTGCTTATCATCCGCTAAGAGCTCTGTAAGACTGGCCAGCAGATGCAGAGAGTCCTGAAGATGTGCTAGAGCACTACACTCTAGCAACAGCTTGCTTATCATACGCTAAGAGCTCTGTAAGACTGGCCAGCAGATGCAGAGAGTCCTGAAGATGTGCTAGAGCACTACACTCTAGCAACAGCTTGCTTATCATCCGCTAAGAGCTCTGTAAGACTGGCCAGCAGATGCAGAGGGTCCTGAAGATGTGCTAGAGCACTACACTCTAGCAACAGCTTGCTTATCATCCGCTAAGAGCTCTGTAAGACTGGCCAGCAGATGCAGAGAGTCCTGAAGATGTGCTAGAGCACTACACTCTGTCAACAACTTGCTTATCATACGCTAAGAGCTCTGTAAGACTGGCCAGCAGATGCAGAGAGTCCTGAAGATGTGCTAGAGCACTACACTCTAGCAACAGCTTGCTTATCATACGCTAAGAGCTCTGTAAGACTGGCCAGCAGATGCAGAGAGTCCTGAAGATGTGCTAGAGCACTACACTCTAGCAACGGCTTGCTTATCATCTGCTACGAGCTCTGTAAGACTGGCCAGCAGCTGCAGAGAGTCCTGAAGATGTGCTAGAGCACTACACTCTAGCAAATGCTAGCATATCATCCGCTAAGAGCTCTGTAAGACTGGCGAGCAGATGCAGAGAGTCCTGAAGATGTGCTAGAGCACTACACTCTAGCAACAGCTTGCTTATCATCCGCTAAGAGCTCTGTAAGACTGGCCAGCAGATGCAGAGAGTGCTGAAGATGTGCTAGAGCACTACACTCTAGCAACAGCTTGCTTATCATCCGCTAAGAGCTCTGTAAGACTGGCCAGCAGATGCAGAGAGTGCTGAAGATGTGCTAGAGCACTACACTCTAGCAACAGCTTGCTTATCATCCGCTAAGAGCTCTGTAAGACTACAGAGAGTGCTGAAGATGTGCTAGAGCACTACACTCTAGCAACAGCTTGCTTATCATCCGCTAAGAGCTCTGTAAGACTACAGAGAGTGCTGAAGATGTGCTAGAGCACTACATTCTAGCAACAGCTTGCTTATCATCCGCTAAGAGCTCTGTAAGACTGGCCAGCAGATGCAGAGAGTCCTGAAGATGTGCTAGAGCACTACACTCTAGCAACAGCTTGCTTATCATCCGCTAAGAGCTCTGTAAGACTACAGAGAGTGCTGAAGATGTGCTAGAGCACTACACTCTAGCAACAGCTTGCTTATCATCCGCTAAGAGCTCTGTAAGACTACAGAGAGTGCTGAAGATGTGCTAGAGCACTACACTCTAGCAACAGCTTGCTTATCATCCGCTAAGAGCTCTGTAAGACTACAGAGAGTGCTGAAGATGTGCTAGAGCACTACACTCTAGCAACAGCTTGTTTATCATCCGCTAAGAGCTCTGTAAGACTGGCCAGCAGATGCAGAGAGTCCTGAAGATGTGCTAGAGCACTACACTCTAGCAACAGCTTGCTTATCATGCGCTAAGAGCTCTGTAAGACTACAGAGAGTGCTGAAGATGTGCTAGAGCACTACACTCTAGCAACAGCTTGCCTATCATCCGCTAAGAGCTCTGTAAGACTGGCCAGCAGATGCAGAGAGTCCTGAAGATGTGCTAGAGCACTACACTCTAGCAACAGCTTGCTTATCATACGCTAAGAGCTCTGTAAGACTGGCCAGCAGATGCAGAGAGTGCTGAAGATGTGCTAGAGCACTACACTCAAGCAACAGCTTGCTTATCATCCGCTAAGAGCTCTGTAAGACTGGCCAGCAGATGCAGAGAGTCCTGAAGATGTACTAGAGCACTACACTCTAGCAACAGCTTGCTTATCATGCGCTAAGAGCTCTGTAAGACTGCTTAGCAGATACAGAGAGTCCTGAAGATGTGCTAGAGCACTACACTCTAGCAACAGCTTGCTTATCATGCGCTAAGAGCTCTGTAAGACTGGCCAGCAGATGCAGAGAGTCCTGAAGATGTACTAGAGCACTACACTCTAGCAACAGCTTGCTTATCATCCGCTAAGAGCTCTGTAAGACTGGCCAGCAGATGCAGAGAGTCCTGAAGATGTGCTAGAGCACTACACTCTATCAACAGCTTGCTTATCATGCGCTAAGAGCTCTTTAAGACTGGCCAGCAGATGCAGAGAGTCCTGAAGATGTGCTAGAGCACTACACTCTAGCAACAGCTTGCTTATCATCCGCTAAGAGCTCTGTAACACTGGCCAGCAGATGCAGAGAGTCCTGAAGATGTGCTAGAGCACTACACTCTAGCAACAGCCAGCTTATCATCTGCTAAGAGCTCTGTAAGGCTGGCCAGCAGATGCAGAGAGTCCTGAAGAAGTGCTAGAGCACTACACTCTAGCAACACGTGACGGACCGAAACACCTTCGTTACAAAGCGGACAAGCAGGAGCAGAGTCACCATTACAAAGATAACTGCGTAAAATTGCAGTGACCAATGCGCAACCGAGCCAAAATTACCTCCTCACGATGGGATACGTGAGAGGAAGTTACCCAGTTTATCGGAATGTCCTTAACTACCCTAAGCTTGTTTCTGCGGAGAGCTAACCACTCCTCGCGCCAGCACGACAGCACCTTTCTCCGCATAACAAGTCCAAAGTCTTCCGACGTTACCCGAGGTATTGTAACACTGCGTTCTGTGGTTGCCGCCTTAGCTGCCAAATCCGTAAGTTCATTCCCCGGCAAGCCAACGTGACCAGTTATCCACGCATACTCCACATTAATGCAGAAGCGTGTAAAACATGGAGGGCATCCTGGATTCGCTGAACAAGGGGTGGTAGTTGTACAGTTCACGAACTGCACTAAGAGAATCACTCAAAATGAAACTCACAATTTTCGACGGCGAACATGCAAAATGGCTCGGTATACGGCACACAGCTCTACATTATAAATGCATGTGCTATCATGAATACCGAATGTATAGCGTTCGGTTCCATGAACATAACCACAACCAACACCGTTGGTGCACTTAGATCAATCGGTGTAGATCAAAATTGGTCACTGAAACCGGACAGAAATTCTAAAACACAGGTGCCGATACTAAAAGTAGGCATCACAGACTGCCGGTATACCGTCATCCCAAGATCTACGTGAGGTGTCGAACATAACCGAGGGGGGAATACCCTCTCCCCCTTAGCAAACATGCTAGGGATTTCAATGTCGTGCCTTCTTAGAAGCTCCCGGAAATAAACACCTGCGGGCCTTGGATTAATGGAGCTATTCCTATAACGTTCGTCCAGCGCAGTGTGGGAAAACGAAGCGAACGTTGGACGTTGGGGCATACATTTAAGCGCACAGCCATAATTTCCCAAGGGGATTTCACGCCGATAACCCAAAGGAGTTCTGCAGATTCAGCGTAAAGATTCATAACTGGGCTAGTGGGAAAAGCACCAATAGCCACTCGAATGCCCCGGTTATGGATTGCGTCTAAACTCCTCAGCACAGACGGTCGTTCTGAGGAATAAATGATACACCCATAGTCTATTTTGATCGCACCAGTGTGCGATAGTTGTAGCAAAACTGTCCGATCCGCTCCCCAAGATTTGCCATTTAATATCCGGAAGATATTCAGAGAACGGTCACATCGCGTTTCAACTGTGCTATATGCGATGACCAGCTAAGTTTCCTATCAAACGCCAACCCCAGGAATCTCGTCGAATCTGCGAATGGTAGTAAATCTGGACCGAATCAAGTGAAGGTGGTAATCGTCTCCAACGCCGCCAGAAGTTCACGCAGATTGACTTCTCAGTTGAGGAACGAAAGCCGTTTTTAGAACTCCATTCTTGGAGGTTATCTAAGCATTGCTGCATACCGTGTTCCAAAAACGGCGTACGCAGAGAAGTACAATAAATGGCAAAGTCGTCTACGAATAAGCATGACGATACCCCTGGAGGAACACATTTAGAGATAGAATTAATTGCTATAGCAAACAGTGTAACGCTTAGTACCGATCCCTGAGGTACTCCGTTCTCCTGAACAAAAGGGTTCGAAAAACCGAGCCGACCCTTAATTCGCAAAACGTGGACCTTCATAAACTCCTGAATGAACAGTGGTAGGTGTCCACGTATGTTCCAGGCGTGTAGTATCCCTGCTCGCCAACACGTATCATAAGCCTTCTCAACGTCAAAAAATATCGCAACGGTTTGACAATTTTTCATGAATCCGTTCATGATCTGTGTCGACAATGACACAAGGTGGTCCATTGCTGAACGGTGCCTCCGAAAACCGCACTGGGTGTTGGTCAGCAGTTGTGAGTTTCCAACCGTCCATTGATCATGCGCATCATCACCTTGCAAACACAACTGCTGAGGGAAATAGGAAGGTAGCTGGACGGGAGAGAACGGTCCTTTCTAGCTTTCAAAATGGGTATGACATGGCCTCGTCAACCCAAACACGATTATAGACCTTGAGCAGGAAAGTGTTACCTTCAGGGAGAGCTGTTGCAACATTTGTACGTGGATACAATCTGGTCCTGGTGCTCTTAGTTGCGAAGATGAAAGAGCGTGTTCTAACTCCGCCATGGTGAAGAGGCGATTGTAATCTTCCTGAACGAAACCAGAAACCTTGAGATGCCACTAATTCTTAACAGGAAGCAACTCGGACGAATAGTTATCTGAGCTAGACACTTGAGCGAAAGCACAGCTAAATGTGTTAGCCACGTCAAATACATCAACAACAGCTCCTGCAGTTTTTAAGACCGGCAATTGGCATGTGGGTCGATTTTCTGGCCACACGCCTTAACTTATCCCAAACGACAGAGGAAGGTGTGTGTCGATTAAATGAAGCTACAAACTTGCTCCATGATGTCTTTTTGCTATCCTTTATAGTGCATCTAGACTTGGCACGCATTTGTTTGTATTCGATTAGGTTATTCAATGTGGGGCGACGCTGGAAAAACCTTAAGAGTACGCCCGAGAGCACAAATGGCATTTCGGCATTCTTCCGTCCACCAAGGGATTGGAATTCGACAGGGGTTGACAGTCGGCCGTGGAATTGATTGCTCATCAGCAGAAAGAATTGTCTCTGTGAGATGTTCGACCAAGACACCCACACATTCGTGCACATTGTGATTAAACAGCCAACTGGGAGTAAAGGTTCCAGGTGGCTTGATCTGAGCGCCATCTAGGTAAGCGTGTGGAACATATATCTTGTGTTGGGAGGCTAATAAGAAAGGAAAGTGGTCACTAGAGTGTAAATCAGAGATGACATTCCATTGCAAGGAAACTGCTAACTGTGATGAAGAAACTTCAATATCAAGGTGTGAAAAAGGTTTGTAGCAGTCTGGCTGTCCGCTGTTCAGAAGAGCTAAGTTATAACTGTCCGGCAACTGATTTACCTCTCGCACAAGAGAGTGATGCGCATTAACGTCTCCCACCAACAGAAAAGGCGTTAACTAGACCTTCTAAATCCGTGAGCGAGAGGTAATCGGATGGACGCAGATAAAAATTACAAATGGTAAATCGGATGAATGGCAGTTTAAGCCACTGACTAAGATACAGATTCCACAAATATATCATCTCTGATGAGCATCATAGAGCCCCCCTGCGCAGGAATAAGATCACACCGTACTGGGGTATACCTTCTGCTTTGAAAGCTATCTTACGGACAGTCTCTTGTAAACACACGACCAAAGGCTCATACTTGTTGAGTGAAAGTTCAAGTTCTGCTCGATGTGTTCTAATTCCATGTAGGATAGCCGTAGTATTCATAATGGGATAAGTTCTCAATTCTAAGAGTCCACTACCTTGAGGACGACAGTGGTCGAATCAATTTGCCTCTTTCGGACTAGCACCTTTAACAGAGGAAGGATGCTGCCTCTTTTTCACGGTCGGTCTGCAAGTGAGCATAGAATCCTCCTGCTCCATTTTCTCCACGGGAGTGGAAATCGCCGATCCGAGTTCTTCCCAGAAGATTCCTCAGAAGAGGATCTCTAAGGAGATGCTCGTGGACTTTTCTTGCCTTTATATCTTCTAGATAAAGGTTTTCCATTTTGTTTTAGGAAGTCAGTTTTTTCATAGCTGGTCCTGAACTTCTTTGGCGATTCATCATGTATTGCCGTCTCGCTAGTTTTGCTGGTTGAGGTCGACGGTTCTGGTGGTAATTTTACCGATGTGGTCTTTTCAGTAGTGGACTTGGTATATACTGGTTTTAAAGGCATTGGCGTTTCGGAAATGTTGGCCCCGTTAATATCACTGGCCTGAGTTGTGACTTCCCGACACGTTACCGATTTTGCTGCAACTGAGCTATAGGTACCAGACTTCGGAACAGATGGTTGGCAGATACGCACAAGTTTCCGAGGAGTTTCCCTAACCCTGATCTCCTGGATAGCTCTTTCCTCTGCTGAACGGGGCCATTCTCGGGAACTTGATGTATGTTCATTGTAGCAGCTGATGTACATGATCCATCGTGACAGATTCCTCCACAGTTAACGCCAGTGTCCAAAGCGCTGATACCGATAGCATCTGAGCGGATTCGGTATATATGGCCTAACTTCAATAATTTCATACCCCGCCTTAATGCTTTGAGGGACATCTACCCGATGAAAGCTAAGGAACAGGGTACGAGTATGCAGTAATTCACCTCTTTCTCTCCGCTGAACTCGATACACGGATGTCACGCCTTGTGATTGCAGATTCTCTTGAATCTCCTCATTGGACATATGTTTAGAACACCGCGCGAGCAGTTGCATCTCGACTGAAATTGGGCCTTCAACATAGTCGCTACCTCGGATTCTGAATTTACTTCAAACAGAAGCGTGCCATTGCGACTTCTAATGCACGACTTGATAGGACCAGCCGTTTTATCGAGACCGTTTTGAACTATAAAAGGGTTCACCGAAGTAAACTTTTTCCCTTCCTCTGTTGTATTAATTACCATGTAGCCAAGACCACAACACTCATTTACTTCTTTTCCATTCAGTTTTTTTGCTTTATTTGATTTGGATTTTTCCACCATTGTAAATGTCTCCGATAGCACACTCAGATCCTGGGTGCCACCACGGCTTAGGTGAGAGTCCTGATCTGGACATTGCTCACTTTAGGGTCTCAGCTCCCAATTTAAAGAAGGGGCCCAATTGCCTTCAGGAGTGTTACAGCTCATTTAATGGTCCCTCCCCGGGACTGGCCTTTATCAGCGGATACGAACAGTCCTACATGATACTCAGGGGCTGGGAATTACGCATTACCCAGTCACTCTTTGCGACTCCCTCCTCCGTCCCGCGCAGCGGTATCCGTCAGACTGTGTTCAGGGAGGTAATAACAAGTAGTTGGTCAAACACACCTGTGGACCAAAGTTGAATGGTCGTTTGGCATAAACTCTCTCACCTCCTGGAGGAACCCAATCGAGTGTGGCTCGAGACCTCGGGAGCGCCAATCCCGTACCTATCTAGTAGGCCCCGGAGGGAGAGTTTCATGTAAAATGTATATTAGTTTACATTTTCGAGGTTGCAGAATAAAGAAGAATTGTGAGTATTTGTTTTTCTATGTGCAAGAAACCGTTTAAAAGAAAGTTTGCAGGGCAAAACATAGTTACTCTATTGTTATTATTAGCCTTCAGTAACAATAGGATATATGTAACCTGTGACATTATCAAGATAAAAAGATTGAGCAATGTGAAACAAGAACAACTGGTTACATGCGTTTATACACAGAAAACTACTAACACGAACATAATTCAAGATAGAGACTTTTATGAAGTGAGTAAGTCGCGCGGGGACCTCGTTTCAGATAAACAAGATGACACATTTGTTTGGGTTCGACTGCTCTCCCTTCCTTCTCGTGTTTCTTGTTTGGTGGCGAATGGAAAGAGTGGACATTAGAGGGCGGCCACCAACGTCTTCCGAGAATAAGTCATGTGTTCGAACTCGGGATCAATCCTATTAGCAAAACATTAACCTTTGTTGTTGGAGGGCATATGATCAAGTATTGACAGTCAACTACAACAGGCTACAGTAACGAAACAGATACTGACAGTTTCAGTGCTGATCTCTTCCTCTCATGATGGCTTGCACATTACAAAGTGGTAAAGTAAAAGGAAACAAACGAGAGTCGAACACTGACATAATACTTTGGTGTTGTGCAGAAAGTTCTAGCTTCAACATAGTAGTTAACATTCTTGCATTTCCTTACATTGTTATTGCAACTGTAATCACGGACGTCTGGGCACCGGGTTTGTTTCCCGGTCACCGACCGCTCTCATCATAGAGTGGCCATACTGTAATTCTACCACGATCTCTCCTTTCCCCCATTTTCTCTCATCTGCATTTCACGTTTGAGGTCCTGAACGCCACAGTGAGGTACTTGCCCTCTTGTGGATCCCTCTGGTGCGTGGACTGCGGACCTAGGCCCTCCTCCACCTCATCGCTGAGGTTGTAGCTGATCGCAGTGTGTGAGCTGTCCCCCTCCGTAAAACTGTAATTAGCAACTGACGCCCAAACAACAGTTTTAAAGGTAAAGCAACGAACGAGGACGCCAGGGCACCCTTACGAGGGATGAGGCGAGCGACCAGATCCGGATGACGACCAAGAATACAGGGGTTAACTAATGTTTCCAGATTTAACAACTGCAACGCCGCCTGATAACATCCAGATGCGGGTTCCAGTCCCTGGACGACGTGAGGATAAAAGTTCCACAGAGCGCACAGTCGCCTCGTCCTACAACCTGAAACAGATGACAAGGGTACAGGATGAACCACTCGCCCGAAGACGCGGGGAAACCACAAAATACCAATACATCGAATCCGAGACCTCGAGTCGATAAGGACAGTTTTAGTGTCGATGTTATTTTCTCATTGCTATTAACGGAATGAAACAAAACACTGCGATGAGGCGTCATCTCGATAAAGTTAATTAGCTCCAGATCGATGAGCCGATGGCCGGTAATTTCAAACTAACTGCTCAGCGCTCGAGAACGTTTCTTTAATCACACTCACAGAGAGCGCTTTGATTGTCTACACAACACAGTCTCATTTCCACTTTCTCTTTCTCCTAACAATGCAATTATACATAGTTTTACATCCCAAAAATTCATTTTCAGTTCAAAACAAATACATACTTCGAGCTACCATGAACACAAAGTAATTTCTGATGTTATACGTTCACATGACTTTCTCTACCCTATATCGTTATTAGTGAGTATATAAACTATTCTTTCTAAAGCTAATTTTTCTCTCTACTTCATTTTAATCGAGATAAACGTTTACAGAAACAGCTACATTACACATTTCGTTATAGAGAACAGCGATAGTCAAATGTTTAACAACTGGACGCTATATGCTGGCCATGACATCACGAGAAACAACTGAATGTTGACAGAGAATAAAGAAGAAATGAACAATTCGAACCATTGATAACACATATCTCACAAAACAAATTGTGTGTTTTAAAGAGATCTTACCGGTTACACAGGAATATACAAAATGTCTTCCGAATAAAGAGGACTTCACCGGCTATTCCCACAAAATTCAAATACACATCTTATATGTGATATAAATTTGTTTAATATATGTTATAAAATTTCGAAAAATCTTCCATGTCAAGGGTAGTCTGGGGTGGAAGGATTTTCTTGAAAACCTTCGTCTCGCGTCTTGGAAGCTACTTACCCTAAATACCAAGTTTTGTATTTCACCGAATTTTCGTTTTTGAGTTATGCTGTTTACATACGCAGGAGGACCTTTTTCTAAAAATGGTGTCTTTGGATTCAGGGCCCTTAAAACGCGTATTTCCGGTGAAATTTCGATAAAGAATTTTGGGTGGAATACAATACTTCCCCAGTTACTATACGTACTAGAGAAAGTAATAATAGAATAAGTCCTTTGTTGTGTCTGTGAACAGCACAATTTAAAAACCAAAAGTCGCATAAATCACCAAACTGCAGCATATCCCAAGGATGCAGGATGAATATTTTCAAGAACATCGCCCCCACCCACCTCAAAATGAGGCTCACAGCTTTCGTTATTCATTTTCTCAAAAATGGCATATTAAAGGTTTTGATTAAGGATTCTGTATGGCAAGTAAAGTGTTTATATTGAAGTCTTCTTCATTCTGCAAGCCCAAACAGACCCACAAAATATTATGTCAATTAAACCCTGCTGTGGCATTAATCATTTCCAACACTTTTATTACTTTCAATTTTCAAACAATTCATCACTGCTTTTATGTGTAAAGTCACCATTCCTTTGTTTCTCCTGGTCTTACTAACAATATACAACTTCAGAGCGACATTTGACTATCACGTCAGTCTCCTCCTGTATCTACAACCTACTATTTCCGCACACATTTACTTCCATTACCATGGAGTAGGTAGAAAAATAAACTTTTGTAACAACAGATTGTAGACAGTTTAAGCGATAGTGGGTAGAAAAGTCATGTAAAAGTAATACGTTTCACACAAATCTCCCTGCACAGTTATTATTAGTGCAAACAAGAAACTGGAGAGGTAGCTGTTCAACGTCTATCCTAAACTTCCTGGATATCCCAGTACTGAGTACGCGGTTGAATACTCAATATTGTTCCTTCTCTCCAATTAGGAAGAAGGGCTGCAAGTAATAACACCTGCTAAAGAATGTGGTCTACTTGTGCGGTTCACAGACAGATCCCGAATAGGGACACAATCAGGTATATATGGCCTGTCTCCAAGAATAAGTCTTGGGAAATACTGCACAGTCTTTCAGACAGGACTATTTGCTATTCTCAGCTGTGCTCTAAGAGGTCTTGACAATACTAACCTTCATATGCAGGCATATATGGCCTATCTCCAAGAACAATCTTTGAGAAATACTGCACAGTCTATCAGAAAGAGGTATTTGCTATTCTCAGCTGTGCTCTAAGAGGTCTTGATAATACTAACCTCCATATGCAGGTATATATGGCCTGTCTACAAGAATAAGTCTTGGGAAATACTGCAGTCTTTCAGACAGGCCTATTTGCTATTCTCAGCTGTGCTCTAAGAGCTCTTGATAATACTAACCTTCATATGCAGGTATATATGGCCTGTCTCCAAGAACAAGCCTTGGGAAATGTTGCACAGTCTTTCAGACAGAAGTATTTGCTATTCTCAGCTGTGCTCTAAGAGGTCTTGATAATACTAACCTTCATATGCAGGTATATATGGCCTGTCTCCAAGAACAAGCCTTGGGAAATGTTGCACAGTCTTTCAGACAGAGGTATTTGCTATTCTCAGCTGTGCTCTAAGAGGTCATGATAATACCAACCTCCATATGCAGGTATATATGGCCTGTCTCCAAGAACAAGCCTTGGGAAATGTTGCACAGTCTTTCAGACAGAGGTATCTGCTATTCTCAGCTGTGCTCTAAGAGGTCTTGATAATACCAACCTCCATATGCAGGTATATATGGCCTGTCTCCAAGAACAAGCCTTGGGAAATGTTGCACAGTCTTTCAGACAGAGGTATTTGCTATTCTCAGCTGTGCTCTAAGAGCTCTTGATAATACCAACCTCCATATGCAGGTATATATGGCCTGTCTCCAAGAACAAGCCTTGGGAAATGTTCCACAGTCTTTCAGACAGAGGTATTTGCTATTCTCAGCTGTGCTCTAAGAGGTCTTGATAATACCAACCTTCATATGCAGGTATATATGGCCTGTCTCCAAGAACAAGCCTTGGGAAATATTGGACAGTCTTTCAGACAGAAGTATTTGCTATTCTCAGCTGTGCTCTAAGAGCTCTTGATAATACTAACCTTCATATGCAGGTATATATGACCTATCTCCAAGAACAAGCCTTGGGAAATATTGGACAGTCTTTCAGACAGAAGTATTTGCTATTCTACGCTGTGCTCTAAGAGCTCTTGATAATACTAACCTTCATATGCAGGTATATATGGCCTGTCTCCAAGAACAAGCCTTGGGAAATGTTGCACAGTCTTTCAGACAGAAGTATTTGCTATTCTCAGCTGTGCTCTAAGAGGTCTTGATAATAGTAACCTTCATATGCAGGTATATATGGCCTGTCTCCAAGAACAAGCCCTGGGAAATGTTGCACAGTCTTTCAGACAGAAGTATTTGCCATTCTCAGCTGTGCTCTAAGAGGTCTTGATAATACTAACCTTCATATGTAAGGTATATATGGCCTGTCTCCAAGAACAAGCCTTGGGAAATGTTGCACAGTCTTTCAGACAGAAGTATTTGCTATTCTCAGCTGTGCTCTAAGAGGTCTTGATAATAGTAACCTTCATATGCAGGTATATATGGCCTGTCTCCAAGAACAAGCCTTAGAAAATACTGCACAGTCTTTCAGACAGAAATTTTTGCTATTCTCAGCTGTGCTCTAAGAGGTTTTGATAATACTAACCTTCATATGCAGGTATATATGGCCTGTCTCCAAGAACAAGCCTTGGGAAATGTTGCACAGTCTTTCAGACAGAAGTATTTGCTATTCTCAGCTGTGCTCTAAGAGGTCTTGATAATACTAACCTTCATATGCAGGTATATATGGCCTGTCTCCAAGAACAAGTCTTGGGAAATGTTGCACAGTCTTTCAGACAGAGGTATTTGCTATTCTCAGCTGCGCTCTAAGAGCTCTTGATAATACCAACCTCCATATGCAGGTATATATGGCCTATCTCCAAGAACAAGCCTTGGGAAATGTTGCACAGTCTTTCAGACAGAAGTATTTGCTATTCTCAGCTGTGCTCTAAGAGGTCTTGATAATACTAACCTTCATATGCACGTATATATGGCCTGTCTCCAAGAACAAGCCTTGGGAAATGTTGTACAGTCTTTCAGACAGAAGTATTTGCTATTCTCAGGTGTGCTCTAAGAGGTCTTGATAATAGTAACCTTCATATGCAGGTATATATGGCCTGTCTCCAAGAACAAGCCTTGGGAAATGTTGTACAGTCTTTCAGACAGAAGTATTTGCTATTCTCAGCTGTGCTCTAAGAGGACTTGATAATAGTAACCTTCATATGCAGGTATATATGGCCTGTCTCCAAGAGCAAGCCTTGGGAAATGTTGCACAGTCTTTCAGACAGAAGTATTTGCTATTCTCAGCTGTGCTCTAAGAGGTCTTGATAATACTAGCCTTCATATGCAGGTATATATGGCCTGTCTCCAAGCACAAGCCTTGGAAAATGTACAGTCTTTCAGACAGAAGTATTTGCTATTCTCAGCTGTGCTCTAAGTGTTCTTGATAATACTAACCTTCATATGCAGGTATATATGGCCTGTCTCCAAGAACAAGCCTTGGGAAATACTGCACAGTCTTTCAGACAGAAGTATTTGCTATTCTCAGCTGTGCTCTAAGAGGTCGTGATAATACTAAACTTCATATGCAGGTATATATGGCCTGTCTCCAAGAACAAGCCTTGGGAAATATTGGACAGTCTTTCAGACAGACGTATTTGCTATTCTCAGCTGTGCTCTAAGAGCTCTTGATAATACTAACCTTCATATGCAGGTATATATGACCTATCTCCAAGAACAAGCCTTGGGAAATATTGGACAGTCTTTCAGACAGAAGTATTTGCTATTCTCAGCTGTGCTCTAAGAGCTCTTGATAATACTAACCTTCATATGCAGGTATATATGGCCTGTCTCCAAGAACAAGCCTTGGGAAATGTTGCACAGTCTTTCAGACAGAAGTATTTGCTATTCTCAGCTGTGCTCTAAGAGGTCTTGATAATACTAACCTTCATATGCAGGTATATATGGCCTGTCTCCAAGAACAAGCCTTGGTAAATACTGCACAGTCTTTCAGACAGAAGTATTTGCTATTCTCAGCTGTGCTCTAAGAGGTCTTGATAATACTAACCTTCATATGCAGGTATATATGGCCTGTCTCCAAGAACAAGCCTTGGGAAATGTTGCACAGTCTTTCAGACAGAAGTATTTGCTATTCTCAGCTGTGCTCTAAGAGGTCTTGATAATACTAACCTTTATATGCAGGTATATATGGCCTGTCTCCAAGAACAAGTCTTGGGAAATGTTGCACAGTCTTTCAGACAGAGGTATTTGCTATTCTCAGCTGTGCTCTAAGAGCTCTTGATAATACCAACCTCCATATGCAGGTATATATGGCCTATCTCCAAGAACAAGCCTTGGGAAATGTTGTACAGTCTTTCAGACAGACGTATTTGCTATTCTCAGCTGTGCTCTAACAGGTCTTGATAATACCAACCTCCATATGCAGGTATATATGGCCTATCTCCAAGAACAAGCCTTGGGAAATGTTGTACAGTCTTTCAGACAGAAGTATTTGCTATTCTCAGCTGTGCTCTAAGAGCTCTTGATAATACCAACCTCCATATGCAGGTATATATGGCCTATCTCCAAGAACAAGCCTTGGGAAATGTTCCACAGTCTTTCAGACATAAGTATTTGCTATTCTCAGATGTGGTGTAAGAGGTCTTGATAATACTAACCTTCATATGTAGGTATATATGGCCTATCTCCAAGAACAAGCCTTGGGAAATGTTGTACAGTCTTTCAGACAGAAGTATTTGCTATTCTCAGCTGTGCTCTAAGAGGTCTTGATAATAGTAACCTTCATATGCAGGTATATATGGCCTGTCTCCAAGAACAAGCCTTGGGAAATGTTGTACAGTCTTTCAGACAGAAGTATTTGCTATTCTCAGGTGTGCTCTAAGAGGTCTTGATAATAGTAACCTTCATATGCAGGTATATATGACCTGTCTCCAAGAACAAGCCTTGGGAAATGTTGTACAGTCTTTCAGACAGAAGTATTTGCTATTCTCAGCTGTGCTCTAAGAGGTCTTGATAATAGTAACCTTCATATGCAGGTATATATGGCCTGTCTCCAAGAACAAGCCTTGGGAAATGTTGCACAGTCTTTCAGACAGAAGTATTTGCTATTCTCAGCTGTGCTCTAAGAGGTCTTGATAATACTAGCCTTCATATGCAGGTATATATGGCCTGTCTCCAAGCACAAGCCTTGGGAAATGTACAGTCTTTCAGACAGAAGTATTTGCTATTCTCAGCTGTGCTCTAAGTGGTCTTGATAATACTAACCTTCATATGCAGGTATATATGGCTTGTCTCCAAGAACAAGCCTTGGGAAATACTGCACAGTCTTTCAGACAGAAGTATTTGCTATTCTCAGCTGTGCTCTAAGAGGTCTTCATAATACTAAACTTCATATGCAGGTATATATGGCCTGTCTCCAAGAACAAGCCTTGGGAAATACTGCACAGTCTTTCAGACAGAAGTATTTGCTATTCTCAGCTGTGCTCTAAGAGCTCTTGATAATACTAACCTTCATATGCAGGTATATATGGCCTGTCTCCAAGAACAAGCCTTGGGAAATATTGGACAGTCTTTCAGACAGACGTATTTGCTATTCTCAGCTGTGCTCTAAGAGCTCTTGATAATACTAACCTTCATATGCAGGTATATATGACCTATCTCCAAGAACAAGCCTTGGGAAATATTGGACAGTCTTTCAGACAGAAGTATTTGCTATTCTCAGCTGTGCTCTAAGAGCTCTTGATAATACTAACCTTCATATGCAGGTATATATGGCCTGTCTCCAAGAACAAGCCTTGGGAAATGTTGCACAGTCTTTCAGACAGAAGTATTTGCTATTCTCAGCTGTGCTCTAAGAGGTCTTGATAATAGTAACCTTCATATGCAGGTATATATGGCCTGTCTCCAAGAACAAGCCTTGGGAAATGTTGCACAGTCTTTCAGACAGAAGTATTTGCTATTCTCAGCTGTGCTCTATGCGGTCTTGATAATACTAACCTTCATATGTAAGGTATATATGGCCTGTCTCCAAGAACAAGCCTTGGGAAATGTTGCACAGTCTTTCAGACAGAAGTATTTGCTATTCTTAGCTGTGCTCTAAGAGGTCTTGATAATACTAACCTTCATATGCAGGTATATATGGCCTGTCTCCAAGAACAAGCCTTGGTAAATACTGCACAGTCTTTCAGACAGAAGTATTTGCTATTCTCAGCTGTGCTCTAAGATGTCTTGATAATACTAACCTTCATATGCAGGTATATATGGCCTGTCTCCAAGAACAAGCCTTGGGAAATGTTGTACAGTCTTTCAGACAGAAGTATTTGCTATTCTCAGCTGTGCTCTAAGAGGTCTTGATAATACTAACCTTCATATGCAGGTATATATGGCCTGTCTCCAAGAACAAGTCTTGGGATATGTTGCACAGTCTTTCAGACAGAGGTATTTGCTATTCTCAGCTGTACTCTAAGAGCTCTTGATAATACCAACCTCCATATGCAGGTATATATGGCCTATCTCCAAGAACAAGCCTTGGGAAATACTGCACAGTCTTTCAGACAGAAGTATTTGCTATTCTCAGCTGTGCTCTAAGAGCTCTTGATAATACCAACTTCCATATGCAGGTATATATGGCCTATCTCCAAGAACAAGCCTTGGGAAATGTTTTACAGTCTTTCAGACAGAAGTATTTGCTATTCTCAGCTGTACTCTAACAGGTCTTGATAATACCAACCTCCATATGCAGGTATATATGGCCTATCTCCAAGAACAAGCCTTGGGAAATGTTGTACAGTCTTTCAGACAGACGTATTTGCTATTCTCAGCTGTGCTCTAACAGGTCTTGATAATACTAACCTTCATATGCAGGTATATATGGCCTATCTCCAAGAACAAGTCTTGGGAAATGTTGTACAGTCTTTCAGACAGAAGTATTTGCTATTCTCAGGTGTGCTCTAAGAGGTCTTGATAATAGTAACCTTCATATGCAGGTATATATGGCCTGTCTCCAAGAACAAGCCTTGGGAAATGTTGTACAGTCTTTCAGACAGAAGTATTTGCTATTCTCAGGTGTGCTCTAAGAGGTCTTGATAATAGTAACCTTCATATGCAGGTACATATGGCCTGTCTCCAAGAACAAGCCTTGGGAAACGTTGTACAGTCTTTCAGACAGACGTATTTGCTATTCTCAGCTGTGCTCTAAGAGGTCTTGATAATAGTAACCTTCATATGCAGGTATATATGGCCTGTCTCCAACAACAAGCCTTGGGAAATGTTGCACAGTCTTTCAGACAGAAGTATTTGCTATTCTCAGCTGTGCTCTAACAGATCTTGATAATACTAACCTTCATATGCAGGTATATATGGCCAGTCTCCAAGAACAAGCCTTGGGAAATGTTGCACAGTCTTTCAGACAGAAGTATTTGCTATTCTCAGCTGTGCTCTAAGAGGTCTTGATAATACTAACCTCCATATGCAGGTATATATGGCCTATCTCCAAGAACAAGCCTTAGGAAATACTGCACAGTCTTTCAGACAGAAGTATTTGCTATTCTCAGCTGCGCTCTAACAGCTCTTGATAATACTAACCTTCATATGCAAGTATATATGGCCTATCTACAAGAACAAGCCTTGGGAAATGTTGTACAGTCTTTCAGACAGAAGTATTTGCTATTCTCAGCTGTGCTCTAAGAGGTCTTGATAATACTAACCTTCATATGCAGGTATATATGGTCTGTCTCCAAGAACAAGCTTTGGGAATTACTGCACAGTCTTTCAGACAGAGGTATTTGCTATTCTCAGCTGCGCTCTAACAGCTCTTGATAATACTAACCTTCATATGCAGGTATATATGGCCTGTCTCCAAGAACAAGCCTTGGGAAATACTGCACAGTCTTTCAGACAGAGGTATTTGCTATTCTCAGCTGCGCTCTAACAGCTCTTGATAATACTAACCTTCATGTGCAGGTATATATGGCCTGTCTCCAAGAACAAGCCTTGGGAAATGTACAGTCTTTCAGACAGAAGTATTTGCTATTCTCAGCTGTGCTCTAACAGGTCTTGATAATACTAACCTTCATATTCAAGTATATATGGCCTGTCTCCAAGAACAAGCCTTGGGAAATGTTGTACAGTCTTTCAGACAGAAGTATTTGCTATTCTCAGCTGTGCTCTAAGAGGTCTTGATAATACTAACCTTCATATGCAGGTATATATGGCCTGTCTCCAAGAACAAGCCTTGGGAAATGTTGTACAATCTTTCAGACAGAAGTATTTGCTATTCTCAGCTGTGCTCTAACAGGTCTTGATAATACTAACCTTCATATGCAGGTATATATGGCCTATCTCCAAGAACAAGCCTTGGGAAATGTTGTACAGTCTTTCAGACAGAAGTATTTGCTATTCTCAGGTGTGCTCTAAGAGGTCTTGATAATAGTAACCTCCATATGCAGGTATATATGGCCTGTCTCCAAGAACAAGTCTTGGGAAGTGTTGTACAGTCTTTCTGACAGAAGTATTTGCTATTCTCAGCTGTGCTCTAAGAGGTCTTGATAATACTAACCTTCATATGCAGGTATATATGACCTATCTCCGAGAACAAGCCTTGGGAAGTGTTGTACAATATTTCAGACGGAAGTATTTGCTATTCTCAGCTGTGCTCTAAGAGGTCTTGATAATACTAACCTTCATATGCAGGTATATATGGCCTATCTCCAAGAACAAGCCTTGGGAAATACTGCACCGTCTTTCAGACAGAAGTATTTGCTATTCTCAGCTGTGCTCTAAGAGGTCTTGATAATAGTAACCTTCATATGCAGGTATATATGGCCTATCTCCAAGGACAAGCCTTGGGAAACGTTGTACAGTCTTTCAGACAGAAGTATTTGCTATTCTCAGCTGTGCTCTAAGAGGTCTTGATAATACTAACCTTCATATGCAGGTATATATGGCCTATCTCCGAGAACAAGTCTTGGGAAATGTTGTACAGTCTTTCAGACAGAAGTATTTGCTATTCTCAGCTGTGCTCTAAGAGGTCTTGATAATACTAACCTTCATATGCAGGTATATATGGCCTGTCTCCGAGAACAAGCCTTGGGAAATGTTGCACAGTCTTTCAGACAGAAGTATTTGCTATTCTCAGCTGTGCTCTAAGAGGTCTTGATAATACTAACCTTCATATGCAGGTATATATGGCCTGTCTCCGAGAACAAGCCTTGGGAAATGTTGCACAGTCTTTCAGACAGAAGTATTTGCTATTCTCAGCTGTGCTGTAAGAGGTCTTGATAATACTAACCTTCATATGCAGGTATATATGGCCTGTCTCGAAGAACAAGCCTTGGGAAATACTGCACATTCTTTCAGACAGAAGTATTTGCTATTCTCAGCTGTGCTGTAAGAGGTCTTGATAATACTAACCTTCATATGCAGGTATATATGGCCTATCTCCAAGAACAAGTCTTGGTAAATGTTGCACAGTCTTTCAGACAGAAGTATTTGCTATTATCAGCTGTGCTCTAAGAGCTGTTAAGAAAGGTTACCATGGTAAACGAATTCTCGTCCTCTCAGACAATCAAAGTGCTTTAAAAGCAACCTGTCCTGGACAAAGAGAAGTCGGGAAACTGGTCTTCGGTCCATGCAACACTTTCCTCATCTCATCTGAGATTGGAGAGAACAGGAATAAGGAAAATAGTTGTACCAATTTCTGAAGACGGTCACTTCAGGAAACGTCTACGTAAAGTAGGCCTCTACAAGTATGGACCCATTTGTGGAATGTCAAAGAGGATGAGGAAACTGCCCACTCCTGGCAACAAAGAGACCTACTCTTTGTATAAACAGGAAAGGTGCAACTTGTTCAGGGAAGAAGCAATGAAGGCATCCTGTAGAATAAGCCCGCGAGAGGTTATCTATCTACAGGGCAACGTCCACCGGTTAAATTCCGTTATGCGTTTTGGAACATGAAACTAATGAGGAGGAGGCGGCGGTTGTTTTGAAACTGTTATAAAGATAATCACTGCCCTTGTGGAGGCAGGCTATATATCACAAGAGGCGGCCACTCGAGTCACAAGTGCCGGCCGACAACAGGTCGATATATCTCGATATATCTAACACACTACATTAACAAACACAAAGTGGCGGAACGAAGAGCACGCTAAGGAGTTAATTAATTATATTAATGAAGGAGGAGATGACGTCAGCAAGGAGAACAAATTACTTTTAGCTACAGTTGAAACTAAACCGTTGTGTGGTTGCCATAGCAACAGAACAGTTGTTTCCTCATTACCAACAAGGGAAAGAACCTTTCATATCAGTTCAAAATTTAAAATATCTCATGTGTTACATTCACATGACGTTTCGTTTTTTGGTGGCTACACAAATATTTTTACGAAAGTTTATTTTCCTATCTACTTCATTTTAATCCAGATAAACCTTTACAGAAACAGCTACATTACACATTTCGTTATAGAGAACAGCGATAGTCAAATGTTTAACAACTGGACGCTATATGCTGCCTTAAAATTCCATACTGTTTCCATGACATCGCGAGAAACAACCGAATGTCGACAGGACTTTAAAAGAATGAAAAAGTATTAAACATTTCGAACTATTATTAACGGATACCTCGGAAATGGATGCTGCAACAAAATATTTATTTGAAATAAATTGTGTATTTCCGGTGAAATTTCGGCATGGAATTTGAGAATGTTGTATTGTAGCCCTACTGTTGGAGAGCCAGACATGAAGTTGTTTATATTGTTGTTGTGGTTGCACCATGTATTGCGGGAGATATGTTTCTTGGAGTGTTCGCCCCACATACGGTACAAACTTTCCGGTGGCCTTCGCCCCACGTTTAAAATGTCAACTTTGTATTTTAATGTTATTTAAATATTATATATGTATGCCTTGGCTGCGTTATTAGTATTTTAGAGCACGTATCTCTTAGCAGGGCTGGTACGGCTAAAGAACAAGGCTTAGGCAGGTTATAATTATACTCCTTTTTTTTATTAATCCTTCACACAAATAAATAACACTTCACTGATATATCCTACTGCAGAGCTGTGAGATTATTGTTAATTGTACTTTTTAACACGTAAACTTTATATTATTCACACAACATTGAAGTTTTTGTCTCACACTGAATACGTATAAAATCTAACTGCACGGGAACGCTGCCTTCTAGCGTCTGCCGCCTGAATTTGCACATTTCATCTATTTCAAGTCTCTGATTGGCTAAGCCCTACTCCAACTTTATTTAACTTAAAGCTTTTCTAGTTGTTGATTGGCTATTTATAAACTGTTTAGATATTACATTATTGTTCCAAGCACTATTACTAGCCTTTATTAAACTTTCTAATTTATTGTAGTCTCAAGGTTACCTCATTGTTACCAATTTTTGGCTTTTACTTTGTAATTGTGTTTGCTACGGAAGGCAGCTTGCTTGTATTCTCACAGCTCCTACATTGTTATACATTCACATAACATTATTATACATGTACATAATACAATGACTGTTATATACACATATTGCTTTAAGGCGGGCTGTTAGACTGATATCATTTAAGTAATAAAAATACTGCAGGTAATAATAGGGTATGTAAGGTCGGGATGAGTCCCGCTCCACACGTCATGAATCTCTCTACCAATGACAAGTTACAATTAGCTATGGGCATGACCTACTTCACAATCTGCAACGTAAAGTATTTCGAAAACGGCTAACGCTATGAAGAAATTCATGTTTTTTTAAAGATATCACAGTTTTGTGTAGTAAGTTTTGGTCTATCGGCTATACAAAATTAATTTATGTCTTGATAGAAAATTCAAGATGTATATTTTATTATCCCTATTTATGCATGTTAATTGGAAGGGTAGGTGGGTATATCCAATAAAATGATAGAGCGACAGAATGCTGCAGTAAGGAGGATCGATACGTACTCTCCGCTGCTGCGACAGGCCCCGTTCCTAGGTCAACCGGGGTCAACACTCAGTCACTACTTTGTTATACGCTCGCTCTCACAAAATAATGTTATCTGCTTCTTAATGTTTCAGTCACCCACGATGAAGCTGTCTTCTTCGGACACAAAGTAAATATATCTTATACCTAAAACTGTTGTATAAAAATTCCACTGAGAATACATGTTTTGAGGTCCAGTGTGAACATTGCTTTTTAAACTCGCAAGGTAATGTTTTTTATTAATTTGGCTATCCCAAAGAGCTCTTTACTTAGAAAATTCTCCATTACCTTTTATATAGCAAAAATCTCTGTGACAATTTTTATTAAAATATCGTGACTTTTAAATAATTCCATGACTAATAAAATGGCAAATGAAACGCTCTTCAATTTCACTGATAAACCATAAACAAATTTATCTGCATCTCTTTAAAACACAGAATTAATCAAACATGATTTTTGTTGCACTAGCCATTTCCGAGATATTCGTTTCAATATTTTATGATGCATTTTAAGTACTAGAAAAAAACCCGATGTATGGGTATAACAAACTACCCCAATCAGTAAGGAAAAGTAAACACCTACTTGTAAATAAATGTTATTGTTGAGTGAAAGGATACCGGAAGATGGACCAGTCACAATAAACAAACGTAAAAATGTTTACATCAATGTTTTGTGACACATGTTATTAGTGCTACTTGGAAATACAGAGTTTCAAAGCCAGCATATAAACATTTGACGATCAATCACTTCAGTCTGCCAACAACGAAATGTAAGATAAGACTATTTCTGCCAACATTTTTCTCAATTAACATAAAGTAGGTGGAAAAGTAAGTTTCTTTAACAATAATACATTTGTAGAATAGCGAGTAGAAAAAGTAATGTGAATGTAACATATCATAAGTCTTTTTTTTAAATTTCAAAATGAAAACGCTACAAACGCAAACATTCACAAATATTTCAATTAATTTGTGTGAATATAAGTGTAGAGAGATATTTGTATTTTTGAGCGCAATAATAGCCGAGCAGTTTAAACGTCAGCTTTCACACCGCTATGTTTGACAACCTGTTACACCGACAGGCACTTGTCGCGTCCCATCAAGTCGGCTTTAATTACTGCACGGGGCCTGTATCAATCACTGTAAAGTGTAGCCTTTGTTGTAAATTGCACAATGCAACTTTGTCAAGTTGAGCTTTACAAAGAAGGTTCAGTTGATATTTTATAAATTGTGCGTTTTAAGGAGATCTAAAACTTTTATGTAGTACCTTTTCCTATATCGCTAAACGGTTACCAGTTATACAAGATTATACAAGATTCCTTCCGAATGAAGAAGACTTCACAGGATATTCCCAAAAAATTCAAGATATACGTTTTATTTGCCATGTAAATATCTTTAATATAAGGCATTTAATAAAAAAAAATGGGGATATCATTGAAAATGTGTCGCATCTTTGGAAACTAAATGCAAAATTTGGTATTTATCCAGCTTTCAGTTTTAAAACACATACACGGATCTTTCTCTAATTTTTTTTATTCAGGGAGGCGCATATGCGGTGAAATCTCGAGCTCCAATTTTTGGATGGAATGCTATACCTTTTGTAGTTGGTAGAGAAAGTAAAAATGATGGAAGAAATTGCTAGAATACTACCTGCCTGACAAATCATTAAGATGACAAAATAACAAACAAACAGTTGTGAAAGAGGTTTGAATTGTTCTTGCCAGAGCTTCTTAGTCTGTTTATTTACGTACGAGGAGTGTGGCATAATAATTTATTTCAATGAATGGATCACTAATTGCTTGTACGGAACTGGTTGACATGCATTTAAACGCCACTTTGCACCGCAAGAAACCGTCCTCGTCTATGTTCCAGTCACTAATAAATGTGCTTGTATCAACTTGACGTGACGATTTCAATTCCTATTATGTTTCACGGATATTTGTAATCTATATAGGATTCAAACACAGAAAAAGTCACGAATAGGTAAATATCATCTGTGAATTGCTTGAATCTAGAACCACCTCTCACAACACATTTGGAAACAATAACTATGAGGGCGTTGTGCTAAGTTCGACTCTGGTCCTTGGAAGATGACCAACTTAATTAACAAGGTTGTTATTTCGTTTTTCACTTCGGGGCGAGTCCGGCTGAAACAGCGCGCTACCTCCCATAGAGTCAAGGTTGTCTGCATTCGTGAAGACAGAGAACAGCACACTCTAGAGGCAGGTAAGCGAATACTCCGTGGCTAGAACATTCTGGCTGGGGGATACGTGGTGCTGGCGCCCGCTATTGGTTGGCAGGTCAAGGCTCTCGTTAGGCTGTACTATGCACATTTTAAACTCCTACAAGGACACAGACAGGTTGTGTATCCACAAATATTGCTGATGTTTCCCACAAAGGACGCATCTTTCGAAATGCCTTCAGTTGGGGCTATTTTCGCTCAGTAAAATTGCTCTTTTGATACGAAATATTAGGAAACATGTTATTTTGGTTCATTTGAGACGGTCCGTACAAACAAAAGGAGAGAGCGAAGAATGAGTGTTGTTGCGGTTACTTTTGCAAGCAGGCGTGGCTATCGGAAACAGACTCATGTGATCAATGTGGCACTGTTTGCCGTCTTTACATGTCTGATTCAGGGTATGTCGTGGATGGCCATGCCACTGCAACAAACTGTTTTCCACAGCGATGTAAGTGCCAACGTCGTGCAAAAAGTGAGACGTCAGTCGGTCGACTCATGCAGATGATGACTTCACGGCCAAGAAGTGCTACCAACTGTGTGTGGCTGCAAGAACCTTGACACTATTCTCATAAATTGTGATTTTTGCAATGGAATGTGTCCCTACTTAAAATACCATAAGTGTATCACAGTCATAAATTTTTAAAAGCTGTTTCATGTCACATTATACTGTAGCAATTAAAGCTGAAATGAGTGAATAGTCCTGCTGTGCCCATGCGTTTTTCTAAACATTATTTTTTATTCTGGGGAACTCAAAACACGTATTTATAGTGAAATATCGGTATCGAATACAATACCCCCAAAGGCAAGTAGTAGAGAAAGTAAAAAGTGCATCATTGGGGAATATTTTAATGTAAGAAAACAACACATGCAGGTGGTAGATGTCTAGTTTGTATCCTTTGACAGTGTCGAAGAAGTGTTAGTGTTACAAGCGAAATTCATTGATTGGGTTCGAGCCCGCGACGTAAACATTAAGGTAGAGAATATGAAAATGGCGGGCGCATTAGACTCTCTCTGAAGAGAGACGTTAATTAAGTAAGGGAAATAAATTAACAAAAGAAAGACGCAGAAGCAGACTCTAGAGGAGAAGAAGAAGTCAAGTACCATTGTGTGCGCTTAACATCTCAAAAGGGGGATTTTAAAGCTTTGCTTCTGACTACTACGATGTTTCCGGGAGAGAGGCAGGTGACTCTGAAGGGCCTCCTCGCATTCATTTGTTTTGCTGTGGAGCTGGCAGACAGCGCTTCCACAATACGAAACAACAATTCTACCCCATAACCTTGAGTAGGTAGAGGAACTTCTATATGGATATTTCACTGAAAATACACATTTTGAAAGTAAAAGGATCAGTTTTAGAAAAAGTTCCGCGTGCATATGTTTCAGATTTTTATCAAACTTCCCGCACCCCAAACAACCCTTTACATTAACTTTTTATTTTCTCATATGCTAATAAAACTATTTTTATTAAAATACATATTTGAGATATTTACATATTAAATGAAAGGGATACCTTGAGATTTCTGTAAACAGCCTGTAAAAAAATCAAATAATTTTATGCCCTTTAACTGCTGTGATCCTTAGCGTCCCATTCTATATTGGGCGTGAAAGACTGGTAATTTTGCTCAGAGGCCTCTTTATCAGACTTGAGGTTCTTTCACGTGCCGTAACTCTACGACACGGGACCACCGGCTTTACTTCCCTTCCGAAGGAAACCATGCTAAGGATTTTTACACCCAAAAAAAAATCCATCGCCGCACGCCAGGTTTAAACCCGCGACCTCGGGAACTAGAGGCTAGCGTGGTACCCCTAGACCACGGAGGACGACATTTTTCTGTATAACTATACAACATATTTTATGTCAAGTACGTTTTTGTAGGTATGCGCTGTTCTTGTTTTCAAATACTTCACCGTTCTTTTGTTGCTGGTCATGTCAGCAGTGAACTATCGCCCCGGAGGAACGGATCAAGACTTGCTGCTCACAGAAGGGGACACCAAGCAAGCATGCGCGCGCATCGCCTCACACCTCAAACATGACACGGAAATCGTGCTACATGAAAACCCCTTGCATTCGTCTAGGTCACAGTGGTCAGTCGGCGGGAATCGAAAGCGAGCCATCTCGCTAGGTCCATGGAGTATTTAGAAAAGTAAGGTTCAGTAAGAAGAGAGACAGTCATTTGTTTTGTAGAGTGGCAAGTCGCCAGTGTTTCGTTCCTTGACTTGCTAATTCTGGCGTCTGTTGTTACAGGAAATGCATCGCGACGCTCCCAGCTGGTCGCTTCACAGTTATTAAACATTCGCCACCAATCTAATGTGGAAATGTTGAGCAAACAGTCTTATGAATTACAATGTCTTCTTCAGTTTCGTTTATCACAGACTCATCTTTTAGTGCAACTAGTGTGTGCTGCCAATGCCCTCGCGGATCTGCTTTGGTGTTAAAGGGGGCCCTAGAAACGAGGCAGATCACCGCACGCGGGCACTCGGTCCCTTATGCTTCTACCGCGACCCCCGGGAGGGAGAAACCCGAAACGCGAGCAGAGCGCAGACACAGAAGGGGTCCCTAATGTTTCCAGATTTAAAGCCTCCCGAGCCTACTATATCGGGCCTCCTGGGGTCCTCCACCTAGAGGCAGGTTCCAGTCCAGCAGTCCCTGGACGACGTCAGGATGAAACTTCCACAGAGAGTCCTGAAACAGATGATGGGTACAGGAGAGTCGAGGTAGAAGAGGAGCATTGCCGGCCGACCCGGGGAAACCACGAAAAAACCACGTGTCAGAGTGGACCTCTCGAATACGAGTCACACACCACGCTCGGTTACTTTCGCCGTATAGTAGGGCAATGTCGAGCTTTCACCGGAAATACATGTTTTGAGATCTCCTGAATCAAAACACAGCATTTTTAGAGAGGTCCGCGCGAGCACTTACAAATAAAATGTTTATCTTGGGAATAGTCTGTGAAGTCCTCTTCTTTTGGAGGAAATCTTGTATAATAACTGGTAAACGTTAAGTAATGCTGGACGAAAAGTTTACATCTCTTTAAAGCACTCAGTTTATTTAAAATAAGTTTTTTGTGCCTGAGTCATTTCTGAGATATCCGTTACTAAAGGTTCGAATTCTTCAACACTTTCATTCTCTTGAAGTCTTGTCAACATTCAGTTGTTTCTCGTGATGTCATGGAAACAGTATTGAATTTTAAGGCAGCATATAGCGTCCAGTTGTTAAACATTTGACTATCGCTGTTCTCTTTGTATCTATAACGAAATGTGTAATGTAGCTGTTTCTGTAAAAGTTTATCTCCATTAAAGCGTAGAGATATAAAAATAAGTTTCATTAAGGGTAGTCTGTATACTGAGTAATAAACTATAGAGGGCAGGGAAAGTCATGTGAATGTATCACATCAGATTTTTTAATAAATTTTAACCAATGGATGGTATAATTAAACAAATACACCCCTAGCTTCCTTAGTAAACAAAGTATATTAGTGAACTTAGAACATATTTCAGTCCGATATGGTGAAAACTTTCTGATATAATCTTCCCTTAAGTTACTTCTGGCATTAAAATGGTATTGTAATTATACTTGGGTTCTTTCGTGTCAATTCGTTGTTCGTTCCCTTTTATCAGGTACATCATCATGGTATTGTAATTATTTTGTTTGTTAACGACGCTGTCAATTGTCATATGAGCGCCGCCAGTAAGTCTACTGACATCGTAGTGTGTCACTTTCCATTATCATATGTTCCAAAACGGCATCTCGTGTGCAACGAGAGACATCGATATCAGTTTGTTTATAGCGTGCATCTGCTGTAACCTTAAGTCTGTCCTTGTGAGTTTTAAAATTTGGTGTTAGTCCCTGTCTTATGTGTCACATTCACATGGCTTTCTTTACCTATTCTACTTCATGCTAGTCGAGACAAACGTTTAAACAGCGGATCGCTATGTGATGACTAAAATCCACTCTGCCCATGACATCAGCTCAAAAAATGTAATCACTGATTCAGAATACTTCGGAAACGTTTAATGCTACAATAAAATTGTGTAGGTACATGTTTGTTATTAACTTTCAGTCGTCTATTGTGGTTTACCAATTCCTTCCGGATTAAGCTTACTTTCCAGAAAATTCAAGATATACATATGTACATGGTATTTCTCATGTATGCGTCTTTAATACATGGCATTTTAATCAAAGCTTTTGAGAAAATAAAAAACAATTAAACATTTACCACGAAATACTAGAGGAGGGAAAGTTCTTGGTTTGAATAAAGCGTATTTTATAACCGGTGAACTCAATACATGTTACTACAGAGAATTAATGTCAAGTTTTCTATGTTACACGTTAACAAACGTAACCATATTGCTTACTTACAAAACTTTCTTCACTCTTGTAATGCAAATACCAGAAAATGTATCACACATTTGGTAGCAAGATCCTAGGTAACAAACTTCCAAAAATTAATATGCAGATAAACATTTCTAAATATCAAACTTTAATATACACATTTATAGTATTTTTTAAATATCCATACTTCTTTACAATAAATGAAATCATTTTGTGTCCTGGAACAAATGATAAAGATTGTAGCACTCTATTTCCTAAAAGTGAACTAAATTATCAAACCCTAAACCCACAACTATATTTGATACTAAGAAAACGCTACCTGAACGTTTGACAGATCGCATCAAAGTGACAAGAAATAAAACACTTGACGCGCTATGTATACTTTGTTTTCGTCATCACGTGACATGCCGATGATTAATTTGGGTCATGTTAAACAATGTTATCGATTGTGTCTACAGGAGCACATCTCGGGTTGCCATGACAACCACTGTGCCGATGTTTCATACGAACAACCAACTATAACGTTTTATGTGAATATGCCACTTTCGTCTTATTCACATGACTTTCTCTACCCTCCATCGTTTATTACTGGGTATAAAAATTATTCTTGCGAAAATTTGTTTTTCTATTTAATTCACTTTAATCGAGATAAACGTTTACAGAAACAGCTACATTACACATTTCGTTATAGAGAACAGCGATAGTCAAATGTTTAACAACTGGACGCTATATGCTGGCCAAGACATCACGAGAAACAACTGAATGTTGACAATTCGAACCATTAGCGGCAGATATCTCGGAAAGAGCTGGTGCCATAAGAAGTAATTTGAAATATGTTGTAGGTATGTTTTAAAGATATCTGCTGTTTTGGTTATCTGTTAACCTTCACAAGCTATACCCACAAAATTCAAGATATACATTTTATTTATGATGCAAATATCTTCAAGCTTTAAACAAGCACCTACTACTTTTGAGAAAATAAAAAAATCGAAAAAGGTTGCATGTAAAGGGTAGTTTAGGGTGGCGGATTGTTCTGAAAACCTTCGTCTAGTGTCTTTGGAAGATACTGAACTTAAATACCAAGTTTGGTATTTATCCAAATTTTCGTTTTTGAGGTGTGCTGTTCACACATTCCGCGGTTCTTTTGTAATAATGCTTTTTTTATTCAAGGGTCCCCAAAATATGTATTTTCGGTGAAATACAGAATTTTAGTGGTATGCAATACTATGTATGTGTTACATTCAAAAAAGTTTCTCAACCCATTCTTGTAGAAACTAATGTTTGAAAAGATTGTATTTACCCTGCCGGCTCAGTCAGCGCCACAGCCAGGCGAGGTGAATGAAAGCAAATCCGGAGACCCTGAGCCACCATTCCCATAACATTCAACAAGTAAGTGTTATTTCTCTTACAACATATGGTGTTGTGATGACAATCATTTTGAAAAAAGAGGAACCCCAGAAGAATGTTGTTGACTCGGACCAGGATGACGTTTTACTAAACGCGTCAAACGTCGATATTTGAAATTTATTAACGGTTTTAAAATAAATTTCCATCGGAAAACCACCCTAAGATGTGTTCATGATTTACAAAATCTACTGGAGTTGAGTCCGTTAGCGTGAGTTACCGGATAAGCTTTTTCCGGGCATTTCCCTTACCCTGAAAACGAGAAGAAGAAGTCGCGTAACTTGAAGCTGTATGGATCCCGGGCTCATTTGACCATTATTTCATACTACTACTAGGTTAAAGGACCTAAAGCTTCAAGGAAAGCGACAAAAAGTAAACAAAACGTTACGAAATCTCAAATACCTGGTGTGCGAAACCTAAGGACGAAAGTAATCTTCGACACTGTCAAGTAACATAGCTGGATTAATCATACATAGAGGGAACAGGCAGCTAAACGAAATATGCAATGAGACGAACAGAAATGCCACTTTTATTCATAGACCATAAGCTACACTAAAGTCAATACGACATATGATGGCTCTCTAGTTTACAGAAACAGATACATGGTGATTAAAAGGGTGTATGATCACCACGGACAGCAATGTATGCTCTGCATCGTGTTCCCATGCTGGCCACAAGCTTGGTTCTTGTGGTAGAGCGTTCCATTCCTCCACCAGTGCTGTTAACAACTGTTGGATGGTCGTTGGTGCATGTGGATGTGCTGCAATACGTCTCCCCAAAGCATCCCACACGTGTTCGATGTTGGGGAACGGGCAGGCCAGTCCATTCGCCGAATATCCTCTCGTTTCAAGAGATCCTCCACCTGCGCTGTTCGATGCGGTCGCGCATTGTCATCCATAAAAATGAAGTCAGGACCGACTGCACCCCTGAAAAGACGCACATGGGGAAGGAGTACAGTATCACAATTGACCAGTGAGCATACCGTGTTCAAAGATTTGGAGGTCGTGCGCCCATGCAACATTATGCCTCCCCAAACCATAACACCCGGACCACCAAAACGATCATGTTCAAGGATGTTCCTGGGTTCATAACATGTTCCCACCTCTCGCCAGATGAGGGTGCGTCGAGAATCACTACTTAGACTGAATCTGCTCTCATCCGAGAGCACGCGACCCCATTCCTCGTTGGTCCAATTTTGATGCTCTTGGGACCATCGCAAATGGTGCCGCCGATGTCAATGGAACACAACGTACTGGCTGTCAGGCAGAGACCACCTCTGTGTAGTCGCCGTACCACTGTGTGTCTAGCTGTCCTGTTAAATGTGGTTGCAATTGCACCCTCTGTTTGGCGTGGATCCCTTCTTGCTGTTGCACAATATAGCGGTCATCTGCTGCTATAGTTGAGCGTGATCAACCACCACCTCTCGTTGGGACAGCAGTGCCTGTGGTTTGGAAGGGTCCCCATGCACGTGAAACAATGCTGTGAGCAATTCCAAACTCCTGAGCAACACTCGTCACACTTCGCCCTTCTTCCAGTTTCCCGATGATTCTTCCCCGTGTGAAGTGATCCAAATGGTGTCTACAGGCCATGAAGAACACCGTAACAACTCGCTAAGTGCCACACACGTCTTGTCCTGCCCCGTGTTGCGGGACCATAGGCTCGCTACACTCACGCCATGTGACGTCCAGCTTCCCCGTGTGAAGTGATCCAAATGGTGTCTACAGGCCATGAAGAACACCGTAACAACACGCTAATTGCCACACACGTCTTGTCCTGCCCCGTGTTGCGGGACCATAGGCTCGCTACACTCACGCCATGTGACGTCCAGCTTCCCCGTGTGAAGTGATCCAAATGGTGTCTACAGGCCATGAAGAACACCGTAACAACTCGCTAATTGCCACACACGTCTTGTCCTGCCCCGTGTTGCGGGACCATAGGCTCGCTACACTCACGCCATGTGACGTCCAGCTTCCCCGTGTGAACTGATCCAAATGGTGTCTACAGGCCATGAAGAACACCGTAACAACTCGCTAATTGCCACACACGTCTTGTCCTGCCCCGTGTTGCGGGACCATAGGCTCGCTACACTCACGCCATGTGACGTCCAGCTTCCCCGTGTGAAGTGATCCAAATGGTGTCTACAGGCCATGAAGAACACCGTAACAACTCGCTAATTGCCACACACGTCTTGTCCTGCCCCGTGTTGCGGGACCATAGGCTCGCTACACCCACGCCATGTGACGTCCAGCTTCCCCGTGTGAAGTGATCCAAATGGTGTCTACAGGCCATGAAGAACACCGTAACAACTCGCTAATTGCCACACACGTCTTGTCCTGCCCCGTGTTGCGGGACCATAGGCTCGCTACACTCACGCCATGTGACGTCCAGCTTTCCCGTGTGCAGTGATCCAAATGGTGTCTACAGGCCATGAAGAACACCGTAACAACTCGCTAATTGCCACACACGTCTTGTCCTGCCCCGTGTTGCGGGACCATAGGCTCGCTACACTCACGCCATGTGACGTCCAGCTTCCCCGTGTGAAGTGATCCAAATGGTGTCTACAGGCCATGAAGAACACCGTAACAACTCGCTAATTGCCACACACGTCTTGTCCTGCCCCGTGTTGCGGGACCATAGGCTCGCTACACTCACGCCATGTGACGTCCAGCTTCCCCGTGTGAAGTGATCCAAATGGTGTCTACAGGCCATGAAGAACACCGTAACAACTCGCTAATTGCCACACACGTCTAGTCCTGCCCCGTGTTGCGGGATCATAGGCTCGCTACACTCACGCCATGTGACGTCCAGCTTCCCCGTGTGAAGTGATCCAAATGGTGTCTACAGGCCATGAAGAACACCGTAACAACTCGCTAATTGCCACACACGTCTTGTCCTGCCCCGTGTTGCGGGACCATAGGCTCGCTACACTCACGCCATGTGACGTCCAGCTTCCCCGTGTGAAGTGATCCAAATGGTGTCTTCAGGCAATGAAGAATACCGTAACAACTCGCTAATTGCCACACACGTCCTGTCCTGCCCCGTGTTGCGGGACCATAGGCTCGCTACACTCACGCCATGTGACGTCCAGCTTCCCCGTGTGAAGTGATCCAAATGGTGTTTACAGGCCATGAAGAACACCGTAACAACTCGCTAATTGCCACACACGTCTTGTCCTGCCCCGTGTTGCGGGACCATAGGCTCGCTACACTCACGCCATGTGACGTCCAGCTTCCCCGTGTGAAGTGATCCAAATGGTGTCTACAGGCCATGAAGAACACCGTAACAACTCGCTAATTGCCACACACGTCTTGTCCTGCCCCGTGTTGCGGGACCATAGGCTCGCTACACTCACGCCATGTGACGTCCAGCTTCCCCGTGTGAAGTGATCCAAATGGTGTCTACAGGCCATGAAGAACACCGTAACAACTCGCTAATTGCCACACACGTCTTGTCCTGCCCCGTGTTGCGGGACCATAGGCTCGCTACACTCACGCCATGTGACGTCCAGCTTCCTGTGTACGTGTGAGAGACGTCTCGCACCTTCACCTACTTCCACCAAGTAGTGTATTTGTTATGTTACTTTAACCATCTCGTCCTTAGGTTTTGCACACCAGTAATTTAGAAAATACCCCATCACAGTAAAACCCCTCATGTACTAGATAACGAAACTATGTTGTTATTATAGAACAAGTGAATGCTAATCAAATATTTACATTTGTTTCAGACTAGTTTGATAGAAATGCACAATTTTTAGGGTTGATTGAAACCTATGACTCCAGTTCACTGCTTTTATGCAGGTTTCCGACATGAACATGTGATTAACAGAGAAACGTTCATGACCGGTACACAGGAGCCAATAAACCGTCGCGCTTTCCCCGTTATTTCTAACTTCATATTTTGGACACCTAAACAAATGAATAATGCGCTTTGTTGCTGACTTTCGCGAATTTGCATAACAAGTTACACTAACGCCATATCCTTTATTGACCTCGTGTGCTGGTTTTAAACTGTGGTGCGCGGACCAGCTACAAACCGCGAGTACGGTTTTACCTTCTCTACCATTTACGTATATGAAGTAGGGGATGTGTTACATTCCAACCAAAACCTTTATGCCGACATTTCACCGTAAATACATGTTTTAAGGTCCACTGAACTGAAAAAGAAACATTTTGCTCCAAGTGTGTCTGGAAAAAGCGAAAAATGAATACAATACCAAAATTGGTATTTAAATTCAGTATCTTGCAAAAAAAATGCAATACGATGGTTTCCCAGAAAGTTTCACACGTCAAACTGCCCTTAACACGAGAGTTTTGAGTTTTTAAAAAGTAACTCACAATATTAGTTAAGATGTTTACCTGAGAAGTATATGTTGAATTTTCTGAAAAGTCCTCTTCATTCTTAAGAGACAGACGAAATCTTACTTCCGTATTTGTTGTTAATAGTTTACCGTATCACATGATGCCAAAGAAAGAACATACAATTTCATAGGTGCCCATTACTGTTTGTCTGGATTAACACGAAGTAGACAGTAAAATAGCGGTTACAATTTTACGTTAAGGTGACAAAGTTCGATACATTCCGGAAAAACTTTGATTAAGCTTAAGTTTTCCCGGATGTGGGTGAGTTATGTAATTTCTGCTGACACACATTAAATGTCTCACGCTGGTACGCGGTACCTCGACAGTCAGCTAGTTTGTTGTTTATTAGAGTAGAAACTTTGGGGTCAGAAATTACATGTCGAAACGGAAAATTCAGCTTTGAATCCGTAACACATCCTTGGTCTAAAACTTCAATGGAAGAAGAAGAATATCACATGTTGAAATAGAAGTCAACTAGTTTTGCTTATCTCACCCAACAGGGGAAAACATCGCGAGAGGATCAAAAGAAAACGTGATATCTTATCCGGCGTCGCGACGCGTCGACTGCTGTTGCAGGGGTGTACCAAGTGGCTCAGGTAACAGCTTTGTATTTCACTCAAAAATGAAACATTTTCTCAGCTTCCAAAAGAAGCAATTCTAGAGAAACAATACATGCCCCTAACGTTTTTATTTTTGATAGTGTTTAATGCCCGCACTTGGCAAAGAAACGCTCCAAGGCTAGGTTTAGTCAGGATGGACGCTCCTCCCATTCGTGAGTCCGTGCCGTAACAACCTGGGCTACTTGTGTCAGTAACGGTTGGTTTCTATCAACATGTAAAGTTGCCCGGGCAGCTTCTTAAAGACGATTGGTCGAAGACCGCGGGCGTGAACTGATAGTCAAATGTTTAATATGCTGACTTTGAAATTGCGAGAAACAAAAGAACGGTGACAGCACTCAAAACATGTCAAAGTTTCGGAGAATGCAAAGCAATAACAATGAATGTCTGCCAATTGATTAATGGCATCAAAAATAAAATAAAGAGTACGTGATTTATCAGGGTTTTCTGTACTTTTTCACCGGGAAATTTGACAAATACCTACACATGAATGTATAGCTGCCAGCCAACTATAAGTACCCCTAAGGCTGCTTCACAACAGCAGCGTTCCTGGGCACTCTTCACTGTAGAGGTGACATGAGACACCTGCTGCTGCGTGAGGTGTAGTTTCTTTATATGCAACTCAAAAATTAACATAGAACATTAAACAACTTTGATGTACGACATTAAACATTATTGAACTTTGACGTTGGCAGTTAAAAACAAACGCAAAAGTGTGATCGTAACTTGACGTTTTATCCGGAGCGACAACTTGGTCATGTAAAGAGCGTTCCTTCAACATACTAAGGGGGTGGGGTCAGCCGCAGGGGTAGGGTGAAACTGACAGAAGAGAAACTCTGGCACACAATGTTTCCATTCAACGGAAAGTTTCCGATGTGAGAGGAATTCCTGATAACAAACAGAAATATCAACCTAGATATCTAGCTGTTGTAACGTGAGGGGAGATTCACATGACTTTCTCTACACACTATTCTTGCCAAACGTTATTCTTCTATCTACTTCTTCTTTATCCACATAAACCGTCATTTATTATTTGTAGAAGAATACAGTAAACTAAAGCGATAGTCAAATGTTTTCAGAGCTGACCGCTATTCTGTTTTCTTTGCATGAAGTACAAAAACAATAGCGATTTGATTACAGCTTATTGTTGGAATAACCCAACAACAACAAAAGACCTGATGTGTTACATTCACATGACTTTCTCCACCTCTTATTCTTGCCAAAGGTTATTTTCTCATCTGCTTCGTTTTAATGGAGACAAAATATTGCGTTACACGTTTGTTGACGGAACAGCGACAGTCAAATGTTGAACAAGTGCCATGCAATAGCGAGACTTGAACCATTGTGTTGGAGATGGCTCATGCCATAAAAACGTTATTTCAAATAAACTGTGTGTCTCAAAGAGATTAACGTTATACAGAATCTCGTCAGACGAAGAGGATTTCACAGAGAATTAAAGATACACATTTTATTTGTAATGTAAATATATGACGTTTTAATCAACATCGTTAGAGCCATTTTTTAGAAAATTATTTATATAAAAGTTCCATGTAAACGGTAGTTTGGGGGAGGATTTTCTTGAAAGTCTCCGCGTCGTATCTTTGAAGGTACTGAACCTAAATACCAACTTTGGTACTTTTGGGATTCAGGGGCCTCAAAACATGTATTTCCGGTGAAATCTCGATATCGAATTTTTAGTTGAAATGCAATACCTTTTCCACCTCATAGGTATGAGTATAATTAAATATCAAGGTTTGAGCGGAAGTGCACGTTTTGAGGTCTCAGTTGGCGTTTAGCTTGAGCACGTTCCCAGGATGTGACACCGAGATTTTCAAAAGAATTCCTCCCGCCCCAAACTACGAAAATCTTTCGTTATTTTTTATTTTCTCAAAAACGGCTGCAACAGTTTGTGGTGCACTTGGTCTCGCTAGCAACAAGTTTACAGCCTGCATCACAGAGGCAAATCGCAAACGTGTTGCATAATTATTACCATGACTGTTACACATTTCGATAGGGTATTTAGGTGCATATGAACTCATAAGAAATAAAAAAACCCTCACTTTACGTTTCAAAGTGCGCTGCGAGAACATTTAGATCAAGAACCGCAATATTTGTGAAATGCGTCACAACTTTGTGTTATTGAATCGCAAAACTGGGCTAATAATCAATTTGGAAGAAAATAAACGTAGCACTGCAATGGACCGTTGGGCTATCGGAAAGTACGCATGTCTTATATCTTCCTGTTTTGTTAATAAGCAGTTATCTGGTCGTAACCGCTCCCTCACGGCACGAAAGAGGAGTTCTTAGAATTGAGGTGAGGTGGTTATAGGCAATATTGTTTAGTGTCTGTATAAAAATATTCACGTGTTAACAGTTTTAGGGAACATGCAGTCGTTCTCCAGTTGAAACTTGAACACATTCTGTGAGGTGTCCTACCTCTTCAACATTAAACACTCACGGATATTACATGCGCATTCGGGGTCGATGACCATGGGCTTCTAACAAGCGAATGTCGGCGATTTCTCTCTCCCTCTCACATTTCATCCTTTCAAAAGCTAAACGCAATTCTACTTTGAAGAGCATGCCAATACGTCAGCAGCTACTGATGCATCAGATGACTCAATTCGTTCACCTCGAATGTTTTCTTTCATTTTACGGAATAAAAAAACTCGCATGGGGTCAGATCTGGACTGTAGGGAGGGTGGGACAAATACCTGCAGAAATTGGGTTGTTTCTTGTGCACTGGGGGCAGAGGCATTGTCATGCATACCAGTCTTCTCACTTCATTGATCACTTGTGGCAGACATTTTCTGGTGTACCCTGTGACAGCAACAGTCTTTTGTCCCTCAAGCGGAATCGTCAGAATGTGGCCACTTGCTCAGAAGAAGGAACAGATCATCTTCTCTTTTGTTGGGGATCTTCTCCTGGGGAGACCCAGACCGATGACTGTCGTTTAGTTTCTGGATCATACTGGTAAATCCAGCTTTCGTCACTTGATACAATGTTAAGTATATCTTCTTGGATCTTCTCCTGGGGAAGACCCAGACCGATGACTGTCATTTAGTTTCTGGATCATACTGGTAAATCCAGCTTCGTCACTTGATACAATGTTAAGTATATCTTCTTGGATCTTCTCCTGGGGAAGACCCAGACCGATGACTGTCGTTTAGTTTCTGGATCATACTGGTAAATCCAGCTTTCGTCACTTGATACAATGTTAAGTATATCTTTTTGGATCTTCCTCCATTGAATTTGTCAACTATTTCCTGCACACGTGCTTGTTGGTGAAGTGGTAGGGGATCCAGCGACTGCAGAGACTCCTGGCGTCCAGGATTGTTTTCACTGCTGCTGATCCAATATTTTGGGCTTGTTGAATCTGACCATGATCTTCCCGCAACATGCGCTTTGTTTTTACCATTGTCTTCACCATCGATAAATGGTTACTGTCGCTTGAGATCCTTCTAGCGTAGGTGCTGACGATGCACATGCTGCTGTCTGGAGTTAGAAAAAGCTCCTTACCACTACTCTCAAAGCTTTCAGAGTGCGCGGCTGTTGAAACTGGAAACATTAAGGACTGCCTCCTTCACCTCCCGGGGCTGTAACTGGCGAGTTCCCCCTCCGATAAACACGTGCTAAACTTTTTGTTTTATGTATTAATACTTTTAATATGCGTATTTTGTGGACGTTTCAATGTATAAATACTAGAACTGCTGTCAGGAGACACAAATCTTGTACTGTTACAAGCAGGAGGGCAAGGTACACTTTTGTCTCTTCCGATAAAACAATGCTTAGCCCATTTTTGTGAGCACTCATGCAATTGTATATTTGTAGTTTTCATAATCTCAGATATTTAAAACTTAATTACAATGATAAGGCGTTCAAAATCCACTTTATAGCAAATCAATGTTTATTGTGTTTTTCTGATCGCCCTCCAACATGTCGAACACAAGACTCTTCTCGCGCAGAAAGGACTGAATCGAACAAATAGAGTCAGCGGTTGCCTACCTTTTATACTCGAGTGGCGCTCTCTAGAAGATGGGAAGGAATTTCTGTAGGTTTCTACCCGCGTCCCGATAACAGTTTCGGACACTTCGATAAACCTCCTGCCTACTACTGCCACATGGCAGCGGGTGCCGAAACCAGGCCCTGCCCAAGGCGGGACAAGAACTTACATTACCTGAAGTTTAAATCCTATCCTATCCTGTTTATTGCTTATTTGTTATCTTTATTTTATTGATTCCATTAGCTGTTCTTTTATATGACGATCGAAGCTAATATTCGTATACACCTAGGAACAGTTTCTGTATACCGGGTGTTAAAGTAGACCGAGCATCTAAACAGTATGTTTAACACTTCTCATTTTAATTATACACTATTACTGTACAGGAAAGTATTGTATTCGAGTGAACAATCACTTTTCATCCAGATTTCAGGGAAATACACGTTTTGTAGTAGCTTGAATACAAAAATCTGATGTGTTACACTCACATGACTTTCTCTACTCTTGTACAAACTATTTTACAAACGCTATTCTCCATATGCTTCATGTTAATCGAGAAGTTAATCTTATTGCTAATTTTCTTGTAGATGCAAGGGAAAAATGGTAGGCTTTAAGCGATAGTCAAATCTTTTAAGAGCTGGTTGCTATCTGGCGCATTCCATTCTCTTTGCATGTCCAGGACAAAAAAATCTGATGTGTTACACTCACATGACTTTCTCTACTCTTGTACAAACTATTTTTGCAAACTGTTATTCTCCATCTACTTCATGTTAATCGAGATAAACATTTGCAGACTCTATCTTATTGCTAATTTTCTTGTAGGTGTAAGGGGAAAATATATTTACAAGGGCAATATAGAAAAACAGTAGCCTTTAAGCACATACATATCTCTTAATAGCTGGTTGCTAGGTGCAGCACCATTCCCTTTGCCACAGATTAATACTCTTTGCATATCCAAGAAAATCTGATGTTACACTCACATGACTTTCTCTACTCTTGTACAAACTATTTTTACAAACTCTTATTCTCCATCTGTTTCATATTAATCGAGATAAACATTTGCAGGAACGATCTTTTGACATGCAAAGAGAATTACATTTTACACATAGCGACCAGTTCTAAAAATATTTGACTATCGCTTAAGGCGTACTATGTTCCCCTTGTTTTGTAATTGCAAGGGCAATATAGTAGCCTTTGAAGAAATGTAAATTTGTTGTAGGAGTTTGCCCCACGTTCTGGCGCCAATTTGAAGAAGGTGTTTTGTTGGAGTTGTTTATTTATTTAGCTCCACTTATGGACGCCAATTTGAAGTAGAATTGTTCTTTACGTTGTTTGCTGCTACGTATGAAAAGCCGATTTTGAAGTAAGAGTTGTATTATATTTCAACTGTTGGCGAGCCGAACACTTGAAGTAGTTGCAACCGCACGCATGGTATCCGGTTTCCGGTAGCCTTCGCCCCAAATGTACTTTCAGGTGGCCTTTGCCCCAAGTTTAAAAACATATTTAGCTTTGTAATTTGACTATTTCTTTAGATATTATATATTTATGTTTGCCTCGGCTGCGTCAGTATTATTGTTAGAGACATGGAAGTCTTGGCAGGGCGCGATGCGACAAGAATGAACGCTTACACAGACTTTAAGTTTTAATTCACTCCTTTTTATTAATCCTTGACACAAATTAAATAGCACTTCACTGATATAGAGAGCTGTGAGATTCTTTTTATTAATTAATTACACTTTTTACCACGTAAAACTATTTTTCGTCTCACACGAATACATATTAAATCTCTCAAGGACGCATCTTGTATCCGGTTACTATCACTGTCTGCAGGCAACTGACTAGATTTCAACCGTCTAAACTTGTAAATTTCTGCATTTAACTAACGTTTTTTCTGGTTGTTGATTGGTTATTTTTTATAAACTCACTAAAATTACATTAATGCTTCCAAGAATCACAAATAACATTTAAACTCTCAAACTCATTATTGCCTCAAGGTTACCTCATTGTTACCTCATTGTTAGCAACGTTTAACTTATTATTCTCACAGCTCCTACATTATTAAATTAGGTAATATATTCACATAACATTATTACACATGGATATAATAATATAAGCATATGCAATGACTGTTACATACATTTTACAAATTATTACATACACATATTGCTTCAAGGCGGGCTGTTATTGAATTTACATATTATATAACCAGACTGAAATCATTCAAGTGATAAAAATACTGCCTCACCTTTAAGCATAGATGTATCTGTTAATAGCTGGTTGCTAGGTGCAGCACCATTCTCTTTACCACAGATTAATACTCTTTGCATATCCAAGACAAAAAAATAAATAACGAATTCCCATTTGAGAAAATAAGTATTGAAAATTTTAAGGGAATAACAAGCAATATCTCGAAAACAGTTCACTCAACAAAAAAATGTATATGACATAAATTGTGTATTTTAACGCGATCTACATTTTTTGTGTAGTAAAATTTTGTCTATCTCTTATGGTTTACCAGTTATGCAAAAGTCGTTCACAATGAAGAATATGTTTGGAGACATTCCCAGAAAATTCGAGATATACATTTCATTTTTCATGAAAATATCTTAAACATATGATATTTTAATGAAAATCGTTAGAGCCATTTTTGAGAAAATTAAAATTTTCGAAAAATGTTCCATGTAAAGGGTAGTCTGGGGTGGGGGGATTTTCTTGAAAACCTTCGTGTCGCATCCTTGGAAGATACGAACCTAAATACCAAGTTTGGTGTTTATCCGACTGTTCGTTTCTGAAATATGCTGTTCACAGACACACACACAGACATGTTTCCAAAAATGCTTTTTTTGGATTCAGGGAATCCCAAAACATATATTTCCGGTGAAATCTCGGTATCGAATTTTTGGGTGGAATACAATACTTCCCCTACTTACTATACGTAGTAGAGAAAGTAAAAAACAGATTACTCAAAAACCAAAGTTGGTATTTAAGTTCGGTATCTTCCACGAAGATTTTCAACACAATGGCTCCAACGGAAACTACACTTCACATGGAATATGTTTTGCTATTTCTGACTTTTTCAAAAATGGCTCTACCGATTTTGATTATTTTAAGATGTTTAATAACGAATAAAATCGACGTCTTGAATTTTCTGTGAAGATCTCTTCATTTTGAATAAGTTTTGTAGAGGTAAACCATAAGAGACAGACAAAAAGAAGTGCATCTCATTAAACCGAGGCCCCGGATTCGATCCCTACCACGACTCTCATTGCTGTACCCATGAGCTTCATCTGTTTGATGTTGTAGGACCAGGCTCGTGGACAGGATGTGATCGGGTCTCTCCCCTTGAGGCAGTATTTTTATCACTCAAATGATATCAGTCTAATTATATAAAATATAATAGTATCCCGCCTTAAAGCAATGTGTGTATACTATAATATATAACGTGTATGTTAGTCATTGTATTATGTTTATATTATTGTGTACAGGTATAATAATGTTATGTGAATGGATTACGTAGTTTAACAATATAGGAGCTGTGAGAATAGAAGCAAGCTGCCTTTCGTAGCAAACAGGATTACAAAGTAAAAGCCGAAAGTTGCTAACAATGAGGTAACCTTGAGACAACAATAAATTAGAAAGTTTAATAAAGGCTACTAATAATTCTTGGAACAATAATAATGTAATATTTAAAACAGTTTAAAAACAGCCAATCAAAAACTAGAAAAAGCTTTAAGTTAAATAAAAGTATTCTATTGGAGTAGGCTTAGCCAATCAGAGACTTGAAATAGAAAAAATCTGATGTGTTACACTCACATGACTTTCTCTACTCTTGTACAAACTATTTTTACAAACGCTTATTCGCCATATGCTTCATGTTAATCTTATTGCTAATTTTCTTGTAGATGAAAGGGAAATTGCTAGTTTTAAGCGATAGTCAAATGTTTTAAGAGCTGGTTGCTGTGTGGAGTATTCCATTCTCTTTGTATTACCAGGACAAAAAAAAATGAATAACGAATTTGAGAAAAAGTATAAGTATTGGAAAATTTAAGGGAATAACAAGCAATATCTCGAAAATGGTTCACTCAACAACAAAAATGTATATGACATAAATTGTGTATTTTAACGCGATCTACATTTTTTGTGTAGTAAAATTTTGTCTATCTCTTATGATTTACCAGTTATGCAAAAGTCGTTCACAATCAAGAATACTTTTGGAGACATTCCCAGAAAATTCGAGATATACATTTCATTTTTCATGAAAATATCTTAAACATATGATATTTTAATCAAAATCGTTTGAGCCATTTTTGAGAAAATTAAAATTTTCGAAAAATGTTCCATGGAAAAGAGTAATCTGGAGTGGGGGGATTTTCTTGAAAACCTTCGTGTCGCATCTCTGGAAGATACTGAACCTAAATACCAAGTTTGGTGTTTATCCGACTGTTCGTTTCTGAGTTATGCTGTTCACAGACAGACACACACGGACATGTTTCCAAAAATGCTTTTTCTTGGATTCAGGGGGTCTCAAAACATGTATTTCCGGTGAAATCTCGGTATCAAATTTTTGGGTGGAATACAATACTTCCCCTACTTACTATACGTAGTAGAGAAAGTAAAAAACAGATTACTCAAAAACCAAAGTTGGTATTTAAGTTCGGTATCTTCCACGAAGATTTTCAACACAATGGCTCCAACGGAAACTACACTTCACATGGAATATGTTTTGCTATTTCTGACTTTTTCAAAAATGGCTCTACCGATTTTGATTATTTTAAGATGTTTAATAACGAATAAAATCGACGTCTTGAATTTTCTGTGAAGATCTCTTCATTTTGAATAAGTTTTGTAGAGGTAAACCATAAGAGACAGACAAAAAGAAGTGCATCTCATTAAACCGAGGCCCCGGATTCGATCCCTACCACGACTCTCATTGCTGTACCCATGAGCTTCATCTGTTTGATGTTGTAGGACCAGGCTCGTGGACAGGATGTGATCGGGTCTCTCCCCTTGAGGCAGTATTTTTATCACTCAAATGATATCAGTCTAATTATATAAAATATAATAGTATCCCGCCTTAAAGCAATGTGTGTATACTATAATATATAACGTGTATGTTAGTCATTGTATTATGTTTATATTATTGTGTACAGGTATAATAATGTTATGTGAATGGATTACGTAGTTTAACAATATAGGAGCTGTGAGAATAGAAGCAAGCTGCCTTTCGTAGCAAACAGGATTACAAAGTAAAAGCCGAAAGTTGCTAACAATGAGGTAACCTTGAGACAACAATAAATTAGAAAGTTTAATAAAGGCTACTAATAATTCTTGGAACAATAATAATGTAATATTTAAAACAGTTTAAAAACAGCCAATCAAAAACTAGAAAAAGCTTTAAGTTAAATAAAAGTATTCTATTGGAGTAGGCTTAGCCAATCAGAGACTTGAAATAGAAAAAATCTGATGTGTTACACTCACATGACTTTCTCTACTCTTGTACAAACTATTTTTACAAACGCTTATTCGCCATATGCTTCATGTTAATCTTATTGCTAATTTTCTTGTAGATGAAAGGGAAATTGCTAGTTTTAAGCGATAGTCAAATGTTTTAAGAGCTGGTTGCTGTGTGGAGTATTCCATTCTCTTTGTATTACCAGGACAAAAAAAAATGAATAACGAATTTGAGAAAAAGTATAAGTATTGGAAAATTTAAGGGAATAACAAGCAATATCTCGAAAATGGTTCACTCAACAACAAAAATGTATATGACATAAATTGTGTATTTTAACGCGATCTACATTTTTTGTGTAGTAAAATTTTGTCTATCTCTTATGATTTACCAGTTATGCAAAAGTCGTTCACAATCAAGAATACTTTTGGAGACATTCCCAGAAAATTCGAGATATACATTTCATTTTTCATGAAAATATCTTAAACATATGATATTTTAATCAAAATCGTTTGAGCCATTTTTGAGAAAATTAAAATTTTCGAAAAATGTTCCATGGAAAAGAGTAATCTGGAGTGGGGGGATTTTCTTGAAAACCTTCGTGTCGCATCTCTGGAAGATACTGAACCTAAATACCAAGTTTGGTGTTTATCCGACTGTTCGTTTCTGAGTTATGCTGTTCACAGACAGACACACACGGACATGTTTCCAAAAATGCTTTTTCTTGGATTCAGGGGGTCTCAAAACATGTATTTCCGGTGAAATCTCGGTATCGAATTTTTGGGTGTAATAAAATACTTCCCCTACTTACTATACGTAGTAGAGAAAGTAAAAAAGTACAAATTCAGGCGGCAGACGCTACAAGACAGCGTTCCCAACCAGTCCAGTTTAGATTGTGTACCCGATCAGTACGATACAGGTTCAGTGTGAGACATAAAACTTCATTGCGATGAGAATAATATAAAGTTTACGTGTTAAAAAGTACAATTAACAATAATCTCACAGCTCTACAGTAGGATATATCAGTGAAGTGTTATTTAATCGTGTGAAGGATTAATAAAACGAAGTACAATGGAACTATAATTTGTGTAAGCTTGTTATTTAGCCACACCGGCCCTGCTAAGAGATACGTGCTCTAAAAATACTACTGATGCAGCCGAGGTATACATATATAATAAATAAATAAACATTAAAATACAAAGTTGATTTTTAAACGTGGGGCGAAGGTCACCGGAAACTTTGTACTGTACGTGGGGCGAACACTCCAAGAAACATATCTCCCATACGTGGTTTAAAATAACTACTTCAAGTTTGGCTCACCAACAGTGGGGCAGCAACAACCCTCTCACCCTCCTCCCTCCCGGGGGTCTCAGGTAGTAGCACAAGGAGCCGAATGGCGGTTTCGGGGCCCCCATCCGTTTGTACCTTTAGCCTTTATATCTCATTAAAACATGGTATTCTTTTCAAATAACTTTTTGGGAGGGTAATTGGACAACTTTGTCAATTCGTTTGAATTTTTTTTTAAATATTGACACTAGTTGAGTTGTTTCTCATGATATTGCTGGAATGAAATGTCTTGTCTTTACACACATCCTTTGTCCGTTGTGAAGAACAGTGCTTTTCAATGATGAAAGGACCGTTTGAGTGGGAAGACCACACTAATACTTTGTTACGTTTAGACGAGCACACGACCTTCGTTTTCTTTTTGAATAAGCTACTGTAGTAATAAATTGCTGTGAAGGGTATCTGAAAAACTACTCAACTCAATTGAAAAGCTCAAGTCTTTCTGACGGATATGCGCCTATAAAACATCTTATTTCATATAATAGATTACAAAGCCCTTGTACTTGAATAGGAACACATGTAGTTATGCTTGCACATTCACGTTTAGTTGAGAATGCAAGAGAGTTACTCCAAAGGCCGCAAAATCCCGCCGATGTCTCATTCCAAGCTATATAACGATTTAGCAATTAAAAGACAGCAGAACAAAAGACAGTCGACTCTGTTTACCAGTATAACGCATGTTAATAATTCTCACGTAACAAAGTTTCCGCTATGCACGTGTTTTAATCAAGTCGTTAGCACGCAGTGTTAACCAGTTGTATAAAGAAAGAAAATTGGTAACATTAGAAATCACTGGACCATAATTGTCCTATACCCGACTACTGACAACTACGAGACTGTGTGTTTTCCAAAGATGTTAACTATGGCTGATCTTCATATTCACCAGCTTCACCTCTATCTCGTTGTGTATCTTATTAAATAACTAATGCGTCAAACAGAAACTTTCAGCTGCTGTAAATATCTAACAAGTTACTCGACCATTCCGACCGATGATTGTTCCACCACCAGGTTATGCAGCCCTGGAAGACGAGATTGCGTAAGTCAGACGTTTTGCCTGAATGCAGGGGGTTGTTCATCCGTTGTTGCGCTATGAAATGAGGCTTCAGCGTGCAATAATTTCGTAAAGAACAACGTCATACGAGCACACTGTCAATAAAATACCTTACATTCACACCTTTGTTACGAAAGTTTATTTTTGTATCTACTTCGAGGGAATACACAAACAGTTTCAACGAGACAAGTCAAATGTTTAATAAGTGGGTAGCTATGATGTGCTGTATGTCACAAGGAGAAACAACTGAATGCTGAGTTAAGGTGATACGACTTGTGTAGGTCGAATGGTGTTATACTTTACCTTGAGGATAATTCCCCACATAAGATCGCCGTCCAGACTCATTAGAACGAAGGGGCCCTCCGTTCTTGTTTGTCATCCCGATGTATTAAACATGTTATATATCGATAAACATCGCTAGAACCATTTGTCAGAAAATGAAAAGACATGAAACATTTTCAGTATGAAACGCAGTTCAGTTTGCGGCGAAAATCTTGCTATGGCATCCTTAGAGTTAGCGAGGCAACCTGTAAAAACATAGATTCTTGCGCATTCTTCTTGTAGATCAATATAGCGAAGTTACGAGGATCGTTTTTTAAGTAAGAACCGTTTTACTATAGCACACGAAGTATTTTATTTATCAACATAACTTTTATAGGCAACGAAAATATGAACATTATTTCAGTTTTCTACACAGCCATCATTAATGTGCAAACTGTTGTTCAGTGATGGCACCCGCTTTAAGATACCACCATCACAGAACTTTTACTGACCTTCACACTTGAGGGAAATGTTGATGAAGCCCCTTCACTGATCGAATCTAATCACGAACGTTCGTGCTCCCTTCCCCGTACACTGCGATTATTGCTGACAAGCTTCGATACAAAAAAATGTGAGTAAGATGGATCGGCGGTATCCTAAAGCTGGTGCCGCCACTGAACAACAGTTTACACATTAATGGTGACTGTACAGAAAAAACGTCTGATGTGTTACACTCACATGACTTTCTCTACTCTTGTACAAACGCTAATTCTCCATCTGTTTCATGTTAATCGAGATAAACGTTTACAAAAACTATCTTGCTAATTTTCTTGTACGTGCAAGGGGAATTGGTAGGCTTTAAGCGATAGTCAAATATTTTAAGAGCTGGTTGCTATGTGGAGCATTCCATTCTCTTTTTATTATCAGGACAAAAAAAATGAATAACGAATTTGAGAAAAAATGCAAGTATTGGAAAATTTAAGGAAATAACAAGCAATATTTCGAAAATGGTTCACTCAACAACAAAAATGTATATGACATAAATGGTGTATTTTAACGCGATCTACATTTTGTGTAGTAAACTTTTGTCTATCTCTTATGGTTTACCAGTTATGCAAAAGTCGTTCACAATGAAGAATACTTTTGGAGACGTTCTCAGAAAATTCGAGATATACATATTTGTCATGAAAATATATTAAATATATGATATTTTAATCAAAATCGTTAGAGCTATTTTTGAGAAAATTAAAATTTTCGAAAAATGTTCCATGTAAAGGGTAATCTGGGGTGGGGGGATTTTCTTGAAAACCTTCGTGTCGCATCTCTGGAAGATACTGAACATAAATACCAAGTTTGGTGTTTATCCGACTGTTCGTTTTGGAGTTATGTTGTTCACAGACAGACACACACACGGACATGTTTCCAAAAATGCTTTTTCTTGGATTCAGGGGGTCTCAAAACATGTATTTCCGGTGAAATCTCGGTATCGAATTTTTGGGTGTAATAAAATACTTCCCCTACTTACTATAGGTAATAGAGAAAGTAAAAAACGTTTTTTTCATTCTGCATTCTCCCAAGTATGTAAATGTTGAAACGCTTCTTGGGGTGAAATGTCGGAGCAAGTATAAAATTGATCACATACTAACTACCTCAAGAGTCTTCATACACTGTCCACTCTGCAATAAGGCCTAATGGAATATACCTTAGATTTGTGGCTTTTGCTGTTGAAGAATCCCTTAGCACTGCACGTCCTCATTATTACACAACACTTTTATGTCTGTGGCACCGTCTTCTGTTTAGCGGTTACAACAAATATAGATGGCTATGAACAGGCAATTGTTGTGGAATCGACGCATATTTTACAAATATTTTGGCAATTAGTGAAGTAATGTTATACTTTTGTAGCATTGTGAAGACAGCAGTATGCCACTCTTAGTCTGGATTTTCATGATTAAATGTACAGCTCCATATTTGAAGAAGGTAGTTACTGCTACGTATGAAAGATTATTGTTTGACGTATGGAAAAGCCGATTTGAAGTAGTTTGTATTATATTTCAACTGTTGGGGAGCCGAACTTGTAGTAGTTGCAACCGCACGTATGGTAAACAGTTTCCGGTAGCCTTCGCCCCAAATGTACTTTCAGGTGGCCTTTGCCCCAAGTTTAAAAAAATATTAACTTTGTAATTAAACTGTTTCTTTAAATATTTAATATTTATGTTTGCCTCGGCTGCGTCAGTATTATTTTAGAGACATGGATATCTTGGCAGGGCGTGATGCGACAAGAATGTAGGCTTACACAAGTTTTAAGTTTTAATTCACTCCTTTTTATTAATCCTTGACACAAATTAAATAGCACTTCACTGATATCGAGAGCTGTGAGATTCTTTTACTTAATACTTGCATTTTTTAACACGTATACTATTTTCGTCTCACACGAATACGTATTAAATCTCTCAAGGACGCACAAGCAACCGGTTACTAACACTGTCCGCAGGCAACTGACTAGATTCCAACCGTCTAAACTTGTAAATTTCTGTATTTCAAGTCTCTGATTGGCTAATCCCACTCCAATAGAATACCTGCATTTAACTAAAGCTTTTATTGGTTGTTGATTGGCTATTTATTATAAACTGTCACTAAAGTTACATTATTGCTTCCAATAATCACAAATAACATTTAAACTCTCAAACTCATTATTGCCTCAAGGTTAGCTCATTGTTAGCAACGTTTAACTTATTATTCTCCTCACAGCTCCTACATTATTAAATTACGCAATATATTCACATAACATTATTACACACGGATACAATAATATAAGCATATACAATGACTGTTACATACATTTTACAAATTATTACATACACATATTGCTTCAAGGCGGGATGTTATTGAATTTACATATTATATAATTAGACTGAGATTATTTAAGTTTTAAGAATACTATCTCATATTTTATATATGAACAACATGATTTTTACCTCTAAAATAAAAGAAAAGCATAAATAAGCGATTTATAATTTTTTCTACAGTAAAACTTATTCCGTCATAACATTTTGAAAATTGCACCGCAAGGAACGCTTTTTTTCTAGCGGAGCTAAAATACAAAAAAGTACTTTGTGTAAGTTTGGGAATTAGTTTTGCATAAAATTGTAGTAGTGTGTAGCAAAAATGAAGTTATTTGCTTCAGAAAGAGAGAATTTGAATTGCTCATAATTGAATACTAAATATGCGATATTTTGTTCACATATTCGCACATATTTTTCTAAATCTGGGTATCGTATTTTTGAGCGAAATGGAATACTTGTGTGTGTGTGTGTGTGTGTGTGTGTGTGTGGGGGGGGGGCAGCAAGTGCTTGCTAGGGAAGCTTATGTGTGGACCTAGAGGAAATATTATAGGTACTCTCATTAACCTGCATATTAGTGTTGTATTTGTATACTGATCAAATGTTTATAAAACTAAACAACTTGAGTTAGTAGACACATTTTAAGAATAACGTCTGCGATCAGGTGGTGAGGTCCCGGCTTCAATTGCCGTCTGGGAAGGGATTTTTGCTTTACCCTATCCTCCGTTAAGTCTGGAAGTGTGTTTAATAGCAAAAGACAGCGTCAACAGTTGAGAGAGTAATAATGCCATCACTTGTTTGTCAAGTCAAAACGGGCTATAAGCTTTACAGCAGGCAAATAATTCTGTAACACGGTGTTTTACATCTTTAGGCAGCAACCTTTTGTTTTCTCTATCATTTACCTAAAATAGGTAGAGGAAACTCCATAACAGAATTTGCTGGAAATGTACTTTTTGAGGTCCTATGAATTAAAAAAAAACTATTCTTAGAAAAAAGTTGCCATGTGAACTGCGCAAAGTCGTATAATTACCCAACTTGGTGTATGTGTTCAGCATTCTCCAAGCATGTGAAAACTTTCGTTATTTCTTGGCTCTAACGATTTTGATTAAAATACCACACGTTTAAGATACTTTTTGACTTTTCTGGGAATAGCCTTCGACTCCTCTTTAATCTGAATGACTTTTGTATAACTGTGGATAATTGGTAAAACCATAATGGATAATGTAGATCTCTTTAAAATATCCAATTTACGTCAAACAAGTTTTTCTGTGGCATTAACCATTCCGAGGTATCGTTTGTTATTGTTTTTAATGTTCAATTAGTTTATAGCTTTTTGCAGACCTAAGCCAGCACTTTTTAAACATTTAACTTCAGTCTCCTCTTGTATCTGCAACGAAACGGTTTCTGTAAACATTTATCTCGATTACCTGAAGTACATAGAAACATAAACGTTCGTAAAAATACTTTGTAGAGGAGTAAGTCATGTCAACAAAGACCACAAATTTGTGCTCCAGAATCACTTGGAAACGTATCAAGTAACAATAATGTGCCATGAAAACAAATTACAGGATGTATCATAACCCAAACATGCAACTTACTAGGCAGCGTGCAAAATTTGGAAACTGTTGCTCAAGAAATGTTAAAAATGCTCTGAGGTGTCCAAGATATCCTTAAAATCACAGCTAAGCGTAAAGCCCGAGAGGAGCCGGGTCCTTGTGCAATGTTTGAGTGACGTCACTGCCATGGACTACTTTACCTCTTATGTTTTTAAAAGTCCACAGGAGGCCACGAACAAGTATTTATTTTGTTACGTTCACATCAAACTGTCAGTTCTGATTGTGTGTTTAATGCAAACAAGATTTGAGATGCAGGACGTGTACAGTAAGCGCGGTTAATAGCGGGGTGAACTAGCGAGACAAGTCATTATAAACCTACATTAAAATGTGCACGCGCGCGGGAAACCGCTCAAATGGTTTTAATGACTTGTGATCGCAATCTCGTGGGTTCAAACCCGACCCATACCGATGGTTTTTAAGTGTCTTTAAGAGCGACAGTCCCATGTCAGTAGATTTACTGGCATGTAAAAGAACTCATGCGGGAATACCGGCAGCGCTGACATGATCCTGGTAATATTTTAAATTTTTATAAGCCCTTAAGCATTGAAAACCGCTTTTATTCCCGAACAAAAAGGAGTATAAGTCAGATTATAATTTGAACTTTAGAATGATTAAAAAGCATTAATTTCGAAACAAATTTTAAATGTTTTATGTATGATATGCAAACTCGGCTTTGATAGCGAATGTTTTAAGTTAATACGTAATAATCATACCCGATGATGTCACATGAAGATCACATATTTGTTCGCACTTAACGAGAAGACTAAGTTGTAAATCTTAACGTTAAATCGTTATGCGAAACAAACGTAGCTACAAGCTCGCCTTGTCTCAATGTTATTATGAGCTAGGTGTGTTGCTACTTGATTCATCTGCCAGTACAACCAGCAGGCTCACGTCGAGAGCACAAGTTCGTTAATCAAGTTCTACCTCGTACAAAATTGAAAAGCGAGTAATTCATCTTAAAAAGTAATGGGCGAAAGCTAATTCATTCCTTATTAATAAATAATATTGAGAATCGTTTCATGTAAATAATAATGTACATTTTTATAAAACAATAGCAGCATATAAATAGTCGACAACTTAATTCTGGTCCCGGTATAGCGAATTGATAAATATGGCGAATGTTACAACACTGTTATAATCTTTGTTCCGCGAAGGACAATGTGAATAAAAAATGTATACAGTAACAATTTGTATTTCATCAAGTATACTTCAGTTAAACCGAGCGGTAAAGTGTGCGGCCTGCATTCTGGAGGTACGCGGTTCCATACCCGTCGACCGCCCACGCTGACGCTGGGTTTTTAGTGCTTTTCCCTGGTGAATACGCGAGTGCTCGTCTAGTTTCAGGTGTGAGGTGATGCCGAACAGATGGTGTGCATGCTTGCTGCACTTGAGACCTGCCTGGTTGCACGGGTCGTTCATCACCCACTCGAGTCTTCCAACTAGGAAATGTTACGGACCCCTACGCGTCCTTGCGGCTTGTAGTATCCTGTGCTTTCTTTCCTTCTAAGGAGTGCAAGCGGCAATAGATGTCACGTGAGCGAATGCCCGTACATTTCAGTTAAGACTATTCGACCTGACACATCATTGTAAACAAGTAGCAGGAAAACCTGGCCATCAGGACACGTGGACTCAAACTTGTGAAGAATACTCCAGAGAGAAGCTGTGTAAACACGAAAACAGACAACATGTCAAGATGTAACAACAAACAACAGTACGTGATGTTCATGTGATGTCAAATTTGTGAAGAATACTCCAGAGAGAAGCTGTGTAAACACGAAAACAGACAACATGTCAAGATGTAACAAGAAACAACAGTACGTGATGTTCATGTGATGTCAAACTTGTGAACAATACTCCACAGAGAAGGTGTGCAAACACGAAAACAGATTACATTTGAAGATGTAACAACAAACAACAGTACGTGATGTTCATGTGATGTCAAACTTGTGAACAATACTCCACAGAGAAGGTGTGCAAACACGAAAACAGATTACATTTGAAGATGTAACAACAAACAACAGTACGTGATGTTCATGTGATGTCATACTTGTGAACAATACTCCACAGAGAAGCTGTGTAAACACGAAAACAGACAACATGTCAAGATGTAACAACAAACAACAGTACGTGATGTTCATGTGATGTCAAACTTGTGAAGAATACTCCAGAGAGAAGCTGTGTAAACACGAAAACAGACAACATGTCAAGATGTAACAAGAAACAACAGTACGTGATGTTCATGTGATGTCAAACTTGTGAAGAATACTCCACAGAGAAGGTGTGTAAACACGAAAACAGACAACATGTCAAGATGTAACAACAAACAACAGTACGTGATGTTCATGTGATGTCATACTTGTGAACAATACTCCACAGAGAAGCTGTGTAAACACGAAAACAGACATGTCAAGATGTAACAACAAACAACAGTACGTGATGTTCATGTGATGTCAAACTTGTGAAGAATACTCCACAGAGAAGCTGTGTAAACACGAAAACAGACAACATGTCCAGATGTAACAAGAAACAGCAGTACGTGATGTTCATGTGATGTCAAACTTGTGAAGAATACTGCACAGAGAAGGTGTGTAAACACGAAAACAGACAACATGTCAAGATGTAACAAGAAACAACAGTACGTGATGTTCATGTGATGTCAAACTTGTGAAGAATACTGCACAGAGAAGCTGTGTAAACACGAAAACAGACAACATGTCAAGATGTAACAAGAAACAACAGTACGTGATGTTCATGTGATGTCAAACTTGTGAAGAATACTGCACAGAGAAGATGTGTAAACACGAAAACAGACAACATGTCAAGATGTAACAAGAAACAACAGTACGTGATGTTCATGTGATGTCAAACTTGTGAAGAATACTCCAGAGAGAAGCTGTGTAAACACGAAAACAGACAACATGTCAAGATGTAACAAGAAACAACAGTACGTGATGTTCATGTGATGTCAAACTTGTGAAGAATACTCCAGAGAGAAGCTGTGTAAACACGAAAACAGACAACATGTCAAGATGTAACAAGAAACAACAGTACGTGATGTTCATGTGATGTCAAACTTGTGAAGAATACTCCAGAGAGAAGCTGTGTAAACACGAAAACAGACAACATGTCAAGATGTAACAAGAAACAACAGTACGTGATGTTCATGTGATGTCAAACTTGTGAAGAATACTCCAGAGAGAAGCTGTGTAAACACGAAAACAGACAACATGTCAAGATGTAACAAGAAACAACAGTACGTGATGTTCATGTGATGTCAAACTTGTGAAGAATACTGCACAGAGAAGGTGTGCAAAGACGAAAACAGACAACATGTCAAGATGTAACAAGAAACAACAGTACGTGATGTTCATGTGATGTCAAACTTGTGAAGAATACTGCACAGAGAAGCTGTGTAAACACGAAAACAGACAACATGTCAAGATGTAACAAGAAACAACAGTACGTGATGTTCATGTGATGTCAAACTTGTGAAGAATACTGCACAGAGAAGCTGTGTAAACACGAAAACAGACAAAATGTCAAGATGTAACAAGAAACAACAGTACGTGATGTTCATGTGATGTCAAACTTGTGAAGAATACTGCACAGAGAAGGTGTGTAAACACGAAAACAGACAACATGTCAAGATGTAACAAGAAACAACAGTACGTGATGTTCATGTGATGTCAAACTTGTGAAGAATACTCCAGAGAGAAGCTGTGTAAACACGAAAACAGACAACATGTCAAGATGTAACAAGAAACAACAGTACGTGATGTTCATGTGATGTCAAACTTGTGAAGAATACTCCAGAGAGAAGCTGTGTAAACACGAAAACAGACAACATGTCAAGATGTAACAAGAAACAACAGTACGTGATGTTCATGTGATGTCAAACTTGTGAAGAATACTCCAGAGAGAAGCTGTGTAAACACGAAAACAGACAACATGTCAAGATGTAACAAGAAACAACAGTACGTGATGTTCATGTGATGTCAAACTTGTGAAGAATACTGCACAGAGAAGGTGTGCAAAGACGAAAACAGACAACATGTCAAGATGTAACAAGAAACAACAGTACGTGATGTTCATGTGATGTCAAACTTGTGAAGAATACTGCACAGAGAAGGTGTGCAAACACGAAAACAGACAACATGTCAAGATGTAACAAGAAACAACAGTACGTGATGTTCATGTGATGTCAAACTTGTGAAGAATACTGCACAGAGAAGGTGTGTAAACACGAAAACAGACAACATGTCAAGATGTAACAAGAAACAACAGTACGTGATGTTCATGTGATGTCAAACTTGTGAAGAATACTCCAGAGAGAAGCTGTGTAAACACGAAAACAGACAACATGTCAAGATGTAACAAGAAACAACAGTACGTGATGTTCATGTGATGTCAAACTTGTGAAGAATACTCCAGAGAGAAGGTGTGTAATCACGAAAACAGACAACATGTCAAGACGTAACAAGAAACAACAGTACGTGATGTTCATGTGATGTCAAACTTGTGAAGAATACTCCACAGAGAAGGTGTGCAAACACGAAAACAGATTACATTTGAAGATGTAACAAGAAACAACAGTACGTGATGTTCATGTGATGTCAAACTTGTGAAGAATACTCCAGAGAGAAGCTGTGTAAACACGAAAACAGACAACATGTCAAGATGTAACAAGAAACAACAGTACGTGATGTTCATGTGATGTCAAACTTGTGAAGAATACTCCACAGAGAAGGTGTGTAAACACGAAAACAGACAACATGTCAAGATGTAACAAGAAACAACAGTACGTGATGTTCATGTGATGTCAAACTTGTGAAGAATACTGCACAGAGAAGCTGTGTAATCACGAAAACAGACAACATGTCAAGATGTAACAAGAAACAACAGTACGTGATGTTCATGTGATGTCAAACTTGTGAAGAATACTGCACAGAGAAGCTGTGTAATCACGAAAACAGACAACATGTCAAGATGTAACAAGAAACAACAGTACGTGATGTTCATGTGATGTCAAACCTGTGAAGAATACTGCACAGAGAAGGTGTGTAAACACGAAAACAGACAACATGTCAAGATGTAACAAGAAACAACAGTACGTGATGTTCATGTGATGTCAAACTTGTGAAGAATACTGCACAGAGAAGCTGTGTAAACACGAAAACAGACAACATGTCAAGATGTAACAAGAAACAACAGTACGTGATGTTCATGTGATGTCAAACTTGTGAAGAATACTGCACAGAGAGGGTGTGTAAACACGAAAACAGACAACATGTCAAGATGTAACAAGAAACAACAGTACGTGATGTTCATGTGATGTCAAACTTGTGAAGAATACTGCACAGAGAAGCTGTGTAAACACGAAAACAGACAACATGTCAAGATGTAACAAGAAACAACAGTACGTGATGTTCATGTGATGTCAAACTTGTGAAGAATACTGTACAGAGAAGGTGTGTAAACACGAAAACAGACAACATGTCAAGATGTAACAAGAAACAACAGTACGTGATGTTCATGTGATGTCAAACTTGTGAAGAATACTCCAGAGAGAAGGTGTGTAAACACGAAAACAGACAACATGTCAAGATGTAACAAGAAACAACAGTACGTGATGTTCATGTGATGTCAAACTTGTGAAGAATACTGCACAGAGAAGGTGTGTAAACACGAAAACAGACAACATGTCAAGATGTAACAAGAAACAACAGTACGTGATGTTCATGTGATGTCAAACTTGTGAAGAATACTCCACAGAGAAGGTGTGCAAACACGAAAACAGATTACATTTGAAGATGTAACAAGAAACAACAGTACGTGATGTTCATGTGATGTCAAACTTGTGAAGAATACTCCAGAGAGAAGGTGTGTAAACACGAAAACAGACAACATGTCAAGATGTAACAAGAAACAACAGTACGTGATGTTCATGTGATGTCAAACTTGTGAAGAATACTCCAGAGAGAAGGTGTGTAAACACGAAAACAGACAACATGTCAAGATGTAACAAGAAACAACAGTACGTGATGTTCATGTGATGTCAAACTTGTGAAGAATACTCCAGAGAGAAGCTGTGTAAACACGAAAACAGACAACATGTCAAGATGTAACAAGAAACAACAGTACGTGATGTTCATGTGATGTCAAACTTGTGAAGAATACTCCAGAGAGAAGGTGTGTAAACACGAAAACAGACAACATGTCAAGATGTAACAAGAAACAACAGTACGTGATGTTCATGTGATGTCAAACTTGTGAAGAATACTCCAGAGAGAAGCTGTGCAAACACGAAAACAGACAACATGTCAAGATGTAACAAGAAACAACAGTACGTGATGTTCATGTGATGTCAAACTTGTGAAGAATACTCCAGAGAGAAGGTGTGTAAACACGAAAACAGACAACATGTCAAGATGTAACAAGAAACAACAGTACGTGATGTTCATGTGATGTCAAACTTGTGAAGAATACTGCACAGAGAAGGTGTGTAAACACGAAAACAGACAACATGTCAAGATGTAACAAGAAACAACAGTACGTGATGTTCATGTGATGTCAAACTTGTGAAGAATACTCCACAGAGAAGGTGTGCAAACACGAAAACAGATTACATTTGAAGATGTAACAAGAAACAACAGTACGTGATGTTCATGTGATGTCAAACTTGTGAAGAATACTCCAGAGAGAAGCTGTGTAAACACGAAAACAGACAACATGTCAAGATGTAACAAGAAACAACAGTACGTGATGTTCATGTGATGTCAAACTTGTGAAGAATACTCCAGAGAGAAGCTGTGCAAACACGAAAACAGACAACATGTCAAGATGTAACAAGAAACAACAGTACGTGATGTTCATGTGATGTCAAACTTGTGAAGAATACTGCACAGAGAAGGTGTGTAAACACGAAAACAGACAACATGTCAAGATGTAACAAGAAACAACAGTACGTGATGTTCATGTGATGTCAAACTTCTGAAGAATACTCCAGAGAGAAGCTGTGTAAACACGAAAACAGACAACATGTCAAGATGTAACAACAAACAACAGTACGTGATGTTCATGTGATGTCAAACTTGTGAAGAATACTCCAGAGAGAAGCTGTGTAAACACGAAAACAGACAACATGTCAAGATGTAACAACAAACAACAGTACGTGATGTTCATGTGATGTCAAACTTGTGAAGAATACTCCAGAGAGAAGCTGTGTAAACACGAAAACAGACAACATGTCAAGATGTAACAACAAACAACAGTACGTGATGTTCATGTGATGTCAAACTTGTGAAGAATACTCCAGAGAGAAGGTGTGCAAACACGAAAACAGACAACATGTCAAGATGTAACAACAAACAACAGTACGTGATGTTCATGTGATGTCAAACTTGTGAAGAATACTCCACAGAGAAGGTGTGCAAACACGAAAACAGACAACATGTCAAGATGTAACAAGAAACAACAGTACGTGATGTTCATGTGATGTCAAACCTGTGAAGAATACTGCACAGAGAAGGTGTGTAAACACGAAAGCAGACAACATGTCAAGATGTAACAAGAAACAACAGTACGTGATGTTCATGTGATGTCAAACTTGTGAAGAATACTCCAGAGAGAAGCTGTGCAAACACGAAAACAGACAACATGTCAAGATGTAACAAGAAACAACAGTACGTGATGTTCATGTGATGTCAAACTTGTGAAGAATACTCCACAGAGAAGGTGTGTAAACACGAAAACAGACAACATGTCAAGATGTAACAAGAAACAACAGTACGTGATGTTCATGTGATGTCAAACTTGTGAAGAATACTCCAGAGAGAAGCTGTGTAAACACGAAAACAGACAACATGTCAAGATGTAACAAGAAACAACAGTACGTGATGTTCATGTGATGTCAAACTTGTGAAGAATACTCCAGAGAGAAGCTGTGCAAACACAATAACAGACAACATGTCAAGATGTAACAAGAAACAACAGTACGTGATGTTCATGTGATGTCAAACTTGTGAAGAATACTCCAGAGAGAAGCTGTGTAAACACGAAAACAGACAACATGTCAAGATGTAACAAGAAACAACACTACGTGATGTTCATGTGATGTCAAACTTGTGAAGAATACTCCAGAGAGAAGGTGTGTAAACACGAAAACAGACAACATGTCAAGATGTAACAAGAAACAACAGTACGTGATGTTCATGTGATGTCAAACTTGTGAAGAATACTGCACAGAGAAGGTGTGTAAACACGAAAACAGACAACATGTCAAGATGTAACAAGAAACAACAGTACGTGATGTTCATGTGATGTCAAACTTGTGAAGAATACTCCAGAGAGAAGCTGTGCAAACACGAAAACAGACAACATGTCAAGATGTAACAAGAAACAACAGTACGTGATGTTCATGTGATGTCAAACTTGTGAAGAATACTCCACAGAGAAGGTGTGTAAACACGAAAACAGACAACATGTCAAGATGTAACAAGAAACAACAGTACGTGATGTTCATGTGATGTCAAACTTGTGAAGAATACTGCACAGAGAAGGTGTGTAAACACGAAAACAGACAACATGTCAAGATGTAACAAGAAACAACAGTACGTGATGTTCATGTGATGTCAAACTTGTGAAGAATACTCCAGAGAGAAGCTGTGTAAACACGAAAACAGACAACATGTCAAGATGTAACAAGAAACAACAGTACGTGATGTTCATGTGATGTCAAACTTGTGAAGAATACTCCAGAGAGAAGCTGTGTAAACACGAAAACAGACAACATGTCAAGATGTAACAAGAAACAACAGTACGTGATGTTCATGTGATGTCAAACTTGTGAAGAATACTCCAGAGAGAAGCTGTGTAAACACGAAAACAGACAACATGTCAAGATGTAACAAGAAACAACAGTACGTGATGTTCATGTGATGTCAAACTTGTGAAGAATACTGTACAGAGAAGGTGTGCAAAGACGAAAACAGACAACATGTCAAGATGTAACAAGAAACAACAGTACGTGATGTTCATGTGATGTCAAACTTGTGAAGAATACTGCACAGAGAAGGTGTGCAAACACGAAAACAGACAACATGTCAAGATGTAACAAGAAACAACAGTACGTGATGTTCATGTGATGTCAAACTTGTGAAGAATACTGCACAGAGAAGGTGTGTAAACACGAAAACAGACAACATGTCAAGATGTAACAAGAAACAACAGTACGTGATGTTCATGTGATGTCAAACTTGTGAAGAATACTCCAGAGAGAAGCTGTGTAAACACGAAAACAGACAACATGTCAAGATGTAACAAGAAACAACAGTACGTGATGTTCATGTGATGTCAAACTTGTGAAGAATACTCCAGAGAGAAGGTGTGTAATCACGAAAACAGACAACATGTCAAGACGTAAAAAGAAACAACAGTACGTGATGTTCATGTGATGTCAAACTTGTGAAGAATACTCCACAGAGAAGGTGTGCAAACACGAAAACAGATTACATTTGAAGATGTAACAAGAAACAACAGTACGTGATGTTCATGTGATGTCAAACTTGTGAAGAATACTCCAGAGAGAAGCTGTGTAAACACGAAAACAGACAACATGTCAAGATGTAACAAGAAACAACAGTACGTGATGTTCATGTGATGTCAAACTTGTGAAGAATACTCCAGAGAGAAGGTGTGTAAACACGAAAACAGACAACATGTCAAGATGTAACAAGAAACAACAGTACGTGATGTTCATGTGATGTCAAACTTGTGAAGAATACTCCAGAGAGAAGCTGTGTAAACACGAAAACAGACAACATGTCAAGATGTAACAAGAAACAACAGTACGTGATGTTCATGTGATGTCAAACTTGTGAAGAATACTCCAGAGAGAAGGTGTGTAAACACGAAAACAGACAACATGTCAAGATGTAACAAGAAACAACAGTACGTGATGTTCATGTGATGTCAAACTTGTGAAGAATACTCCAGAGAGAAGCTGTGCAAACACGAAAACAGACAACATGTCAAGATGTAACAAGAAACAACAGTACGTGATGTTCATGTGATGTCAAACTTGTGAAGAATACTCCAGAGAGAAGGTGTGTAAACACGAAAACAGACAACATGTCAAGATGTAACAAGAAACAACAGTACGTGATGTTCATGTGATGTCAAACTTGTGAAGAATACTGCACAGAGAAGGTGTGTAAACACGAAAACAGACAACATGTCAAGATGTAACAAGAAACAACAGTACGTGATGTTCATGTGATGTCAAACTTGTGAAGAATACTGCAAAGAGAAGCTGTGTAATCACGAAAACAGACAACATGTCAAGATGTAACAAGAAACAACAGTACGTGATGTTCATGTGATGTCAAACTTGTGAAGAATACTGCACAGAGAAGCTGTGTAATCACGAAAACAGACAACATGTCAAGATGTAACAAGAAACAACAGTACGTGATGTTCATTAGATGTCAAACCTGTGAAGAATACTGCACAGAGAAGGTGTGTAAACACGAAAACAGACAACATGTCAAGATGTAACAAGAAACAACAGTACGTGATGTTCATGTGATGTCAAACTTGTGAAGAATACTGCACAGAGAAGCTGTGTAAACACGAAAACAGACAACATGTCAAGATGTAACAAGAAACAACAGTACGTGATGTTCATGTGATGTCAAACTTGTGAAGAATACTGCACAGAGAGGGTGTGTAAACACGAAAACAGACAACATGTCAAGATGTAACAAGAAACAACAGTACGTGATGTTCATGTGATGTCAAACTTGTGAAGAATACTGCACAGAGAAGCTGTGTAAACACGAAAACAGACAACATGTCAAGATGTAACAAGAAACAACAGTACGTGATGTTCATGTGATGTCAAACTTGTGAAGAATACTGCACAGAGAAGGTGTGTAAACACGAAAACAGACAACATGTCAAGATGTAACAAGAAACAACAGTACGTGATGTTCATGTGATGTCAAACTTGTGAAGAATACTCCAGAGAGAAGGTGTGTAAACACGAAAACAGACAACATGTCAAGATGTAACAAGAAACAACAGTACGTGATGTTCATGTGATGTCAAACTTGTGAAGAATACTGCACAGAGAAGGTGTGTAAACACGAAAACAGACAACATGTCAAGATGTAACAAGAAACAACAGTACGTGATGTTCATGTGATGTCAAACTTGTGAAGAATACTCCACAGAGAAGGTGTGCAAACACGAAAACAGATTACATTTGAAGATGTAACAAGAAACAACAGTACGTGATGTTCATGTGATGTCAAACTTGTGAAGAATACTCCAGAGAGAAGCTGTGTAAACACGAAAACAGACAACATGTCAAGATGTAACAAGAAACAACAGTACGTGATGTTCATGTGATGTCAAACTTGTGAAGAATACTCCAGAGAGAAGCTGTGCAAACACGAAAACAGACAACATGTCAAGATGTAACAAGAAACAACAGTACGTGATGTTCATGTGATGTCAAACTTGTGAAGAATACTCCAGAGAGAAGGTGTGTAAACACGAAAACAGACAACATGTCAAGATGTAACAAGAAACAACAGTACGTGATGTTCATGTGATGTCAAACTTGTGAAGAATACTCCAGAGAGAAGGTGTGTAAACACGAAAACAGACAACATGTCAAGATGTAACAAGAAACAACAGTACGTGATGTTCATGTGATGTCAAACTTGTGAAGAATACTCCAGAGAGAAGCTGTGTAAACACGAAAACAGACAACATGTCAAGATGTAACAAGAAACAACAGTACGTGATGTTCATGTGATGTCAAACTTGTGAAGAATACTCCAGAGAGAAGGTGTGTAAACACGAAAACAGACAACATGTCAAGATGTAACAAGAAACAACAGTACGTGATGTTCATGTGATGTCAAACTTGTGAAGAATACTCCAGAGAGAAGCTGTGCAAACACGAAAACAGACAACATGTCAAGATGTAACAAGAAACAACAGTACGTGATGTTCATGTGATGTCAAACTTGTGAAGAATACTCCAGAGAGAAGGTGTGTAAACACGAAAACAGACAACATGTCAAGATGTAACAAGAAACAACAGTACGTGATGTTCATGTGATGTCAAACTTGTGAAGAATACTGCACAGAGAAGGTGTGTAAACACGAAAACAGACAACATGTCAAGATGTAACAAGAAACAACAGTACGTGATGTTCATGTGATGTCAAACTTGTGAAGAATACTCCACAGAGAAGGTGTGCAAACACGAAAACAGATTACATTTGAAGATGTAACAAGAAACAACAGTACGTGATGTTCATGTGATGTCACACTTGTGAAGAATACTCCAGAGAGAAGCTGTGTAAACACGAAAACAGACAACATGTCAAGATGTAACAAGAAACAACAGTACGTGATGTTCATGTGATGTCAAACTTGTGAAGAATACTCCAGAGAGAAGCTGTGCAAACACGAAAACAGACAACATGTCAAGATGTAACAAGAAACAACAGTACGTGATGTTCATGTGATGTCAAACTTGTGAAGAATACTGCACAGAGAAGGTGTGTAAACACGAAAACAGACAACATGTCAAGATGTAACAAGAAACAACAGTACGTGATGTTCATGTGATGTCAAACTTCTGAAGAATACTCCAGAGAGAAGCTGTGTAAACACGAAAACAGACAACATGTCAAGATGTAACAACAAACAACAGTACGTGATGTTCATGTGATGTCAAACTTGTGAAGAATACTCCAGAGAGAAGCTGTGTAAACACGAAAACAGACAACATGTCAAGATGTAACAACAAACAACAGTACGTGATGTTCATGTGATGTCAAACTTGTGAAGAATACTCCAGAGAGAAGCTGTGTAAACACGAAAACAGACAACATGTCAAGATGTAACAACAAACAACAGTACGTGATGTTCATGTGATGTCAAACTTGTGAAGAATACTCCAGAGAGAAGGTGTGCAAACACGAAAACAGACAACATGTCAAGATGTAACAACAAACAACAGTACGTGATGTTCATGTGATGTCAAACTTGTGAAGAATACTCCACAGAGAAGGTGTGCAAACACGAAAACAGACAACATGTCAAGATGTAACAAGAAACAACAGTACGTGATGTTCATGTGATGTCAAACCTGTGAAGAATACTGCACAGAGAAGGTGTGTAAACACGAAAGCAGACAACATGTCAAGATGTAACAAGAAACAACAGTACGTGATGTTCATGTGATGTCAAACTTGTGAAGAATACTCCAGAGAGAAGCTGTGCAAACACGAAAACAGACAACATGTCAAGATGTAACAAGAAACAACAGTACGTGATGTTCATGTGATGTCAAACTTGTGAAGAATACTCCACAGAGAAGGTGTGTAAACACGAAAACAGACAACATGTCAAGATGTAACAAGAAACAACAGTACGTGATGTTCATGTGATGTCAAACTTGTGAAGAATACTGCACAGAGAAGCTGTGTAAACACGAAAACAGACAACATGTCAAGATGTAACAAGAAACAACAGTACGTGATGTTCATGTGATGTCAAACTTGTGAAGAATACTGCACAGAGAGGGTGTGTAAACACGAAAACAGACAACATGTCAAGATGTAACAAGAAACAACAGTACGTGATGTTCATGTGATGTCAAACTTGTGAAGAATACTGCACAGAGAAGCTGTGTAAACACGAAAACAGACAACATGTCAAGATGTAACAAGAAACAACAGTACGTGATGTTCATGTGATGTCAAACTTGTGAAGAATACTGTACAGAGAAGGTGTGTAAACACGAAAACAGACAACATGTCAAGATGTAACAAGAAACAACAGTACGTGATGTTCATGTGATGTCAAACTTGTGAAGAATACTCCAGAGAGAAGGTGTGTAAACACGAAAACAGACAACATGTCAAGATGTAACAAGAAACAACAGTACGTGATGTTCATGTGATGTCAAACTTGTGAAGAATACTGCACAGAGAAGGTGTGTAAACACGAAAACAGACAACATGTCAAGATGTAACAAGAAACAACAGTACGTGATGTTCATGTGATGTCAAACTTGTGAAGAATACTCCACAGAGAAGGTGTGCAAACACGAAAACAGATTACATTTGAAGATGTAACAAGAAACAACAGTACGTGATGTTCATGTGATGTCAAACTTGTGAAGAATACTCCAGAGAGAAGGTGTGTAAACACGAAAACAGACAACATGTCAAGATGTAACAAGAAACAACAGTACGTGATGTTCATGTGATGTCAAACTTGTGAAGAATACTCCAGAGAGAAGGTGTGTAAACACGAAAACAGACAACATGTCAAGATGTAACAAGAAACAACAGTACGTGATGTTCATGTGATGTCAAACTTGTGAAGAATACTCCAGAGAGAAGCTGTGTAAACACGAAAACAGACAACATGTCAAGATGTAACAAGAAACAACAGTACGTGATGTTCATGTGATGTCAAACTTGTGAAGAATACTCCAGAGAGAAGCTGTGCAAACACAATAACAGACAACATGTCAAGATGTAACAAGAAACAACAGTACGTGATGTTCATGTGATGTCAAACTTGTGAAGAATACTCCAGAGAGAAGCTGTGTAAACACGAAAACAGACAACATGTCAAGATGTAACAAGAAACAACACTACGTGATGTTCATGTGATGTCAAACTTGTGAAGAATACTCCAGAGAGAAGGTGTGTAAACACGAAAACAGACAACATGTCAAGATGTAACAAGAAACAACAGTACGTGATGTTCATGTGATGTCAAACTTGTGAAGAATACTGCACAGAGAAGGTGTGTAAACACGAAAACAGACAACATGTCAAGATGTAACAAGAAACAACAGTACGTGATGTTCATGTGATGTCAAACTTGTGAAGAATACTCCAGAGAGAAGCTGTGCAAACACGAAAACAGACAACATGTCAAGATGTAACAAGAAACAACAGTACGTGATGTTCATGTGATGTCAAACTTGTGAAGAATACTCCACAGAGAAGGTGTGTAAACACGAAAACAGACAACATGTCAAGATGTAACAAGAAACAACAGTACGTGATGTTCATGTGATGTCAAACTTGTGAAGAATACTCCAGAGAGAAGCTGTGCAAACACGAAAACAGACAACATGTCAAGATGTAACAAGAAACAACAGTACGTGATGTTCATGTGATGTCAAACTTGTGAAGAATACTCCAGAGAGAAGGTGTGTAAACACGAAAACAGACAACATGTCAAGATGTAACAAGAAACAACAGTACGTGATGTTCATGTGATGTCAAACTTGTGAAGAATACTCCACAGAGAAGGTGTGCAAACACGAAAACAGATTACATTTGAAGATGTAACAAGAAACAACAGTACGTGATGTTCATGTGATGTCAAACTTGTGAAGAATACTCCAGAGAGAAGCTGTGTAAACACGAAAACAGACAACATGTCAAGATGTAACAAGAAACAACAGTACGTGATGTTCATGTGATGTCAAACTTGTGAAGAATACTCCAGAGAGAAGCTGTGCAAACACGAAAACAGACAACATGTCAAGATGTAACAAGAAACAACAGTACGTGATGTTCATGTGATGTCAAACTTGTGAAGAATACTCCAGAGAGAAGCTGTGTAAACACGAAAACAGACAACATGTCAAGATGTAACAAGAAACAACAGTACGTGATGTTCATGTGATGTCAAACTTGTGAAGAATACTCCAGAGAGAAGGTGTGTAAACACGAAAACAGACAACATGTCAAGATGTAACAAGAAACAACAGTACGTGATGTTCATGTGATGTCAAACTTGTGAAGAATACTCCAGAGAGAAGCTGTGTAAACACGAAAACAGTCAACATGTCAAGATGTAACAAGAAACAACAGTACGTGATGTTCATGTGATGTCAAACTTGTGAAGAATACTCCAGAGAGAAGGTGTGTAAACACGAAAACAGACAACATGTCAAGATGTAACAAGAAACAACAGTACGTGATGTTCATGTGATGTCAAACTTGTGAAGAATACTCCAGAGAGAAGCTGTGCAAACACGAAAACAGACAACATGTCAAGATGTAACAAGAAACAACAGTACGTGATGTTCATGTGATGTCAAACTTGTGAAGAATACTCCAGAGAGAAGGTGTGTAAACACGAAAACAGACAACATGTCAAGATGTAACAAGAAACAACAGTACGTGATGTTCATGTGATGTCAAACTTGTGAAGAATACTGCACAGAGAAGGTGTGTAAACACGAAAACAGACAACATGTCAAGATGTAACAAGAAACAACAGTACGTGATGTTCATGTGATGTCAAACTTGTGAAGAATACTCCACAGAGAAGGTGTGCAAACACGAAAACAGATTACATTTGAAGATGTAACAAGAAACAACAGTACGTGATGTTCATGTGATGTCAAACTTGTGAAGAATACTCCAGAGAGAAGCTGTGTAAACACGAAAACAGACAACATGTCAAGATGTAACAAGAAACAACAGTACGTGATGTTCATGAGATGTCAAACTTGTGAAGAATACTCCAGAGAGAAGCTGTGCAAACACGAAAACAGACAACATGTCAAGATGTAACAAGAAACAACAGTACGTGATGTTCATGTGATGTCAAACTTGTGAAGAATACTCCAGAGAGAAGGTGTGTAAACACGAAAACAGACAACATGTCAAGATGTAACAAGAAACAACAGTGCGTGATGTTCATGTGATGTCAAACTTGTGAAGAATACTCCAGAGAGAAGGTGTGTAAACACGAAAACAGACAACATGTCAAGATGTAACAAGAAACAACAGTACGTGATGTTCATGTGATGTCAAACTTGTGAAGAATACTGCAGAGAGAAGGTGTGTAAACACGAAAACAGACAACATGTCAAGATGTAACAAGAAACAACAGTACGTGATGTTCATGTGATGTCAAACTTGTGAAGAATACTCCAGAGAGAAGGTGTGTAAACACGAAAACAGACAACATGTCAAGATGTAACAAGAAACAACAGTACGTGATGTTCATGTGATGTCAAACTTGTGAAGAATACTGCACAGAGAGGGTGTGTAAACACGAAAACAGACAACATGTCAAGATGTAACAAGAAACAACAGTACGTGATGTTCATGTGATGTCAAACTTGTGAAGAATACTCCAGAGAGAAGCTGTGTAAACACGAAAACAGACAACATGTCAAGATGTAACAACAAACAACAGTACGTGATGTTCATGTGATGTCAAACTTGTGAAGAATACTCCAGAGAGAAGCTGTGTAAACACGAAAACAGACAACATGTCAAGATGTAACAACAAACAACAGTACGTGATGTTCATGTGATGTCAAACTTGTGAAGAATACTCCAGAGAGAAGCTGTGTAAACACGAAAACAGACAACATGTCAAGATGTAACAACAAACAACAGTACGTGATGTTCATGTGATGTCAAACTTGTGAAGAATACTCCAGAGAGAAGGTGTGCAAACACGAAAACAGACAACATGTCAAGATGTAACAACAAACAACAGTACGTGATGTTCATGTGATGTCAAACTTGTGAAGAATACTCCACAGAGAAGGTGTGCAAACACGAAAACAGACAACATGTCAAGATGTAACAAGAAACAACAGTACGTGATGTTCATGTGATGTCAAACCTGTGAAGAATACTGCACAGAGAAGGTGTGTAAACACGAAAGCAGACAACATGTCAAGATGTAACAAGAAACAACAGTACGTGATGTTCATGTGATGTCAAACTTGTGAAGAATACTGCACAGAGAAGGTGTGCAAACACGAAAACAGACAACATGTCAAGATGTAACAAGAAACAACAGTACGTGATGTTCATGTGATGTCAAACTTGTGAAGAATACTCCAGAGAGAAGGTGTGTAAACACGAAAACAGACAACATGTCAAGATGTAACAAGAAACAACAGTACGTGATGTTCATGTGATGTCAAACCTGTGAAGAATACTGCACAGAGAAGGTGTGTAAACACGAAAGCAGACAACATGTCAAGATGTAACAAGAAGCAACAGTACGTGATGTTCATGTGATGTCAAACTTGTGAAGAATACTGCACAGAGAAGGTGTGCAAACACGAAAACAGACAACATGTCAAGATGTAACAAGAAACAACAGTACGTGATGTTCATGTGATGTCAAACTTGTGAAGAATACTCCACAGAGAAGGTGTGCAAACACGAAAACAGATTACATTTGAAGATGTAACAAGAAACAACAGTACGTGATGTTCATGTGATGTCAAACTTGTGAAGAATACTCCAGAGAGAAGCTGTGTAAACACGAAAACAGACAACATGTCAAGATGTAACAAGAAACAACAGTACGTGATGTTCATGTGATGTCAAACTTGTGAAGAATACTCCAGAGAGAAGGTGTGTAAACACGAAAACAGACAACATGTCAAGATGTAACAAGAAACAACAGTACGTGATGTTCATGTGATGTCAAACTTGTGAAGAATACTCCACAGAGAAGGTGTGCAAACACGAAAACAGATTACATTTGAAGATGTAACAAGAAACAACAGTACGTGATGTTCATGTGATGTCAAACTTGTGAAGAATACTCCAGAGAGAAGCTGTGTAAACACGAAAACAGACAACATGTCAAGATGTAACAAGAAACAACAGTACGTGATGTTCATGTGATGTCAAACTTGTGAAGAATACTGCACAGAGAAGGTGTGTAAACACGAAAACAGACAACATGTCAAGATGTAACAAGAAACAACAGTACGTGATGTTCATGTGATGTCAAACTTGTGAAGAATACTGCACAGAGAAGGTGTGTAAACACGAAAACAGACAACATGTCAAGATGTAACAAGAAACAACAGTACGTGATGTTCATGTGATGTCAAACCTATGAAGAATACTGCACAGAGAAGGTGTGTAAACAAGAAAGCAGACAACATGTCAAGATGTAACAAGAAACAACAGTACGTGATGTTCATGTGATGTCAAACTTGTGAAGAATACTGCACAGAGAAGGTGTGTAAACACGAAAACAGACAACATGTCAAGATGTAACAAGAAACAACAGTACGTGATGTTCATGTGATGTCAAACTTGTGAAGAATACTCCAGAGAGAAGCTGTGTAAACACGAAAGCAGACAACATGTCAAGATGTAACAAGAAACAACAGTACGTGATGTTCATGTGATGTCAAACTTGTGAAGAATACTCCAGAGAGAAGGTGTGCAAAGACGAAAACAGACAACATGTCAAGATGTAACAAGAAACAACAGTACGTGATGTTCATGTGATGTCAAACTTGTGAAGAATACTCCAGAGAGAAGGTGTGCAAACACGAAAACAGACAACATGTCAAGATGTAACAAGAAACAACAGTACGTGATGTTCATGTGATGTCAAACTTGTGAAGAATACTGCACAGAGAAGGTGTGTAAACACGAAAACAGACATGTCAAGATGTAACAACAAACATCAGTACCTGATGTTCATGTGATGTCATACTTGTGAACAATACTTCACACAGAAGGTGTGTAAACACGAAAACAGACATGTCAAGATGTAACAACAAACAGCAGTACCTGATGTTCATGTGATGTCATACTTGTGAACAATACTTCACAGAGAAGGTGTGTAAACACGAAAACAGACATGTCAAGATGTAACAACAAACAGCAGTACCTGATGTTCATGTGATGTCATACTTGTGAACAATACTTCACAGAGAAGGTGTGTAAACACGAAAACAGATTACATTTGAAGATGTAACAACAAACAGCAGTACCTGATGTTCATGTGATGTCATACTCTTGTAGAAAACTCCAGAGAAGGTGTGTAAAACCCAAAACAGATTACATTTGAAGATGTAACAACAAACAGCAGTACGTGATGTTCATGTGATGTCATACTCTTGTAGAACACTCCAGAGAAGGTGTGTAAATCCCAAAACAGATTACATTTGAAGATGTAACAACAAACAGCAGTACGTGATGTTCATGTGATGTCATACTCTTGTAGAACACTCCAGAGAAGGTGTGTAAATCCCAAAACAGATTACATTTGAAGATGTAACAACAAACAGCAGTACGTGATGTTCATGTGATGTCATACTTGTGAACAATACTTCACAGAGAAGGTGTGTAAACACGAAAACAGATTACATTTGAAGATGTAACAACAAACAGCAGTACGTGATGTTCATTCCTTTAATTTGTGTTTATCAAATAGTGCAGATATATAGTCAAGTTTGTCTACACTGACATCTTGTAAGGTTTACTGTATTTCCTGAATATTGCAACAGTACAACTCCGTCATCCTTGCTGCTGCGCATGCGCTGCTTTGTCACAACTATGTTGCGCCACCATCGTGTTGAAACAAATATCAGAAACTCGGAAATATTATTTTTCTGCAGTGCTACAGATTGTATGCGAGCGGAATGACTGAGACTCGCGCTCCGTCAGCACCTGAGCTTTATTCTACGTTTTCCTCGCGACCGGCAAATCTTCCCTAGGTGCCTCTTTTCCAATTATCATTTGATGTAGGTGTTATCGGGTCAGCAGGGCATGTAACCTATCCAGAGGTGGCCAGAGACGGTTGAAGCTCCCTTAATGTCTAGTACATTTGCAGGACCAAAGAGAATCTACTGTGATTGTTTCAGCACGAAACAACAACCATCGCCGATATTTGATAACCACATCAAAGGATGTTTTCCTCATTATTAGGATTATATTTGTAGACAATAAGTTGAAGAGTAAGAATGTGATTTTGAACTTGCATGAACTATATTTAACATAAGATATGTCTGTCACAAAGTAACAGTTTATTTCCTATCTGTGCCAACTGGCATCTCTCTATTCTCATTAAAAACCTATTTTTATTCCTCTATCATGTTATGTTAACACTGCTCGACCTACATCATCCCAATGTAAGCATGACTTTCTCTACCCACTCTTCTTACACGTCAGCTTCTTCTTTATCGAGATAAGCTTTCACTGTCGGTATAACAAGAATACAGCAGACAAAGCGATAGTTAAATATTTAATAAAGAACGGCTTGTTTTGATATTCCGTGCACTTTGTGCAACTTACCACTTGAGAATGTATAAGTATTGGGAAATACAAACGAATAAAAAAGAATACCTCGGAAATACTAACACCACAAAAAAGTACGAGGGCGATACTGAACATTTTTAGAATGCCAAGTTTACAAAATCAAATGAAATTTGTTTATATTTGACAACCACTTTCTAATGATTTGCCGTGTAGTTTCTTCGATTTTCTCTAATAGTTTGTTAATACTTATCATCATTTAAATATTTTGTGCTGACCCAAAACTGAATTTGAGTAGTCCACATTTCCGGGCTAGGATTTTTTTACCATTTTAGATCATCATTAATGCCTAAACAATGTGAAGATCGGCTTAGAAATGTATTTGGTGATGAAGAGCCAAAAATGTATAATTGGTACAGCGAATTTTTTTTTTTTTTTTTATTTTTTTTTTTTTTGCAACATTCGTACTCGCAAAATAAAACGCTATGTTTACCCATTGTATCATCTACTATTATGGATTTAACTATTTGGCTAAAGATATTTGATTACAAGGCTATTAGACAGGGTAGGAATTTCGCTGTAACTGTAACATGGACATGGATATTTCCTGACAGGCGCGTTCACGTCGCCAGGTTGGGCACCTTGTGGTGACTGAGTTCTGTCAGGTACCGGTGTCCCCGTATTTTGAATCCTCTTGTACCGGGAAACGTGCGAAGACTATATGGATCGACAAGGAGACGCGGGATCACGCACTCGCTACAATAGTCCGAGGAGTCAAAGCAGCAACCCTCTTAGGGCTAGTGAATGGAGGAGCCTTTTTTTTTTAATTTTTTTATTTTTTTTTATTTCCGCCGTTAAAACACTGTCCACTGCTGTTTTTTTTTAGAAAGTAAAAATTAAATACGAGATTTCGCCGAAAGTTCATGTTTTTTTTATTTTTATTTATTTGTTTTTTATTTTTTTTGTTTTTATTTTTTTTTTAATTTTTGTGCAATGTATTTATTTATTTACTGTATTTTGGGATAGGTGTTTAGGAGAATATGGAAACTACTACACAGAAGGATAGATCACTTTTGTTTCTTCTTCTTCTTCTTCTTCTTCTTATCCCTATTCTTAGCATATGCCCTCCTGCAGTGGACACTTAGAGCTTCCTTAAATGCGGGAGATCCAAGGCCAAAGTGGTCCTTTTGTCCAACTCCCAGCGTTCCTTCCGGATAAATCTCTGGAAGGCCTGCAGATTCACTGCATCCCCAACTTTTAGTACCCAAAAGTAAGTGGCAAAGATGAGCCAAGTAAGGGCATCTGTCAGTTTCTTGTCACCGTGTTTGCATTCGAGATTCAGATAGACCTCCCGTGGAAACATCAGCACGCCACTACAAATCACTCCTATGCGACCATATATCCAGTCCCATATTGGGCGTACGACGGCACAATCCACCAACTTGTGACTCAATGTCTCCACCGCAGAACACCTGAGGCAGAGATTTGATGTTGCTCTGCCATGCCGCCACAATTTGTCAGCTGTCGGAACAACCTCATTGACAGCCGAGTAAACCGCAGCTTTCCAGTCAGTGGGGATCTTCGGATTCTGAAATTTATCCCAAATTGTACTCCATCGCCTAAGCGAATAGTTTTGTTGTACCCGCGGTAGAACACTGGTGGTAGACATCAGATGTTTGTAAAAGAAGGCTGACCGAGTAAAGGCCAACCTCTGCGTAGTAATGGTGGGTAGGTCCGCAAATGTCTTCCACCACCGCCGAAATTCGGATAGCCGCCTATCTGGAAGACGAAGTTGAGCTGCCCAAAGCGATCGCTGTAGCGGAAGGCCCTCACCGTCCAGAACACGCAGTATAGTTTTCCCAAGAAGTACCAGACATTTCACATCCACTGCGATCAACCCAAAGCCACCTTTATTAACTGGTAGACGTAGTTGTTCCCTGGAAACCCGATAAGCAGCTCCGGACCAGAGAAAATAACCAATCAGGCATTCGATCCTCTGAGAAAATTGCTTGGTAATAGGCAACACTTGAGCAATGTACCAAATCCTACTGAGGGCGTAAGTATGCACATACCACACTCGTTGGAAAAGGTTTAGTGACCGAGTCCGCTGCTCTACTAAGAGCACCCGTAACTTCGTCAGCTTGTCAGCCCAATTAACTGCCACAGTCTCGCGAAAACACTGCGTAAACACCACGCCCAAGATCTTCGTGCGGCTTACTATCCGCATACCATGAAGGTTCAGGGGTTCTGGCCAATGACCAAACTGTAACACCTCCGACTTGGTAAAATTTAGTTGGGCACCAGAAACGGAACAATAGTCGCGTAGACACCGATGTAAGGTGACCATGTCCGCGTTGTTTGCCAGGAAGACAGTCACATCATCCGCATAGGTGGTAAGTCGGAATCGCTGACCGTGCAGTTCTATGCCGCCGAGGGATGACTGTAGTTGTCTCAAAAGGGGATCGAGGCTCAACGCAAATAAACCCATAGACAGTGGGCAACCCTGTCTGACTGACCGCTCTATGCGGAGAATCGGAGAAAGGTATCCGTTGCAGAGTATCCTGGATGTCGCAGCAGCATAAAGGTTTTGTAATAATGAAAGGAACCGCCCTGGGATCCCCAAGTGCCGCATAAGCGACCATAGGTAAGAATGACTAACGTTATCAAAGGCCTTCTCAAAGTCAAGGTTAACCAATGCCACTGGAAGCTTCTCGGTTTCAACATGAGAAGTCACATCCCTCAATAAGCCAATATTTTGGATGATGTTCCTGCCACTCGGAACCACAGTCTGGACGTTGCAGAGAATTGCTCCATAAACCAGATTCAGCCTTGAAGAAAGCACTTTCGCGAGTAACTTGTAGTCGCAATTGAGCAAGGTAATCGGTCTAAACTCTGTAACGGTTCTCGCACATCGATGCTTCGGAAGCAGTAGTATTACACCTTCAACAAACTTCTCGGTAACCTTAGAGGAGCGCTGAATTTCTGCAAAAACTGCTGTGAGTTCGGTAGCAATGACGTCCCAAAACGTGGAATAGAAGGCATACGGAATACCATCCGGACCAGGAGCAGTGTTCTGCTTCACACTCTGCAACCCAGCCGCTAGTTCTGCAGAGGTAATAGGTTGCAAAAGAGAGGAGCCGCTCTGCGAAGGCAGATGATAATGCAGCGGGAACGAGGCGGCACCAGTATCGGAAACTTTGGAAAACATAGCACTGAAATAGTCATGAAAGCAGCGGATGATAGCACAGGATCCAGAAATTATCCGCCCATCGTGACAAAGTTCAGGTATAAAACGCTGCCTGCCCTGCTGGCGCTCTCCGGCAAGATGAAAAAGGGAGAAGGTTTCTTCTGCAGCCATATGTCGACGATGGGAGACGTCTCGAAGGCGGAGCATTTCCAATTGCTTTAACGAAATTTGTTCCTTAATAGCATGCAGACTTTGGGACATATCATGACGGCTCTTTGCAGTTCAGCGAGATCCTGTAATGCAGCATAATAGAAATCCAGCAGCTCTCGCCGTTCCCTGGCTCGTTGGAGAACTGCCCGTTTAAAAAGGGAAATAATTGCTGTTTTAGCCTTATAAAGCCACCAGGAAAGTTTGTTGCGGGAATTGAGGAACGAGGGACGCAACTTACCCCACAGTAAGCGGAAGTCTCGATGGCAATCTTCCTCCGCGAAAATGGATACAGGAATCCTCCAGTAACCTCTCCCAGGCGTGGGAACAGGTGCAATCTGCGTAATCCGACAGACGACTGCATGGTGATCACTGAACGCAAGGGGATGCACTCGAATATCATGGACCGTAAGAACCAAGGTGCGAGAGAAATAAAATCTGTCAATTCTAGAAGCCGACAATCCACGGACAAAGGTGAAGTCCACACGAGAACCATATTTGGACTCCCAGGCATCCACAAGGTCAAAATGCGTCACGATTTGCTTGAGCATAGGACCAAGGTTGGGCAACCCACGCTGATCTTTGGCAGCAACAGTAGAGTTAAAATCACCACCAATGAGATATGTTGAACCCTTAGAAAGGGCATTGAGAAGAGCGGTTTTGAAGAATAGTTCCCGTTCAGACCGACGTTGAGAACCAGAAGGTGCATACAAATTGATCAAGACTATGCCAGTGTACAGGGCGGAGATGAGGCGTCCAGAGGGATGTAAGTCGACATTGGTGAGACGCATTCCTTTGCGGTAAAGCAACGCCGTTCCTCCACCGTCCGGTCCAAGATTGACGATGTTCTGATAATGACACAGAAAATCAAGATTGGGCACATTGACTTCCTGTAAAAATCCAACATCCACATCATATAAGTGTAGAAATGCAGCAAGTAAATGCTGATTTACCGGATTACGAAGACCATTAACGTTTATAGAAACAAAGACGTGAAGAAGTGTCATATATGAAAAACCACGAATGAAAGGGTCTCCAGAAGGAACAGCACAGACAAGGAAATACAGCACTACTAGGGGACTGGACACCAAGAACGGGAGATTTAAACTGATCCGCCACCTTTCTCACCTGGTTTGTCACGCGGCAATGTAGGTAAGACATACGGATGCACTCTGTGTTTCTGCGAAGATTTGTCTTTCAGTGTATCAGCTTTCTCATAATCACCATCCGGAGTCACGGCAGGCAGGCCAGGCAACTCGGAAGTATCCAAATCGTTTGCCACCAACGGTAAGGCGCGGTCCACGTCCTCTGACCAGGGTTGAGGTATCGTATCGCCATCCTGAGGTGGAGGTTCTGTTTTGCGAAGCCGTGGATTCCGTGACTGCTTCGCTTTCTCAGGTAGCACTTGCCGGTTTACAGTCGCAACTCTCGGTGCTTGAGAGGCTACTGCCTCACCTTTCAGCTTCTTAGAATCAGGTTCGCCTTCCGAATGACTGCGGTGCAAAGAGTCCGTAACAGCATTGTCAGATGTGATGGAAGGTGCAGCCCTCTGGTCATTAGTAGGAGTCACTGAAGTCGCTGAGATGGGCACTGCGGCAGCCGTAACCGCCGAAGGAACTGCAGCAACCACTGCCACGTCCGCTGGAGGCACCGCATCAGGTGAAACAACGTCGTTCTCGGAGATTGGTTTAAACAACTCACTCATCAGTTGATGCCGTAGCCGGGATTGAGGAGGAACAGATGCCCGTAACCAGCGTTGAGGACAATCTGCTTTCAGATGTGTGTTATCCTTGCAAATGAAACAAACCTGTTCTTGTCCACTGTAGGTAATGTAGGCCTCAAACCCGGCAATCTTTAACGTGGAAGGTATCGGTTTAGTAAGTTGAATATGCACTAAACGTATACCAGTGGAAACTGCAAATCTATAACGGCCAGACCAACCGTCAGTAGTGATGTGCAGTGTCTTGCCGTAATGCTGAAGCTCGTAAACTACCCTGTCGTTACTGATTTCAGGTGGCACATTGTAGACGCGAACCAAAGTATATTCTTTATCTGCCGCCGTAAGTTGCCCATCCGTCACTTCACCGGACATTAAAGCAAATTGGAATGCTCCCTCGTATTCACGTAGTACTTCTTCATAAACACCGCACTGTTGAAACTTGATATAAACAGCGTTTTCTCTTCCCACCAACTGAATTGTATGTACCTGCGCTGGAGTGAGTTCCAAAGTGTGGTGCATCCATTCGTGAATTTCAAAAGCCGTGGGCCGTTGCATACTCTTATTAAACGCAACTTTTATAGTATTTTTACGCACTGCCTTCTGTTGCTCCATTTCACTGCTGACACTCAATACACCACCAACACGAAAACAAGAGGGCGCGGCAACAACCAAGCGCTCTCCAACTCGCGATGTGCACCGGCCAAGGGCCAGACCACGACTGCGAATTCAAAAGAGATCGGTTTTTTCTTAGTGATGAATTTGGCGAAGGACGCCCAAGAACTGCTGTTACTGATGTCGCTGTTCGAACAATGCTTGAAGAAGATCGACGGACATCTTATGAGCTTATTCGGCGACATTGGACATTGGCATAAGTCAAATCCGAAACATTTTACATCAACAGTTGGACGTAAGAAAACTTTGTTGTCGATGGATTCCACATAAACTGACTCCCGATCAAAAACAACAACGCATTGATTGTTGCAGAGAAACTCTGGAAAAACTGCAAGGCACTTTTAATTTGGTTTGCAATATCGCTACTGGTGATGGATTTATTGTCATGAACCTGAAAAAGAAAGTCAATCTGCTCAATGGCCTTTCGAACAGAACCTCAGCCTACAAAAGTCAAACGAATTCGCAATGCTGGTAACAAGATGGTTGCTGGTTTTTTTCTAAGACGGGCCTATTGCTACTATAGCATTATAAGATAGACGTACACAAATGTCTCTTTATCGCAAAGTTTTGAAAAAGTACGTGAAAAACTCACAAAAAGAAAAATAGTTACATTCTTGTCAACCCATCGTCGCGTACAGCAAAAGTAACAATTGAGCATCTAGATGCTCTAAAGGTCAGCACCATGGACCCTTCACCATACAGCCCAGACCTAGCACCTTGTGGAATCACTTTTTCGTCACCACTGGAACATTATAAAAACCTGGTGCTTCAGGAAGGTTGGCATCACTGCTTTAAGAACTGGCCTCATCGAATGCAAAAATATATTGATTTTTAAAAGGAATATTTTGGCAAACAATAAAATCATTTAAATTTTTTAAAACTAATCCTTGTTTGATTTTGTTAAACTGTTCAGTATTAAACATAAATTGTGAGTTTTAGCGAGATGTTGTTACCAGTTATACAGAAGTAAGATTTCGACGTCTACATCCTATTGTATTAGCGCCGATCGTGAAAGCTGTATTGTTTATATCCCCAAGAAATATATCAAAAATACCAAAGCATTTTCCACGTAAAAGGGATTTGGGTTGGGGGGGTCCCTGAAAAAACTTGCTGTAGTATCGTTGGACGCGCGGACCTTTTTGAGGTTGATACAAGGCACCTCAAAACATGTATTTCCGCTGAAATTTCCATATTGAATTTTTACTTCCTCTACCTACTATGGGTAAGTGGCAGAAAAATTAAAAATGAGAAATCTTGGAAATGTTAATGTAACAATTTATTTGGCATTAATAGCTTTATATTTTGTATGTAATAGGTTACATGGAAATCATTCATAGTTTTTGTTTACACAAACTCTAAAGTGTTAGGGATATTTCGTGAACATGATCAACTTAAATCAAAAGTTTCCATTTGAAGTTATACTGTTGGGAGAGAAATGCTTTTCTTGGGGCCTCAAAACATGTATTTCCGGTGAAATCTAAATATTGAATACAATACTTGCTGTATACACTTTCTCTGGCAGTTTGCGTGACCTCGTCAGTGAAATCGATAGCACGCTACAACGCACGCTCTGTTACCCTAGCCTGGTCTGGTCGCATAACTGCACCATTGGTGGGGCATAGGATCATATATTTAACTTCTCTGTCGCTATGACAGGAGTCTTTCAAACAAAATGAGTAGTTTTTTTTTATTGTTAATTTATCAGAAGTTACAAATGTGATATATTAGCATGATAAAATGTATATCTTGAAATGTGTTGTGTAAACCCCCTTATTGGATTTATAAAGAAACCTTAAAACATAGAGAAAAAGCACAGTACATAAAAATCTAATGTGTTGCATAAACATGACTTTCTCTACCCTGTACCTTTATTAGTGGGTATGCAAACTATTCTCACTAAAGCTTCTCTACTTCATTCTAATCGAGAAATGTATATATTCAACGTTCTGGGAATAGGCCTCTTCATTCGGAAGGAATTTTTTATAATGTTGCATAACTTGTAAACTTTAAGCGATAGACAAAAACGTACCACATAAAAGATGTAGATCTCTTTAAAACACACAATTTATATAAATTAAGTTTTTTGTAGTATAAGCCGTTTCTGAGATATTCCTTATTACAAATTCGAATTGTTCAATACTTATTCTTTTTTAAGTCTCATCGATTTTCAATCGTTTCTCGCGATGTCATGGAAACAGTATACAGCGTTCAGTTGTTAAACATTTGACTATCGCTGTTCTCTATAACGAAATGTGTAATGTAGCTGTTTCTGTAAAGGTTTATTTCGATTAAAATAAGCTTTAGTAAGACTAGTTTGTATACCCACCAATAAAGCTAGAGGGTAGAAAAAGTGAAGTGAATGTATCACATCAGATTGCCTTTGTCTATCTCTTACGGTTACAACATTCCTTCACCATCAAGGGGGTATTCTAGATATATCTACATTTTACTTGTCATGTAAATATCTTGAATACCTATATAGCATTTTAATCAAAATTGTTAGAACAGTTTTTGAGAAAATAAAAATTAATTAAATGTCTTCCATCTAAACGGCAGTTTTGGTTATTCGTGTCGCATCCTTGGAAGTGCGGAGCTTGGGGGGGGGTGGAATCCCGGTATCGAAATTTTGGGCACATAGAGTATTCCTGTAGCTGACACAGACTAGTGAAAACATGGAATTGTTTAATTTGTTAGGTGCGGCTCTTAATGTTCTACTAGAGATGTAACTCCTCTATGTTTCCAATTGTGAACAATACTGCCAATACACCATTACTTCGTTGTAGTTGGAGGTGTTTAAAACTGGGTCGCTATCTACTATTATAATCAAAATCGTTACAGCCATTTTTCAGAAAATAAAAAAAAAACCCATTCTGAAAATATTTCATGCAAAGGGTGGTTTGGGAAGTAGGATTTTGTTAAAAAACTTCGTGTCACATTTTATAAGATACTGAACTTAACAACAAATTTGGTTTATACTGTTCAAAGACACAGACATACATTTTTACAACAATGTTTTTTTCATTTAGGGGACATCAAAACATGCATTTATAGTGGAATATCGATATCGAACTTTTGGGTGGAATACAATACCTTTTCTATCTACTATGTACGTGGTAGAGAAAGTAATTTTTTCATTTAGGGGAGCTCAAAACACGTATTTCCCGTGAACTGTCTATATCGAAATTTCGGGTGGAATGCAATACTTTGTGTACCTACCTGTTATGGTAGAGAAATAAAAAAGAAAACAAGTTGTGTAGGTATTTTCAGTTTTATTTGTTCAGAAATGGTTGTAACTACTTCATTCCCTTGAACTGTGACGTCGCGAGATTGATGAACATCCGAAACAAAAGCCGAGCAGCGTCTAAAATAAGAAAACAGCCGAAGGTCATAGTCTTGGAGTGACGTATGACACAGAAAGGAATGCGATGGCGCGGCGCACTTTTATACTCTTCAAAATGATTCCACCTCATCTTTTATTTATTATATTCTCTCTACAAGGGTTTAACTGCGCACGAGGTTGGTTAACCATTAACACATTCTGCCGCTTTTAGCGAACATTACGTGATCCAGCAACAAAACAAAGTGCCTACTTTCACATGAGGATGCTGCACATATCTGGTAGTAAAATGTATCTCATTGTTTCCTATGGTAGCGATTACACTTTCTATGCCGCTTGTTATAAAAATACCTGAACTGCACATGTAAACTATTGCAGTACTAACGTACCTGCCCTGTTACAGTGCTGCACACGTCGCTAAGAGGCAGACCTAAACACACCGCCACTGATACACATACTTGCCCTGTGTAGTAGTACCGCAAATTACAACCCGACACTGACAGTAGTACAGGAGCCGCCACTGAAGCACTACTACACGAGCTGCCACTAGGATAGTAATATACGAGCCGCCGCTGACAGAATTGCGCGAGCCGCCACTGACAGAGTGTTACACGAACGCCACTAAGACAGTACTACTCGAGCCGCCACTGATGCACATGCCTGTCCGCAAATTACAAAGACACTGACAGTAGTACACGAGCCGCCAGTGAGACACTAGTACACGAGCTGCCACTGGGATAGCACTAAACAAGCTGCCACAGACTACTACACGAGCCGCCACTGGGATAGCACTAAACCAGCAGCCACCAACAAGGAACACCTTGAGTGCGGCCAATGGTATTTACGGTATTCCAAACCGTACCACTGCAGGTATCCAAAGGGCCCCCTGCAGGGAATATTTACCTCACGCAAGTAAGAGTGGGATTACAGCTTTGGTATGAGCATTGCTGGTGGCTTTAGAGCAGACTGTAGGTACCACCTGAAAGTTCAGCCTCTGGATGTTGGTTCTTGTATTATCGCCCCATCTTCCACGACAGACTGTTTCGCTTTAAGAGCGGTTACCTAGCTGAACAGTTGTTACTCTCAAGGAGTTGCCGTTCGATGTTCACGGTGCAGGATAATGTTGACGATGTCCATGTGAACCATTAGCAGCTAATGTTAACATAACTCTTTCAAATGAGCGTAACTAAAGATTGACCTCGCTACTACACGACCCGCCACTGAGACTGTCTCCACGAGTTGCGAGTTGTGTCTGTCAGGGATGCAGCCATAAATCCCAAGCGATGACGTTTCCTCAATATCCCAATCGCATTCCCTCAGCGGACAGCATTTTTATTCTGATTTATAGCTCAAGGGGTGATCAAATTTAAACGCGACTTTATTTCTTGTCGCGTATCATCCCCAAACACCTTTCTGATGCAATTCTTTCACAACAAAATCTGACATGACTTTCTCTGCCCACTCTTCTAGAAACTATGTACATTTCGTTATAGATACAAAGGGAATGACAATATGGAGGTCCCGGGTTCGGGGCCGGTCACTCTTATCATAGGTTTTCCCGGGTTGGTAGGTGAATACACGAATTTCCTATCATGTGTCTCAGGGTTCAAGGACCAGATGGTGGCGTTCTGTTTGTTGCGGCTGGACGGTATATATGCGACTTTTGGGCAGGGCTGACAATCTACAATGGTTAGTGACCCCCGGCCAAAAACAGGACGCGGATTACAAACACCCCTCTTAGCCTGGACTTGTGTAAGTGAACATCTTAATTAAGTTGTGGCAACATTCCGAAAATGGCAAGGACTTCGCTTTCTCAAACTATATCACTCAGAATGTCACCACGTGATTACAGAAAGACTCTAATACCAGCAACTGTCAAGAAATGAGGGCCAGAAGAGCCCAAGGTGGTCGGGGTGACCACTCAATAATGAAGATATCGAGTGTTGCCTCAGTAACCCAAATGGAGAAGTGCTGCAAGGCACCGCGCACAATGGAACAATGTATCCTATTGTGTTGCTTGACAAGCCTCTTCTGCTGCCGCGACGTCACTGTCGACCTCTAACTTTACCACCAACCAGACATCCTCTCATATAATGTTGAAGGGCATAAGTACCACGCACGTATTGCACATTTCGCTGGAAATACATGTTTTGAGGCACTCCTAAATCCGAAAAAAGAAAATGTCTGTGAATAAGATAACTGAAAAACGAAAAGTCGGATAAGGAAAAAGCTTGGTATTTAGGTTCAATACCTCCAAAGATGCGACACAAAGACCTTTGAAGAAAATCCTCCAAGATTTATCTCTTTTTTTATTTTCTAAAAACTGACTGTAACGGTTTTATTAATGATATTTACATGATAAAAAAGTATATCTTGAATCTTGTGTAGTTTTGTATGCCTGTAACGTTAAGCGACAGGTGGAAATGTATTTAGAAAATATAATTATATCAAATATAGTTTTTTTTGACATTAAGCATTTCCGATATATTATTATTATCGGTTTCAATAATTTGACAGCGTCAGCTGTTTCTCTCAACGCTATGGAGAGAGTATACAAGGCGTCACTGAATCTCCTCTTGTATGTAGAACAAAATGTGTAATGTAACGTTTATCTCGATTAACATGACGTAGATATATGATGCGATACATTCACATGACTTTCCCTACGCTCTATGGTTTATTAGTGGGTATACAAACATTCCTACAAAAGTTTATTTTCCTACCTAATTCATTTTAATCGAGACAAACCTTTACAGAAACAGCTACATTACACATTTCGTTATAGAGAACAGCGATAGTCAAATGTTTAACAACTGAACGCTATATGCTGGCCATGACATCGCGAGAAACAACTGAATGTTGACAGGACTTTTCGAACCATTAACAGCTGATATGTCGGAAATGGTTGATGCCACAAAAACCTTATTACAAATAAATTGTGTGTTTCAAACAGATCTATATTTTTTGTGTACTAACTTCTCATCTATCGGTTAACATTAGTTATACAAGATTACACAAAAGCCATTTAGAATAAACAGGTCTTTACGGCTATTATCAGAAACTTCAAGATATATGTTTTATTCTTCATGTATATATCTTTAATATATGATATTTTAATCAAAATCATTAGAACCATATTTTATAAAATAAAAGATTTCGAAAATTGTTTGGGATGGGGGAATTTTCCTGAAAATTTTCGTGTCGCATCTTTGGAAGGTACTGAACCTAAATACTAAGTTGGGTATTTATCAGAGTTATGCTGTTCACAGATACAAACAAGCACACACACGGACATTTGTCTAAAAATGCTTTTTTTGGGGGGAGGGGATTCAGCGGGACTGAAAACATGAATTTGCGGTGAAGTCTCAATATCGAATTTTTGGGTGGATTGCAATGCCTTCTATACCTGTTAAGTACGTGGTAAAGGAAGTGGATAGAAAAAGTCATGTGAATGTAACAGATAATAATTTTTTTTAGAATGATTTCATAAAATGCCTACTAAACACTTGAAATCTGTGCTACAAAATGGTTGCCAGCGGTATCAATACAGTGATACCATTTGAAATTTCTTGTTGTTGACGTGAGCAGTTTTGTTGATATCTATCAGAAGAGTCTGCGTACATTTGGAGAGGTGAAGGAAACGGGCTTGCTTATGTAAGGAGAGAATTGTGAAATATTAAGGAAGCAAGGTCGAGATATCGATCGCTGAGAGCAGAGACCTCTGCGGTCAAATAGTTTCACTTCGTTACGCTCAAACAGGATTTACAAAAACATTTCAAACTTGCATTTAATTTTGCTTCGTTATACCTTCATTTTTACTTTCTCTAGTAGGTAGACAAAGAATTGCATTCCACCCAAAAATTGGATACCAGCGAGATTTCACCCGAAGTACCTGCTAGTTTTGAGCCGCTGAATGAAAGGTGCGTAAAAACGAAATGTATCAACAGAAACGTCGAAAGATGCGGCAATAAAATACTCCAAATTCCACTGACTAACGTCCTATTCACATGACAATTTTCCATCATTTGACTGAATTCTGTGTAAACCATGGACAAAAAGTAGACCTCACTGAAATAAGCAATTTCTATCAAACATGTGTATGTTTTGGTGGAATTAATTGTTGTTCCACACAAGCCGTCTGTTGGACAAGCTTGGAGAGGTAGAATCAGACCTTAATAGACCATTAACTGACCTAATAGTGGTCGAAAGTGAAGCCCGGCATCTAAAGTACTTACAACATTGTAAGTCGCCATTGGGGCATGTCATCTCAATACAATCTGAGATCTCCTTGTGGTTTGGGGAATTTAATGTCTTACCGCCATGTTGCCATGGTAGCTCAGTGGTTAGAGCAACCGGACGGAAACCGGGAAATCCATGGTTTGAATTTTTCAGTCGTCTGATTCTACGTTTCGTGTTAGCATTGACTGTTTTTTAAAGATCCCTTTCGCAAGTGCGAGTCTTCACCTCACGGATGTAATCAGTTGTATACGAATGGGTAGAGAAAGTGATGTGAGAGAACCTGAGCTGGCTGGGGTAACAGATTTGGAACATTCCCACAGTTACTGGGAATTGAGGTTAATGTCCTTGATGATGGGCACAAATCCAGCATCCTTCCTTCGTAACAAATTTCACGTTCACACGAGCATCTTATTACAAAACCGTACGTGGCCACATGAGCTGATCAACAGAAACATTTGAAAATGCATTCTTTACATTGGAAACTAACACTTATAATATCAAGGAGCTCTGTATCGTTTCTTGTTTTGCATAAAACATGCAAATAAAACTTCTTCACTCGTCGTCTTAAAAGCTCAAAAACACAGCATCTTAAACGAAGTGCTGACACATATTTTGAATAAATGAACAACATCGTTCTTAAAGCTCAGGAATATTTTTCAAACTTTAAGCCTGCCATCTTTAAACTCTGCGACAGTCAAATGTTTAACTGAACGCTATATGCTGGCCTTAAAATGCCATACTGTTTCCATGACATCGCGAGAAACAACTGAATGTTGAAAGGACTTAAAAAGAATAGCCCCGTTGAAGAATTCGAACCAATAATAACTGATATCTCGGAAATAGCTTACGCCACACAAAGTTATTTGGAATAAGTTGTGTGTTTTAGCTTAACATCTTACCAGTTGTACAAGATTATACAAAATTGCTTACACATGAAGAGGACTTCGCAGAATATACATTTTATTTGTCATGTAAATATCTGATAGAAACATAGTTGCGGATGCCACGTACTAACATAAGACAGAGAATACTCTACGCTAGTGTTTGCCGCATTGGGGTAGTCCATTGCTGCAGCAGTGCTTGCTACAGTGTAACAACGGCACAAGTTCCCGCGCAGCCGCGTCTTGCTGGCCACAGCTCAATCAATTCAGTATCCAGGTTAAACTGCAAAACACGTTTTGAGGTCCCATAAATTCCCTATTATTTCTTGATAAACAGCCTAACAGTTTTGTTCACATTACAATATCTCTGAGATACCAACATAACATTCTGGCTTCTCGACACAGAGGTCGCGGGTTCGATTCCCGGGCGGAACGGGCTAACCTTTCTTTCCCTAACCTTCGCAAAGTCTGCACGTGAATGTGTTTTAAGTTAAACATTTGAAGTGCTACATTCTCATGACTTTCTCTACCCTCTAGCGTATACAAATTACTGTTACCAAGGCTTATTTTCCTATCTACTTCATTTTAATCGAGATAAACCTTTACAGAAACAGCTACATTACACATTTCGTTATAGATACAAAGAGAAGAGCGATAGTCAAATGTTTAACAACTGGACGCTATATGCTGGCCTTAAAATTCCAAGATATCGCGAGAAACAAGTGAGTGCTGACAGGACTTTAAGAGAATAAACAATAAATTATATAAATAACGAATGTGTTGGCTTACGCTACAAAAACGTTATTTGAAATAAATTGTGTTTTTAAATAGATCCACATTTCTTGTGTAGTACGTTTTCGTACAAGAATAGCTTACGAAAGAAGAGGACTTCATAGATTCTTTTTTAAAAAATAAAAAAACTAAAACATTTTACATGTAAAGGGTAGTTTGAGGTAGAGAGATGTTCTTCGTGTGGAACATTTGGAAGATAGAGTTTGCTATTTATGTGAGTTATCTGTTAACGTCTGTGGCCCGCATTCGGGAGGTCGTGGGATTTTTTCGGGGGTTTCCCGGGTCGCTAGGAGAATGCTGGGAAGGATCATTACATCCCCGAATTTCCCCTCCCTCCATTTCACTTCACCTTTCATTTGCTGGTCCATATCAGGGTTGGGAGTGTCGGTGTTGCATGCTCCATATAACCCTTGCTCCCCCGGAATGGGGGGTCTGCAGTCTCGGCCCCCAGTGCGGGATGTGCAAGCCTGGAGGGGGAGGGGAGCCGGTTATTATCCGGGGAGTTTCAATCTGTAAAAAATAGGGACCGTGCCTTCTGCCCTGTCTCCCACTTTCCCTTCAGGGGCTTGCAGGTAAGTCCCCCCTCCGTGCTGTACCTGATGATGTCCAGCTCTGAGACAGGAAATATTTAGAAAAACGCCAACATTCTTATACATAGTCTCCCACTTATATCAGAAAACCTGACTATACAAAATATCCGAGTCCACCTTAAAAACTTCCAGCTGCCAATATGTTTAATATACGGAAACAACAGATGATATTCTAGTGGTTTACTGCGTGCATAAAGAGAAGTCTCTTAAACGTAAATCTCGATATTTAAGACACCTATCTTTCAAGGATACTCATCAATATTTTAACGAAAATCCCCGCTCCAAGCTGCCCCTGACATGAAAAACAGCTCTTACCATTTTTGTAAATGCCAAACAAAGTGTAGTAGGTAAAAGTGAAGTGCATTACTAGAAAATCGTGAGAGACAGACACGCGGCTTATGTCGAACACTTTTCTTTGTAGCACAACCATTACTATTGATATCAGTACTTTGTAATTTTTTAGTTCTTGTTTCTCGTATAATTTCAAACATAGCCAGAACATCAGTCTCCTGTTCTACCTACCACGTAACTATTAGTGTTTATCTCCACCAGGATCAAGTGTCGGCACCGTAAACACTGCATATTTTCTCCCCCTCCAGATAGTTCTAGAATTTTCTATATCTGAAAGCGATCTCGCGAGAGTCAGTTAGCGATTTCTGTTTCGACATCCAGTGCGGTTCTCCAAGCGAGTGTTGGCGTACAATCGGTGCTACTCCTGCAAGAGAGATTGAACAGGTCTTGTGTTCGATTCCCCAGCCAGCAAACCACCCGGAAGCAGAAGTTGCGTTACGAAGAAGTGAAGTGACAGTGAAGTTGAACCAGTTCACGCTAGTGAAGTGCCAGCTTGAACTAACTGAAGTAACAGTGGGAAAGAAGAGGAGTATCAGTGTGAACTAAGTGAAGTGTCAGTGTGAACTAAGTGAAGTGTCAGTGTGAACTAAGTGAAGTATCAGTGTAAACCAAGTGAAGTGACAGTGTGAACTATGTGAAGTGTCAATGTGAAACCAGTGAAGTGATAGTATGAACTAAGTGAAGTGATAGTATGAACTAAGTGAAGTGATAGAATGAACTAAGTGAAGTGTCAGTGTGCACTAAGTGAAGTGACAGTATGAACCAAGTGAAGTGATAGTATGAACTAAATGAAGTGATAGTATGAACTAAGTGAAGTCATAGTATGAACTAAGTGAAGTGTCAGTGTGAACTAAGTGAAGTGATAGTATGAACTAAGTGAAGTGACAGTGTGAACTAAGTGAAGTGATAGTATGAACTAAGTGAAGTGATAGTATGAACTACGTGAAGTGTTAGTATGAACTAAGTGAAGTGACAGTGTGAACTAAGTGAAGTGATAGTGTGAACTAAGTGAAGTGATAGTGTGAACTAAGTGAAGTGACAGTGTGAACTAAGTGAACTGTCACTGTGAACTAAGAGAAGTGATAGTGTAAACTAAGTGAAGTGACAGTGTGAACTAAGTGAACTGTCAGTGTGTACTAAGTGAAGTGATAGTGTAAACTAAGTGAAGTGACAGTGTGAACTAAGTGAAGTGTCAGTGTGAACTAAGTGAAGTGGTAGTATGAACTAAGTGAAGTGTCAGTATGTACTAAGTGAAGTGACAGTGTGAACTAAGTGAAGTGTCAGTATGAACTAAGTGAGGTGATAGTATGTACTAAGTGAAGTGACAGTGTGAACTAAGTGAAGTGATAGTATGAACTAAGTGAAGTGGTAGTATGAACTTAGTGAAGTGGTAGTAAGAACTAAGTGAAGTGTCAGTGTGAATTAAGTGAAGTGGTAGTATGAACTAAGTGAAGTGTCAGTATGAACTAAGTGATGTGTCAGTGTGAACTAAGTGAAGTGATAGTATGAACTAAGTGAAGTGGTAGTATGAACTAAGTGAAGTGGTAGTATGACTAAGTGAAGTCGTAGTATGAACTAAGTTAAGTCGTAGTATGAAGTAAGTGAAGTGATAGCATGAACTAAGTGAATTGTCAGTATGAACTAAGTGAAGTGGTAGTATGAACTAAGTGAAGTGGTACTACGAACTAGGTGAAGTGATAGTGTGAACTAAGTGAAGTGATAGTATGACCTAAGTGAAGTGTCAGTCTGAACTAAGTGAAGTGATAGTATGAACTAAGTGAAGTAATAGTATGGACTAAGTGAAGTGATAGTATGAACTAAGTGAAGTGTCAGTGTGAACTAAGTGAAGTGATAGTATGAACTAAGTGAAGTGATAGTATGAACTAAGCGAAGTGATAGTATGAACTAAGTGAAGTGATAGTATTAACTAAGTGAAGTGACAGTGTGAACTAAGTGAAGTGATAGTATGAACTAAGTGAAGTGATAGTATGAACTACGTGAAGTGTTAGTATGAACTAAGTGAAGTGACAGTGTGAACTAAGTGAAGTGATAGTGTGAACTAAGTGAAGTGATAGTGTGAACTAAGTGAAGTGACAGTGTGAACTAAGTGAACTGTCACTGTGAACTAAGTGAAGTGATAGTGTAAACTAAGTGAAGTGACAGTGTGAACTAAGTGAACTGTCAGTGTGTACTAAGTGAAGTGATAGTGTAAACTAAGTGAAGTGACAGTGTGAACTAAGTGAAGTGTCAGTGTGAACTAAGTGAAGTGGTAGTATGAACTAAGTGAAGTGTCAGTATGTACTAAGTGAAGTGACAGTGTGAACTAAGTGAAGTGTCAGTATGAACTAAGTGAGGTGATAGTATGTACTAAGTGAAGTGACAGTGTGAACTAAGTGAAGTGATAGTATGAACTAAGTGAAGTGGTAGTATGAACTAAGTGAAGTGGTAGTAAGAACTAAGTGAAGTGTCAGTGTGAATTAAGTGAAGTGGTAGTATGAACTAAGTGAAGTGTCAGTATGAACTAAGTGATGTGTCAGTGTGAACTAAGTGAAGTGATAGTATGAACTAAGTGAAGTGGTAGTATGAACTAAGTGAAGTGGTAGTATGACTAAGTGAAGTCGTAGTATGAACTAAGTTAAGTCGTAGTATGAAGTAAGTGAAGTGATAGCATGAACTAAGTGAATTGTCAGTATGAACTAAGTGAAGTGGTAGTATGAACTAAGTGAAGTGGTACTACGAACTAGGTGAAGTGATAGTGTGAACTAAGTGAAGTGATAGTATGACCTAAGTGAAGTGTCAGTCTGAACTAAGTGAAGTGATAGTATGAACTAAGTGAAGTAATAGTATGGACTAAGTGAAGTGATAGTATGAACTAAGTGAAGTGTCAGTGTGAACTAAGTGAAGTGATAGTATGAACTAAGTGAAGTGATAGTATGAACTAAGCGAAGTGATAGTATGAACTAAGTGAAGTGATAGTATTAACTAAGCGAAGTGATAGTATGAACTAAGCGAAGTGATAGTATGAACTAAGTGAAGTGATAGTATGAACTAAGTAAAGTGCCAGTATGAACTAAGTGAAGTGATAGTATGAACTAAGTGAAGTGGTAGTATGAACTAAGTGAAGTGATAGTGTGAACTAAGTGAAGTGACAGTGTGAACTAAGTGAAGTGGTAGTATGAACAAAGTGAAGTGGTAGTATGAACTAAGTGAAGTGGTAGTAAGAACTAAGTGAAGTGTCAGTGTGAATTAAGTGAAGTGCTAGTATGAACTAAGTGAAGTGTCAGTATGAACTAAGTGATGTGTCAGTGTGAACTAAGTGAAGTGATAGTATGAACTAAGTGAAGTGGTAGTATGAACTAAGTGAAGTGGTAGTATGACTAAGTGAAGTCGTAGTATGAACTAAGTTAAGTCGTAGTATGAAGTAAGTGAAGTGATAGCATGAACTAAGTGAATTGTCAGTATGAACTAAGTGAAGTGGTAGTATGAACTAAGTGAAGTGGTAGTACGAACTAGGTGAAGTGATAGTGTGAACTAAGTGAAGTGGTAGTATGAATTAAGTGAAGTGGTAGTATGAACTAAGTGAAGTGTCAGTGTGAACTAAGTGAAATGATAGTATGAACTAAGTGAAGTGGTGGTATGAACTAAGAGAAGTGATAGTATGAACTAAGTGAAGTGGTAGTATGAACTAAGTGAAGTGGTAGTATGAACTAGGTGATGTGTCAGTGTGAAATAAGTTAAGTGTCAGTGTGAATTAAGTGAAGTGGTAGTATGAACTAAGTGAAGTGTCAGTATGAACTAAGTGAAGTGTCAGTGTGAACTAAGTGAAGTGATAGTATGAACTAAGTGAAGTGTCATTCTCAACTAAGTGAAGTGACAATATGAACTAAGTGAAGTGATAGAATGAACTAAGTGAGGTGATAGTATGAACTAAGTGAAGTGTCAGTGTGAACTAAGTGAAGTGTCAGTGTGAACTAAGTGAAGTGATAGTATGAACTAAGTGAGGTGATAGTATGAACTAAGTGAAGTGTCAGTGTGAACTAAGTGAAGTGATAGAATGAACTAAGTGAAGTGAGAGTGTGAACTAAATGAAGTGTCAGTGTGAGATAAGTGAAGTGTCAGTGTGATCTAAGTGAAGTGAGAGTGTGAACTAAGTGAAGTGAGAGTGTGAACTAAATGAAGTGTCAGTGTGAGATTAGTGAAGTGTCAGTGTGAACTAAGTGAAGTGTCAGTGTGAACTAAGTGAACTGTCAGTGTGAACTAAGTGAAGTGTCAGTGTTAACTAAGTGAAGTGAGAGTGTGAACTAAATGAAGTGTCAGTGTGAGATAAGTGAAGTGTCAGTGTGATCTAAGTGAAGTGATAGAATGAACTAAGTGAGGTGATAGTATGAACTAAGTGAAGTGAGAGTGTGAACTAAATGAAGTGTCAGTGTGAGATAAGTGAAGTGTCAGTGTGATCTAAGTGAAGTGAGAGTGTGAACTAAATGAAGTGTCAGTGTGAGATAAGTGAAGTGATAGTATGAACTAAGTGAAGTGAGAGTGTGAACTAAATGAAGTGTCAGTGTGAGATAAGTGAAGTGTCAGTGTGAACTAAGTGAAGTTCAGTGTGAACTAAGTGAAGTGTCAGTGTGAACTAAGTGAAGTGACAGTGAAGGGTAAACAAGATCAAAACAGTGACTGCTGAAAAACTGGACAAAGTGACGATACAGATGAATAAGCTTTCTTAACAATTCTGTGTGGAAGGTGTATAAAAGCAAACGATAGTGGGTGGAGAAAGTCGGTTGATTGTAATACATATAATGTTGGAATTCGTTTTAATAAGTTATCTTGGGATACCGTCAGACTGGAGTTTTAGTGACCTGCAGTCACGTCAGACATTCGCATCACTTTTCTATCCACTTCATGTTAACGTTTTCAGAAATACACATTTCCCTGTAGATATAAGAGGAGACTGAAGTTATTGTTAAATGTTTAAAAAGTGGGTCGGTATGTCTTTAGAATGCAACACTGTTTGTATGATATCCCGGTAAATAAATGAATAGCGACAGGGCTTGAAAACAATTAAGAGTACTGAACAACCTAAGCCATTTTAAATGGATTACTCGGAAATTTAAATTGCAGAAAAAGGTTGTTGAAATGAACTGTGTGTTTCAAAGACGTCTACATTGTTGTGTTAACGTTTACCGATTACATATTCCTTCCCAGAAAATTCAAAAACGTACATTTCATTTGTGACGTAAATATCTTACACCATTTTTGAGAAAATAAAAAATGTCCTAAAATATTCCATGTAACGGGTAATTTGTGATGAAGCGTTTTCTTTGAGAAGCTTCGTTTCACTGACCTAGACGTTTTCTGGATTGAGGATCCTCAAAACGTGCATTTCAGTGAATATTCGGCATTAAACTTTTGGGCAGAAGATGTAGAATACATACTAGTATAAGCGAGTGCTGTGATAAATAAGAGGAGCGGTCGGGTACATGACCCTGCAGGCCTCTACCAGGGACCTAGAGCACACACAATCTTGGTGTTGGTACAGCAGAGTAAGGTAGCGATCCAACAATCTCTGACAATTCAAATGATAAGTATTACTTAATCCCGAGTTAAGCTGCACCAACTGGACTTGTGGGGTGTTTTAACAATCTCTGACAATTCAAATGATAAGTATTAGTTAATCCCGAGTTAAGCTGCACCAACTGGACTTGTGGGGTGTTTTAACAATCTCTGACAATTCAAATGATAAGTATTAGTTAATCCTGAGTTAAGCTGCACCAACTGGACTTGTGGGGTGTTTTAACAATCTCTGACAATTCAAATGATAAGTATTAGTTAATCCCGAGTTAAGCTGCACCAACTGGACTTGTACAGCAGAGTAAGGTAGCGATCCAACAATCTCTGACAATTCAAATGATAAGTATTAGTTAATCCCGAGTTAAGCTGCACCAACTGGACTTGTGGGGTGTTTTAACAATCTCTGACAATTCAAATGATAAGTATTAGTTAATCCCGAGTTAAGCTGCACCAACTGGACTTGTGGGGTGTTTTAACAATCTCTGACAATTCAAATGATAAGTATTAGTTAATCCTGAGTTAAGCTGCACCAACTGGACTTGTGGGGTGTTTTAACAATCTCTGACAATTCAAATGATAAGTATTAGTTAATCCCGAGTTAAGCTGCACCAACTGGACTTGTACAGCAGAGTAAGGTAGCGATCCAACAATCTCTGACAATTCAAATGATAAGTATTAGTTAATCCCGAGTGAAGCTGCACCAACTGGACTTGTACAGCAGAGTAAGGTAGCGATCCAACAATCTCTGACAATTCAAATGATAAGTATTAGTTAATCCCGAGTGAAGCTGCACCAACTGGACTTGTGGGGTGTTTTAACAATCCCTGACAATTCAAATGATAAGTATTAGTTAATCCTGAGTGAAGCTGCACCAACTGGACTTGTACAGCAGAGTAAGGTAGCGATCCAACAATCTCTGACAATTCAAATGATAAGTATTAGTTAATCCTGAGTGAAGCTGCACCAACTGGACTTGTACAGCAGAGTAAGGTAGCGATCCAACAATCTCTGACAATTCAAATGATAAGTATTAGTTAATCCCGAGTGAAGCTGCACCAACTGGACTTGTACAGCAGAGTAAGGTAGCGATCCAACAATCTCTGACAATTCAAATGATAAGTATTAGTTAATCCTGAGTGAAGCTGCACCAACTGGACTTGTACAGCAGAGTAAGGTAGCGATCCAACAATCTCTGACAATTCAAATGATAAGTATTAGTTAATCCCGAGTGAAGCTGCACCAACTGGACTTGTACAGCAGAGTAAGGTAGCGATCCAACAATCTCTGACAATTCAAATGATAAGTATTAGTTAATCCCGAGTTAAGCTGCACCAACTGGACTTGTACAGCAGAGTAAGGTAGCGATCCAACAATCTCTGACAATTCAAATGATAAGTATTAGTTAATCCTGAGTGAAGCTGCACCAACTGGACTTGTACAGCAGAGTAAGGTAGCGATCCAACAATCTCTGACAATTCAAATGATAAGTATTAGTTAATCCCGAGTGAAGCTGCACCAACTGGACTTGTACAGCAGAGTAAGGTAGCGATCCAACAATCTCTGACAATTCAAATGATAAGTATTAGTTAATCCCGAGTTAAGCTGCACCAACTGGACTTGTACAGCAGAGTAAGGTAGCGATCCAACAATCTCTGACAATTCAAATGATAAGTATTAGTTAATCCTGAGTGAAGCTGCACCAACTGGACTTGTACAGCAGAGTAAGGTAGCGATCCAACAATCTCTGACAATTCAAATGATAAGTATTAGTTAATCCCGAGTTAAGCTGCACCAACTGGACTTGTACAGCAGAGTAAGGTAGCGATCCAACAATCTCTGACAATTCAAATGATAAGTATTAGTTAATCCCGAGTTAAGCTGCACCAACTGGACTTGTGGGGTGTTTTAACAATCCCTGACAATTCAAATGATAAGTATTAGTTAATCCTGAGTGAAGCTGCACCAACTGGACTTGTACAGCAGAGTAAGGTAGCGATCCAACAATCTCTGACAATTCAAATGATAAGTATTAGTTAATCCCGAGTGAAGCTGCACCAACTGGACTTGTGGGGTGTTTTAACAATCCCTGACAATTCAAATGATAAGTATTAGTTAATCCTGAGTGAAGCTGCACCAACTGGACTTGTACAGCAGAGTAAGGTAGCGATCCAACAATCTCTGACAATTCAAATGATAAGTATTAGTTAATCCTGAGTGAAGCTGCACCAACTGGACTTGTACAGCAGAGTAAGGTAGCGATCCAACAATCTCTGACAATTCAAATGATAAGTATTAGTTAATCCCGAGTGAAGCTGCACCAACTGGACTTGTACAGCAGAGTAAGGTAGCGATCCAACAATCTCTGACAATTCAAATGATAAGTATTAGTTAATCCTGAGTGAAGCTGCACCAACTGGACTTGTACAGCAGAGTAAGGTAGCGATCCAACAATCTCTGACAATTCAAATGATAAGTATTAGTTAATCCCGAGTGAAGCTGCACCAACTGGACTTGTACAGCAGAGTAAGGTAGCGATCCAACAATCTCTGACAATTCAAATGATAAGTATTAGTTAATCCCGAGTGAAGCTGCACCAACTGGACTTGTGGGGTGTTTTAACAATCCCTGACAATTCAAATGATAAGTATTAGTTAATCCTGAGTGAAGCTGCACCAACTGGACTTGTACAGCAGAGTAAGGTAGCGATCCAACAATCTCTGACAATTCAAATGATAAGTATTAGTTAATCCTGAGTGAAGCTGCACCAACTGGACTTGTACAGCAGAGTAAGGTAGCGATCCAACAATCTCTGACAATTCAAATGATAAGTATTAGTTAATCCCGAGTGAAGCTGCACCAACTGGACTTGTACAGCAGAGTAAGGTAGCGATCCAACAATCTCTGACAATTCAAATGATAAGTATTAGTTAATCCTGAGTGAAGCTGCACCAACTGGACTTGTACAGCAGAGTAAGGTAGCGATCCAACAATCTCTGACAATTCAAATGATAAGTATTAGTTAATCCCGAGTGAAGCTGCACCAACTGGACTTGTACAGCAGAGTAAGGTAGCGATCCAACAGTCTCTGACAATTCAAATGATAAGTATTAGTTAATCCCGAGTTAAGCTGCACCAACTGGACTTGTACAGCAGAGTAAGGTAGCGATCCAACAATCTCTGACAATTCAAATGATAAGTATTAGTTAATCCTGAGTGAAGCTGCACCAACTGGACTTGTACAGCAGAGTAAGGTAGCGATCCAACAATCTCTGACAATTCAAATGATAAGTATTAGTTAATCCCGAGTGAAGCTGCACCAACTGGACTTGTACAGCAGAGTAAGGTAGCGATCCAACAATCTCTGACAATTCAAATGATAAGTATTAGTTAATCCCGAGTTAAGCTGCACCAACTGGACTTGTACAGCAGAGTAAGGTAGCGATCCAACAATCTCTGACAATTCAAATGATAAGTATTAGTTAATCCTGAGTGAAGCTGCACCAACTGGACTTGTACAGCAGAGTAAGGTAGCGATCCAACAATCTCTGACAATTCAAATGATAAGTATTAGTTAATCCCGAGTTAAGCTGCACCAACTGGACTTGTACAGCAGAGTAAGGTAGCGATCCAACAATCTCTGACAATTCAAATGATAAGTATTAGTTAATCCCGAGTTAAGCTGCACCAACTGGACTTGTGGGGTGTTTTAACAATCCCTGACAATTCAAATGATAAGTATTAGTTAATCCCGAGTTAAGCTGCACCAACTGGACTTGTGGGGTGTTTTAACAATCTCTGACAATTCAAATGATAAGTATTAGTTAATCCCGAGTTAAGCTGCACCAACTGGACTTGTACAGCAGAGTAAGGTAGCGATCCAACAATCTCTGACAATTCAAATGATAAGTATTAGTTAATCCCGAGTTAAGCTGCACCAACTGGACTTGTGGGGTGTTTTAACAATCTCTGACAATTCAAATGATAAGTATTAGTTAATCCCGAGTTAAGCTGCACCAACTGGACTTGTACAGCAGAGTAAGGTAGCGATCCAACAATCTCTGACAATTCAAATGATAAGTATTAGTTAATCCCGAGTTAAGCTGCACCAACTGGACTTGTGGGGTGTTTTAACAATCTCTGACAATTCAAATGATAAGTATTAGTTAATCCCGAGTTAAGCTGCACCAACTGGACTTGTACAGCAGAGTAAGGTAGCGATCCAACAATCTCTGACAATTCAAATGATAAGTATTAGTTAATCCCGAGTTAAGCTGCACCAACTGGACTTGTGGGGTGTTTTAACAATCTCTGACAATTCAAATGATAAGTATTAGTTAATCCCGAGTTAAGCTGCACCAACTGGACTTGTACAGCAGAGTAAGGTAGCGATCCAACAATCTCTGACAATTCAAATGATAAGTATTAGTTAATCCCGAGTTAAGCTGCACCAACTGGACTTGTGGGGTGTTTTAACAATCTCTGACAATTCAAATGATAAGTATTAGTTAATCCCGAGTTAAGCTGCACCAACTGGACTTGTACAGCAGAGTAAGGTAGCGATCCAACAATCTCTGACAATTCAAATGATAAGTATTAGTTAATCCCGAGTTAAGCTGCACCAACTGGACTTGTGGGGTGTTTTAACAATCTCTGACAATTCAAATGATAAGTATTGGTTAATCCCGAGTTAAGCTGCACCAACTGGACTTGTACAGCAGAGTAAGGTAGCGATCCAACAATCTCTGACAATTCAAATGATAAGTATTAGTTAATCCCGAGTTAAGCTGCACCAACTGGACTTGTGGGGTGTTTTAAGCGGCAAATTGCTGAGAGATGAGAATTAATGACCTCATATAGGGTTTCAACTTATGGGAGATGTAGCACCGGAACGCCACGCCATCTCGGATACAGTTTGTGTTGCTATCGCTTTTGGTCGTGCAGTGACCGGCCGGCCGGCACTGGTGAGAGCTGTTGTATGATAATCTTATAAACAAGAACAAAACGTTACATACGAAATTAGAAAAGTGAATGTTACAGCGGGTGATGAGCACACAGTAAATGTTCGAGTGGTGTTCTCACAGGAGCTGAGTATGACTATAGTTAATAAACGGGTCTCTCAGTGGCTTCTTCCGACTAACAACGCAGTCATATAGCGACTAGTTTAGCTATACATACGTACATCGGCCAACCACAAGCTTGTCCTACTCGTGCCACGAGGCCACCGGTAACTTTCAGTGAGGCGGCGAGTGCTAACATCTCTTCCGATGCGGTTGTCCAGGGGTAGACATCCATTACGTCAATAACGTCCGTCTCTGAACCCTTCAAATTCGGAAAGTGTCGGTCCTGCAGGGGCGGAGACACCAATGTTGCCTGCAGAGTCCGAACATGCAGTAGTGCACGGACCTATCACTCACTTTGTTGAGCAAAAGGCTGTGTTCGAAATGCCTGCTATAGCCTCTCAGTCTCAGGACGGGGACATAGAGGTCTTAAATGATGAAGAAGTTGAGGTATCCACGGGTGAGACGTCGCTCTTAAGACTACTTCACTGACTAGTCGAGATCTTCAGCTACGATAAGCGGATGGAGGTAGAAGGTGCCCCGACACGAAGATGTGCGACCGTTTCCGGCTCGTTTCAAAACGAAAGAGACAGACTCAGGCAGTAGATGACAGAGATGAGTTTGAGGATCACTAACCTTCCCTTAAACTTACGAAGGATGACAGTGATGGTGTTGGTTCCGGAGTGCTACCTGTTTGTTCTCAGCCTGCCAAGATACGATCTTTTCCCTTTAAATGCCAGTAGGTTTTCTAATATGGGCTTCGCTCAACGTTAACGGTCTGCGACAGGTGATTAAACAACAACTTTTAAGGGAATTTTTGATATGTAATTGTAATCTAGATCTTTTGTATGGCTTCGATTACGAGGCCAATCTTGGTCCGGTACGGCGATTGTTTACAGACAAGGTTACGGTTACACAGTTTTGAATACCATCCTTCCGGTAGGCAGTTTATGATGACCTTACTTTCGTGAATATGTACGCCCCTGCTGGTAGTAGTAAACGAAAACAACGAGAAGAGTTTCTTCGTCAAGACCTCCTGACCTATATCTTATCAAGTGTCTCTTGGTGATTTTAATTTTACGCTGACGGCAGTAGTATAAGTCCCGGATGAGCCAATTGGATTAACGATAATCCTGCCGCTAGGGGCGCTAGTGTCGCTAGTGTCGCTGCGTGCTACGGCGGCGGCGGCAAGTTTGAAAAGCGCCCTGAGCGGGAGGATTATCGTTATTGCAATTGGTTCATCCGGGACGAGTTAAAAGAATTGAGGATTAGGGTAAGATGAAGGAAAAACAGGAAGTGACGTGGAGTGTTTTGATTGGTTCGTTAATTCGGGTGGAAGATGAAGGAAGGAAGATGAAAGAGTATGGAGGTCACGTGATGGAGAGGAGCGGGGTGGCGAGGTGTTGTCTGTGCGGAGGTCGGGACTGAAAGAGGGAAAAGATGGGGAGCGAGGGATAAAAAGTATAACAGAAAGTGACGTGTGAAGTTGTGATTGGTGGGAATAAGAAGTGATGTTATTGGTGGAAAGGAACAAATGAAAGTTGTTGATTGGTAAGAATAAGAGAGATTATGATTGGTGGAAAGAAAAAGGTGTGGGAGTGGGGTATGTTGGAGGTGATGGGAAAGGTAAGTTTTGCTAGCAACAAGATTTGCAAAAGCCTGTCGAGAACTGATCAGCAATTTTTGAACGTTGGATGGTAGTTTTCTTGAGTGGATAGAGAGATGGGGCGATATGAGATGCGGTGGCGAAAATGGGAACTAAACAAGATGGTTGAGACAAGAGGTTTAAGGACGAGGAAATTTGGAGGTTAGTGGTGAACATGGCGGTCGCAAGAGGTGGGGGCAAGGAGACGCGGTGGTGAGAATGGGAACTAAAAGACGATGGCGGTAGCAAGAGCTTAGAAGAGCAGATTTTGAGGTTAAAATAGTGGGAACTAAAAATGGCGGAGGATCTGCGACAAGGAGATGCGGTGAGAACTAAACAAGATGGCGGTCGCAAGAGGAGGGTAAGGAGATTTGAGGTTACAGTACCAAAACACGAAAGGATATATTCCTACGCCAAGCAGGCCCGAAAAATAATTAAGCGTGTGGTACTTACCTGTTACTGGTGTGGATGCGTCACCAAAAGCGCAGCAGCTTCACGCGACGCGAAAAAATAAAAGCAAACTGTTTTTGAAAATGCTTAACCAGCTTTAAGATCAACCAACATCACTACGCACTGATATACCTAGGTTTTTTAAAGCGGTACAGACGCCCTTTGCACAGACGTAATTTAACTATACAAAAAACCTGGTACGGGGCCATCGTGATGGTCGCTAGTACGTAGGAGCAGGGTTCTCATAGCCGGTCGAAAGCGGTCAAAAAAGTGTACGACGTAGGTGTTCACAGTAGCTGCTGTCGAGTCAACCGTCGAGGTGTGAATGAACGAGATCTGTTCTTGCCGGCAATCTGGTTGGGAGATGAGAGGCGCGGTGGTAAAAATGGGAACTAAATAAGATGGCGGAGGCATGAAGTTGAGGTTAAGGAGCGGTGAGGTGTTGTCTGTGCGGAGGTTGGGACTGAAAGAGGGAAAAGATGGCGAACGAGGGATAAAAAGTATAACAGAAAGTGACGTGTGAAGTTGTGATTGGTGGGAATAAGAAGTGATGTTATTGGTGGAAAGGAACAAATGAAAGTTGTTGATTGGTAAGAATAAGAGCGATTATGATTGGTGGAAAGAAAAAAGGTGTGGGAGTGGGGTATGTTGGAGGTGATGGAAGAGGTGAGTTTTGCTACCAACAAGATTTGCAAAAGCCTATCCAGAACTCATCAGCAATTTTAAATAACTAGTGTTTCGGGGTTTTCTCTGGTTGGTAGACGAATGCAAGCTGTTTCTGCTTTTTCATAGGTTTTCCCAAAATTGAAAATGCATATATATTGTAACACAAATGTGTGCAGTGCAAAAGAAAATAAAAATTAAATAGGCACACACACACACGCACACACACACACCCGTTGCAGTTGCCATACTTATATTATTCGTCTTTTCCTTTTTTTCTTTTTTTTCTTTTTGTTTTTTCGTTTTTTTTAAAAAATAACTAGTTTTTGGGGGTTTTCTGCGGTTGGTAAACGAATGCAAGCTCTTTCTGCTTTTTCATAGGTTTTCCTTGGTTGGTAGGCGTTTTCTGTAGTGGTTGACGAAGCCGTTTCTAATTTTCGAGGTTTTTCAGGTTTTTAGTGGTTGTCCCTGCCCGGTAGGCAAATGATGAAGTTTTACCTTGTCGGCGCACGGATACTAGGCACATACTCGCACACACAAAAACACACACACATTTAATAGTAGCGTGTAGCAAACTGTTTTTGAAAAATGCTTAACCAGCTTTAAGATCAACCAACATCACTACGCACTGATATACCTAGGTTTTTTAAAGCGGTACAGACGCCCTTTGCACAGACGTAATTTAACTATACCAAAAACCTGGTCGCGAGCGTACGTAGGAGCAGGGTTCTCATTACCGGTCGAAAGCGGCAAAAAAGTGTACTATCTTGTTTTCATGGGTTTTCCAGATCGGTAGGCGTTAGAATACTCTTAGAGCTATTTTCAGGTTTTTCGCGGTTGTCCCTGTCCGGTAGGCAAATGATAAAGTTTTTCTATAATGTCGTCGTTTTGGCTTGTGGCGCACGGATACTAGGCACATACTCGCACACACACACACACTATAATAGTAGCGTATAAACAAATTTAACAAACCGTAGATTTTCAAGAAAATTCCCACACCGCAAACTACCCGTTTAGTGGAAGAAAGTTCGTTATTTTTATTGTCTTAAAAATGGCTCTAACCCTTTTGATTACGGTACGGTATGTTTAAGATATCTGCATGACAAATAAAATGTATAACTTCAATTTTCTGGGAATAGCTGTGAAGTAGTCTCATTGTGAATGTCTTTTGTACAACTGTTAAACCGTAGGAAACGAAGCCTTACTGTACAAGAATTGTACAAGAAAGTTAAAGCACACAATTTATGTGTATTATTATTATTATTATTATTATTATTATTATTATTATTATTACTTTGTGGCGTTGTCTATTTACAAAGTTTCCATGTTGATTTTAATGTTTAAAACCTTTAGACCTTTCTCACTAAAACTCGTCATTCTTTTATCTTTTCTTTTTTCATTTTCATACAAAGAGAACGGAATTTCACAAGTGAAACAGTACTGTGATAACGATACCAACAAACTAATTATTATTCACCCACTGAAACACATAAAAACAATAAGTAATAATCACAGGCCCAGTTTGTGGGTATTTAAATGAAACATCATGCACAATACAAGCCAATTATGTAATGAGTTGAAATGTGCAAATCTATAGATGTATTTCTGGTGAAAAACCCGGTATGGAATTTTTGAGTGCAATGCAATTCCTCCTGTATCTGCTATGTACGTGGTAGAGAAAGTAAAAATAGTTACAGTGACTATACAAATGTAACAATAGAGAAACCCACTTGAAGAAAAAACGGAATAAAATAACAAGGCGTCAGACTCAATTTTCGCGCCATTCTCCGAATATCTCAGAATATTCTTAATATGAGACAAGCATTTTACCTTAAGCAAGTAGTTTTAATCTTACTTTTATGAAAATCAGAGTTTTCTCTATATCCTTTATTTGTGACAACAACGCTAAGTTTCGAGCTAGCTATACTCACTTTTCTTGCAACTATATACGTTTAAACTAATATTAACAAATTTCTAGTAATCCCAGAATTTATTAATCATAGCTGTAATATTTTTCACAACTGCATGTAATAATATTGATTTAGGGGCTTTTAGTAATTTGCTATTCGTTCTAAAACATTTTATATTGTCAAGCTGGACAACTGTGGACCTGTGCATCCTATAAACATTCACAACATTAGTATAAACTTCCCTACAGAGTTTTATATACAATTTTACAAGTTGTTTTAAGAAACTGTTAAATTTCGGTACCGAAAAAAAATAAGGATACGGTTTTCCAAAGATTTCGAAAGAACTAAGTTGCTGTATCAAAATTTCCTTGTTACAAATTGTGCATTTATTTCTTAAGGAAACCAGGAATACAGATTTTTTATAAATTTAGCGTGCACCGATCTATATTTTTAACTTTTACGCCTACGTTTCTCGTCAATAAACACCATTGCTGAAGAGGTTGGTATTTCTACTCTCTCTACCACGTAAAATAGTAGGTAGAGGAGGTATGCATTGCATCCAAATATTCAATATTGAGATTTCATTGGAAAACTAAATACTTGTTTTGAGGTCCCCTGAATAAAAAACATTTTTAGAAAATTCTGTGTGTATGTGTCAGAGCAGCATAACTCAAAAATGAAAAGTCGGATAAATACTAAACTTGGTATTTAGGTTGAGTACCTTCCAAAGATACGACACAGAGATTTTCAAGAAAGTCCCTCCACCCCAAACTACCCTTTACATGAACTATTTTCCGAAATGTTTTATTTTCTAAAACTGTCTCTGACGATTTTAATTACAACACCATATATTAAAGACATTTATATGAAAAAAAATGTATATCTTGAATTTTGTGGAAATAGCCTGTGAAGTCCTCTTGATTCGGAAGAAATTTTCTATGATCTTGTATAACTGCTAAGGTTTGAGGAAAACATACAATACAAAAAATTTAGATCTCTTTAAAAACACACACAATTTATTTGAAATAACTTTTTTGTGACGTCAGCCATTTCCGAGATATCTGTTATAAATGGTTCGAATTGTACAATGCTTAGCCATTCTTTTTTAAAGGCATGTCGCTTTTCAGTTCTTGCTCGCCATGTTGATGGAAAGAATTTAGAATTTTAAGGCCAGTGTATAGCGTCCCTTTGGATGTATAACGGATGTGTAATGCAGCCATTTCCCGAAAAGTTTATCTGGATTAAAATTAAGTGGATATGAAAATAAACTTTCGTACTCACCTATAAGAGATAGAGGGTAGAGGTCATACGAACGTAACACTTGAGAATTTTTATTCTGCAGTTGGTGTTACTCCTTAGAAAGGAAGTATCTGCTGATTCTATTTAATTCTTACATTTTACATAACACGTATGCACGGCACAACACAAAAACACTACACACGACACTCATAGTTTTAAATATTGCACTAGTGGGGGTGCAAGCTGAACCACTATTAACAACAGGTAGCAAGCGTTACAGTTCTGCTCACTTTAGTCATTCTCATGTACAGCACTACGTGCAAAGACCGTGTGCTGATGTATGTGAAAATTGAGCGTGAGAAACGGATGTTCGTCAGCGATAAAATCTTTTAAATGCAGTTTTATTGTCGATGGTAGGGATCGTGCAGTGGCGGATCGTGACAGGAAATGCACTGCAACTGACTGCGTTTTTACAACTTGACAATTTTGTGGCGAAATGAGGCATTTAACTCGACGCGCATGTTGAAACTGCGGTTGCGATAAGCGAGCTTATAAAAACCCGGTGCCAAGAGCAACCGGCCGTAGTGAGAAACGGGAGCGATAGTGGGTTTTTCTATAAAATCATTCTATTTGACGAAAAATAGTTTAAAATAAAAACAAAATAGCAGCAGCACTTTGCAGGGAAAGAGCGATCGGTGCATTCGGACGATAAGATGGAGCCGCAACCCGGGGGAAGTCGCGATGGCACCTTGCAGCCTACGTTCGAAATTATAGGGCACAAGCAGAGAACGCTGCCAATGCTTTTTTCCGGCTTTACAGAGTCTCAAATTACCGTAAACCTGGTCCCCAGAGATGTTAACCCGGAGCAATGGGTATCGCATTTGTTTAACGATATTCTAAACTTTGCGAAAGAGAACCTGTTAGAAAACGAACCCGGATATTTAGGCATATCCATAACAGACGAAAAGGAGACGTCTAAAGCCTTCAACATGAGCGTGAGGCGCGTAGAGCAATTGAATGCGGATGTCATTGTTGGAAGCATCGAAAAAGTAATGCAAAGTAACCAACAATTCTTGCTAAGCGGGCCTCTTCATGTGACGTTTGTGTGGACCAAGGAGGTCTCGGGTTAGTGCCACCAACCTTGCGATGCCTGTAGGGACAATAAAGGCATTGTCGAAATAGCCAACAAAGACAACTTGTGTTTAGCAAGAGCCATTGTTATAGTTAATGCCAAAGTGGATCGCGACGTCAACTATAAAACGACGACGCGCTCCGACTATCTGCAAAAATCGAAGGCCGTAGCCTTGTGTGCGAGCATCGGTCAAGGCCACGACAGCTGCACGATAAATGACGTCAGACGCTTTGACGCTGCGTTAAAGGGCTACGCTGTGACGGTGTTTGGCGATCATACGGGGAAGCACGTGCTGTACGCGTCGGATAAGAAATGCGATAAATACATCGACGTCATGCTCCACCCCGGGCACTTTAATGCTATCGTGAACCTACACAAGTGCTTTAAATGCAAATGGTATTGCCGCCGGTGTCATTATCCCTCGGCACACAAAAAAGAATTTCATAGGTGCGACGCCAGGTGTGCTAAATGCCATCAGCAGTGCGATGCGCGATTTGACGCCTACATACGCTGCGCCGGGTGCAACAGAGATTTTAAGGGACCGACATGCTTTGCAAACCACGCAAAGAAAGGCGTTTTTTACCCAAAGGCGCTGTCGGTGTGCGATGTAGAAAAGGTGTGCACGTCTTGCAATAAGCTCGTGAATGCGAGGCACAGAAAAACCGCGCACGAGTGCGGGGAAAAGTCCTGCTATCATTGCAAGACACACGTGAATTCTAGCCACATGTGCTATATGCAGCCGTATGCCGTAAAGAACAAAAGAAACCGGTACGTGTTTATGTTTATCGACTTTGAATGCACGCAAAACATTCCATATACCGGCAAAAAGGACACATACGAGCATGTACCTAATTTGTGCGTGTTGTACCAAGCCTGCCCGCACTGCATCGACGAACGCCACAAGACGGCATACTGTACCGAATGCGGTTGCAAAGAATGGGTGTTTATGGAGGAACCCGTGAAGCAGCTTTTCGAGCACATCGCGCAGGCGAGGTTCGAAGCCTGGGACGTCTACGTCGTGGCGCATAACCTCAGAGCTTACGACGGGCAGTTTTTATTAAAGTACATGGTGGTGCACTTAGACTGGGCGCCGGAGCTCATCATGAACGGAAGCAAGATCTACAGGATGAGGTACGGTGACGTCACATTTCTAGACTCGCTCAACTTCATACCCATGCCACTCTCCCGCTTTTCCAAGACCTTCGGATTGAAGGAATGCAAAGGTTATTTCCCGTACCTGTTTAACACGAAGGAAAACGAGCAGTACGTGGGTTCGATTCCCGACAAAAGGCATTACTGTCCGGAGGGCATGTCGGCGGAGGGTCGGAAAGCCTTCGAGCAGTGGCACGAAGAAAAGGCGTCCTCCGGGTACGTCTTCGACATGAGGGCGGAAATGGTGGCGTATTGCAAGATGGACGTATTTCTACTCAGTCAGGGAGTTTCCAAATTCAGAAGGGAATTCTTGGACGAGAACGGAATAGACCCGTTCAGAGAATGCGTCACCATCGCGCAGGCGTGCATGTGCGTGTATAGAAAGCGCTTCATGCCGCTTAAAAAAATTGCCCTCTTGCCAGCGGGCGGGTATCGACTAGCGGACCGGCAGTCTCGCGCCGCATGCATATGCCTAACTTGGCTAGAGATGCAAAACGGCATCGTCATCCAGCACGCCATGCGAGAACGCGAAGTTAAAATCGTGGGGCACAAGGTGGACGGGTACAGAGAGGCCGAAAAAACCGCGTACTTTTTCCACGGCTGCTTTTACCACGGCTGCAGGCGGTGCTTTCACAATCGCCATGCGGTGATATACAACCCGGGACACGAAACCATGACCTCCAGGTTAGAGAGCACCGAGAAGGTCACGGCCAAGATCAAGGCCGCCGGCTACGCCGTGGTGGAAATGTGGGAGTGCGAGTTCAACGCCGCGATGGAGGCCAACCAGTACCTCGCGCGCCACGCAAGGGACTTTGCGGTACCGGAACCCCTGAACCCCAGAGACGCCTTCTACGGAGGTCGCACCAACTGCACCAAGACGTACTGCGAGGCGAAGGGGGATAGCAAGATCTACTACTACGACGTATGCAGCCTGTACCCGTACGTGAACAAGACGAAGCCCTACCCCGCGGGCCATCCCAAGATCCACGTGGATCGATTCCCGCGCTTGGAAGACGTGGGGGGCGGGTTGGTGAAGTGCGAGGTTCTACCGCCGCAACACCTGTACCACCCGGTGCTACCGGCGCGCATTGGCGGCAAGCTGATGTTCCCGTTATGCCGCGCTTGTGCGGAGGCGGAGAGCCAAGACGAGTGCCACCACGGTGAGCGCGAGAGGGCGTTGTCGGGTACCTGGGTGGTCGACGAGATGAAGGTCGCCCTGGAAGAGGGGTACCGCCTCCTCCGGGTCCACGAGATCTGGGAGTACGACGTGGTGCAGCACGAACCGACCACCGGAGCCAAGGGTCTCTTCGAGGACTACGTGAATCAGTTCTTGAAGATCAAGACCGAAGCCTCCGGCTGGCCCTCGGATTGCGACGACCCTGCCGCAAAGCAGCAGTACGTGGAGCAATTCTTCGAACACGAAGGCGTAGCCCTGGATCCCCAGGCCATCGCCACCAACCCCGGCAGGCGGGAGCTGGCCAAGCTGATGCTCAACAGCTTCTGGGGCAAACTGGGGCAGAGGGAAAACCTCCCCAGGTGCGAGCTGGTGGACCGGTACGACCGCCTCCTGGAGCTGCTCAACGACCCTGGCGTGGAAGTGCAGACCTACGTGCCCGTCACCGACCGGATCATGTACGCGGTGTGGAAGTACTGCGAGCAGCACCGCAAGGTGAACCCCACCGCCAACGCCGTCCTGGCGGCCTACACCACGGCTCACGCGCGCCTGCTGCTATACTCCTACCTCAAGAGGCTGGGAGAACGGGTCTGCTACTTCGACACCGATTCCGTCGTCGTCGCCGCCGCTCCGGGTGACTGGACGCCGTCCGTAGGACGCCTCCTGGGGGACATGACGGACGAGCTGGAGAAGTACGGGCGGGGCTCTTACATCGCCCGGTTCGCCTCCGCGGGGCCCAAGAGCTACTGCATGGAGATCGTTTGCCCCGAGACGGGCAAGACCTTCTCGGTGTGCAAGGTGAAGGGGATCACGCTCAATTCGGGCAACCTCGAGCTGGTGAACGCGGAGGTGATTCGCGACGTGGTGCTGAGGGACAACGACCGTGCGGTGAAGCTGGCGGGCACGCAGATTTCGCGGAAACCGTCTTGGACGGTCGTCACCGAACCCAGCTCGAAGACGTTTAGGATGGTGGTCAACAAGCGCGTACTCGCCGGCGATCACGATTCCTATCCCTACGGGTTCAAGAGGAACGCATAAATGAGACGTCTACAGCCGCGCCAAAGTCATTTCGAACCGGGCGCCCCTGAGGAGACGATGCCCGGTCCCCGAGACCTGGGGCGATTCGAGTTTCCCAGCACGATGCTCGTGGCTGGGCCGTCGCGATGCGGCAAGTCGACCTTCGTGAAAAACCTGTTACGCCACGCGCACCGGATGTTCGACGTGCGCCCCAGGAGGGTGCTGTGGTGCCACCCTCCGGAGTATTCGCCGAGACTCGAACCCTCGGCTCTGCGTTGCGAGACCCACGCGGGCATACCCGAACTTGCTTCGGTGGGCGAGAACTACCTGGTCGTCCTCGACGATCTGATGCTGGAGGGTGGCGGGAAGGACGTGTCCAATTTTTTAACCAGAGACTCCCATCACAAGCGCTTCGGCATCGTATACATCCTGCAGAACGTGTTTCCGCAGGATCAGAAATATCGGAACATCTCTCTGAATGCAAACTACGTCGTGGTCTTCAAGAACAACCGGGACAAGATGCAGATCGAGAGACTGTGCCAGCAGATCGAACCCAGGAACTCTAGGTTTCTCTTGGAGGCCTTCGAGAAGGCCACCGAACGCCCTCACGGGTATCTCGTGTTGGACTGCACTCAGTACACGCCCGCCCGATACAGGTATCGAACCGGCGTGCTGCCGGGGGAAAACCTCTCTTATTTCGTACCCAACTGAGACCGCCGAGAGGACTCGGGTTCGTTTCGTTCTATATTATCCCTGCAGAGTCTTACCCAACTGAGGCCATTGAGTCTAAATAAAAAGTACCGCTTTCGGAGCGAACGTCATTATCGCGCAAGCATGGCTAGAGGTAGGTTAAGGCTTGCGACGCTGACCAGTCCTCGCATAGCGAGACAGCACGGTAATTTGACGGCTCTGGCCAAGGCGAAGGCCCCTCTGCGCAAAAAGTTGTTAAAAAATGCCGATGGCGATCTGATCAAGGCCATTAGCGAATGTATGCTCAACGTGTGCAGAGGTCACGTGCAACTTCCCGCAAAGTGCTTGGGTCGCCTAAAGAAGCACAAGGCTTCTTGGAGGAAGTTGACGGATAAACGGGTTCCTCTGAAGAAGAAGAAGAAGAAGAAGAAGAAGAGCATCTTGGTTCAAAAAGGAGGTTTTTTGCCGGCATTTCTCCTACCCGTCTTGGCTTCGCTTGGCGGCGCGCTAGTGTCGAAATTAACAGGATGAAGTACGGCAAGCAGATCCTCGTTGCACCGCAACCAAAGACCGTCGATAAGCTTCACGCTATAGACCGCACCATATCCAGATTGGCTAAAGAAATTCAGAACCTGCAGAGCGCAAAGCTCTCTGCCGACGAAAAGTGGCGGCTCGTAAAACATAAATTGGACAACTACCTCGATCTCGTGGCACAAGTCAGAAAGCCCTTCCTCGGCGACGACGACGACGACGACGATTACGAAGACGTGCACGAACGCGTGCCAGTGAAGCAGGAGGTCGAACCCCGAACCATAAAGGTCAACCTCCTCTCGCCTCGCAAAAAGAAGAGAGCAAACCCTGCCACTCCGAAAAAGAAATCGAAATCGCCTTCCGCGTCGTACCATTTTCGCAAACGCGTCTGGCAACCCCTGTACAAGTAAAGCATGAAGGAATGGAAGGCGCTAAGGCGATACTATGCCAAACCGGAACACTATGCCGGTTTGGGTACGGTCAAGCCCCTTCGAAAGGCCACGGGTGCGTCTAAGGCGAACATCGAGTCCTTCCTTCAAACCCAGGACAGTTACACTCTGCACAAACCGGTCAGAAAGCGGTTCCCCACCAGATGTTATCACGTGACGAATATGGACGATCTTTGGGAGGCCGATCTAAACGTCATGAACAGCGTGAGGGAAGATAACAAACCTTACGTGTACATTCTGACCGTTATCGACGTATTTTCCAAATATGCTTGGGCCGTACCCCTGAAATCGAAGCTGGGTACCGAGGTTGCGCAAGCGTTTCGCTCCATATTCTCCCAACGCGTCCCCAGGGTCCTCCAAACGGACAAGGGAACCGAGTTTACCAACAAGACTTTTCGCGACTTTCTGAAGAAACACGACGTGAAACATTACACAACCAAAAATAACGTTAAAGCCAGCGTCGTGGAGCGCTTCAACCGCACCTTAAAAACCAAGATGTGGAGGTATTTCACGCACAAAAACAGTTACAGATACCTTGAAGTCCTTCCGGCCTTACTCGAGTTGTACAATAGCTCGCATCACAGGTCCATAAAATGGCTCCGAAGGACGTGAACGAATCTAACATTTTACGAGTGTACCGCAATCTCTACGGAAATAGGACCCTACCTCGCGCAGGGAAACCCACATTTTCCGTCGGCGATCACGTGCGCATCTCAAAAGAAAAAATGAAATTCGACAAGGGCTACGAGCAGAATTGTACGGACGAAATATTTCGGATAGCCGAGGTGGTGCGTGGTCGGCCAGTGGTATATAAGTTGAAGGATCTGGCCGGAGAAGCCATAGACGGCACATTTTACACCGAGGAGCTACAAAAGGTCGCGCTACCTCGGACGTTTAAGATCGAACGCGTTTTACAGACCAAGGGCCGAGGGCGCCACAAGCAGGTCTTGGTAAAGTGGAAGGGGTATCCGGCAAAGTTTAACTCGTGGGTTCTGGCTTCGACCATCGATTCGACATGATTAAGACCAAGCCCTTCTCCATCACTCTCGTGAGCAACGCTTCCATGGAACACTTTACCGACAACACCACGGCCAGATTTTCTTTACATCTTGCCCGAGAGAATCGTTCTGCAGGGAGAATGGGAGGTCGCCCTGCAAAAGGTCAGGTATCCGGTGAAATTTTATAACCTTTCGCCAGACGATGCCCGTCTGGTGGGCACCAAGTACACCATGACGCTCCTCCCCACGCATTCCAAATTCAGTTTGCAAATGCCGCAAGGCATCGTGCACAATCCCAAAGACTTGGTGAACCTCGTCAACGCCGTTCTACTCGAACACTTGCACGTGGAAAACTTCTTCATCTTCAACGAGCGCAAGCAGACGGTGGGCGTGAATGCCGCCGTCGCCCATCCCGAACCACTACCCGACATTCCGTTCGACGGGTTTGTGGAAAATGTCGCGCGCACGGCCGTACCGTACGCGGTCGGCGAATACGAAGCTCTCAACGATGCGCCCCGCCAGAGACCCAAGTCGAAACCGAAACCGAAGCCCCGGGCTTCGGGGCAGCAGAAACCCGCGGTGGCTCGTTCCGTCAGACCCAAACGAGACGTTTCAAAATCGGAGGACACTCCGGGACCTCTACACCGCATCCACAGTTTGCTCTTAACGCCCGCTATGGCAAAAATGTTGGGTTTCGAGCCCTACGTCAACGTCATTCTCGAAAAAGCTGCTAAACACCCCGTAGATCCTTATATGGGGTTTCCTTACGAAATGTTCATCTATTGTAATCTAGTGACCCCGCAAGTCGTGGGCGACACCTTCGCCCAAGTCATAGAGAGCGCGGCCGTGGAATACGAAAGAAGCAACAACACTTACATGAGCGACGAAAAGACGTTTTTTCCCCAAAATTGGGTACCCTTGATTCAGCAAGACTTCAAGACGGTCAACATAGATTTAAGGAACGGTTACGGCGATCTCTTGCCATTCGCCGACGGATTTTCCTCTACTATAGTTCTCGCTTTTCGTCCAAAACAGGCGTAATGGACGTGCACGCCGTAACGCGGTACTACCTCAATCAGACCGGCGGCGCGTTCCACGATCGCGATTTCATTCTCTACAGGGGCAAGCGCTACCAAAGAGGCAGCGGTCTCTTTTCAGCCCTCGGAGGACTCTTCAGAAGGTTGCTACCGTTTTTAAAGAGCGGAGCAAAAGCAGTCGGAAAGGAGGCCTTAAAGGCGGGCGCTCACGTTCTGTCCGATGTAACTGTGGCGGGAGCAGCGCCGAAGCAAGCGCTCCAACGGAGGCTCAAGGAGTCCGGATACAATTTAAAGCGAAAAGCCGACGAAAAGCTCGATGCCATGCTCGGTTCCGGCGCCAGGCGCCTCAAGAGAATAAAACCGAGCAAATCCAAAAAGAGCAAGCAGTCCAAGCTGAAACGCGGTAGGCGTAAGGTGCAAGACGTATTTTCGTAATGGCAGACGCGACCGTCCACGTGAGTTCCGAACTGGACCTCTTTACAGAGGTGCCGGTTCAGATGAGCATCGAGGAGTCACGGTTCCTATACCTAAACCCCCAAAACACTTTAATGAAAAATGCCCCCATCACCTTTCATTATTCCGGAAATGCGGACGATTACCTAGACTTGACCTACGTCGTACTCGAACTCATGGTGCGCATTGTAGATGACAAAGGAGAGGCCTTAAACGCTGACGCTAACGCCACTCTGGTCAACAACGCCTTAAATTCCCTGTTTCAACAGATGGAGGTAACCCTCAATAACGTCATCGTCTCCATGCCGCAAGCGGGTTACCCCTATAGAACCTACCTCGAGACGCTTCTCAATTACTCCGAAGATGCCATGAACACCAAACTAGAATCCACCCTCTGGAGAAAGGACACGGCGGGCATCATGGACACTTTTATTGCCAATGCGGGTTTTCAGTGGCGTCAGGGGTTTACCAAAGGGAGCAACGTCGTACAGCTCATCGGTCCTCTGTCCAACGCTCTGTTTAGACAGGATAAGCTGCTTTTGAACAACGTTAGCATGACCGTCAAGCTCACTCCCGCCTCTCCCCAGTTTTATCTGTTTTCCGACGTAGATACCTTTAAGGGGTACGCCGACATCGTGTCTGCCACGCTGCGCTTAAAATCGGTGCAGCCCTCGCCGACCATAAAGCTCGCGCACCAGGCCGTGCTCGCAAAGGGCAACGCAAAGTACCATCTCAAGGACGTCAGCTTTCACGCTCTCAGCATCCCCAAGGAGTCCAGGGCAATGGCGTTTAGCGACGTGTGCGTAGGGCAAGTTCCCAGGAGAGTGGTAGTAGCCATGGTCACCGACAAGGCCTATTCCGGCCATTTTAACTCAAATCCGTACAACTTGAAACATTTTAAAATGAACTTCTTTCAGCTCTACGTGAACGGGCAACCCGTTCCCTCCCAACCTCTGCAACCCGACTTTACAAAGGGACACTATTTGCAATGCTTTCAAACCCTGCAGGACGGCCTAGGCATTCATTTCAAGGACGAGGGACACTCCATCTCCAGAGAAACCTACCCGCAAGGGTATACGATAATGGTTTTCGATCTCACTGCAGACATGAGCGCTAACGAGTCTCACATCTGGGGTCAGCGCCACGGAACCGTCTCTATAAGCATCGGTTTTGCCGATAAATTGACAGAACCGGTCATACTTCTGCTGCTAGCGGAAATACATCGCACGGTCGAAATCGACGCCAACCGATCCATTTTGGTATCATGAACACCTTTCAAATTCAACGGTTTCTATCGACATGCCCCTCTACGCGCTCTCACTTTTTAGGCGTCTACCCCTGCGATAAACTACTCGTACTTCACGGCACTCGAACGCCTCCCTTGGCGCTAGTGGCTAACACCGACCCCAGCACCAAATCCGGGCAACACTGGGTTTTCATCTTTGTGGACAAAAACTCGCATGGAGAATATTTTGACAGTTACGGCATAGGACCGCTTTCGCCCCATTTTCTCCGGTTCTTAAATTCGGTCTGCGGGACGCGTTGGTCCACCAACGCCAGAAGGCTGCAAGGTTTCGACAGCACCACTTGCGGTCATTACGTCATCGCCTACCTCACCCACCGCTGCTCCGGCTTACCTAAGCATAAATTCTTCTCAAAATTTCACGTCAGCAATCACGCGCATAATGATGTCGTCATTCGCAAAACGTTCAAAGACGCATGCCGCGCAAAGTGCTCTGACGCTCAGCAAACTTGTCAACCCTTGAAGGTGAGTACGTGTGTGTGTGTGTGTGTGTGTGTGTGTCACTATTCTACACATCTAACCTAATCCATTCTCTTGCACGTGCTCTCAGAAGACGCTCCTACTCATATAAAAAGCAACGTCACGGTGCCGCTCGCCTCATTCAGAGTGTACCATGCAGCACGCGGATACAGTCATGCTGCCATGCAGCACGCCGACCAGGTAGGTCCGCACCTATGTATTAGCGTGCTTTTTTCTATCCCGTTTATCTCTCTATCCCTTACATCATCATCATCATCATCATCATTATTATCATTATTATTATTATTATTATTATTATTGTTTTGTGTGTTCCAGTACAACCGGGTGTCAAACCCCGACCACCTCAAAACCCGGGGAAAAAAGGAAACTACCCATCTTCGACCTCCAACAGCATCCCGACAGCCCTGCTCCGCCAGCACAGTTTCAACACAGTGCAGTTGTGGGTCCTCTGGCGGATATCTACTTCCTCAACCCGCAACAAACTAAATTCGTCAGTGTGGGATTCTCCCCCCAGCCGCCGCACCATCTCGTCGTCACCATTGCCAAATGTGGACAGCACAACGCAGTCATCATGAGTTCCTCGCAGTGGCACAAACTCGTTGAAGCCATCCCCATCATTCACAAACGCTTGAATGACCCACAGGGACGTCTACAGCAATTTCAATTCAGCGACAGCGTCACCATCGTGTTTAAGTTTGTGTTCGGAAAGCTAAAGCTCGTTTTCAAAGACCCGCAAGGCGCATCCGTTACGCTCAACCAACAAGAATGGCACGTGTTGCATGCCCTGCAGCGCATCATTACCGACATCATGTATCACAAAAAGAAGGAAGAGACGGACGTGCAAAATCAAATCATGGCATACCACAAGTACATGCTTCACAACCATGCCTCCAACGTTCCCTTACACGCAGTTCACCAAGTACATACGGTGCGCCAATTTTAGAACATTCCTCGAGGTTCATCATTTCCTCAACACCCATTTCGCACTGCGCATCTCAGTAATTGTCCTTAGTGCGCATGTATTTCTACCAGCGTTCCAACCGCACCTCACCCAATCATCTCGCACCCTTCGCTCCCGCATCATGGGTTACAGAAATTACCTGTCGGTGTACTACCATGACAGTAAGGTGTTTAAGAACTAGGAGGTGGACGGTCACCCCCATAAAAATACACCTTATGCACTTCGCTTCGTCGACAGCACCTACGACGGAAAATCCGTCTCCGCCAGAGTTCACAGCTGCGAAACCAAAATTCATTTTGTGCTATCTAACATGTGCTTCAACGATATCCATTTCAAAGCAGATAAAGAAGACGCACATCAGTGGTTCCAATTTGTGCCCGCAAGAGGTTTATACATCGTTTTCTAGGAACAGCAATACATTTCCACAGACAAAATGCAGCAAATGTTAAACGAAAACCCCATGTGCTACGGCACGTGCTTAGCGGCGCATTTGGGTCGCGAATCACCCTATATCATACCCGATCACATTCACGGCGTTTGCATGTTCAGCACCGTTCAAAACAGAGTTCTCCTCCAAGTCGAAAACCGTTAAATCAACGGACACAGTGTTTTTCCTGCGGATGTTGTGCAATAATCGATAAACGCTTCCGGCGGATGTAGTGAACCTCCAACCAACGTTTCCCCCACCAGTGCTTCCCCTAATGTGGTAATTCTCCAACGAACTTTTCCCCCACCAGTGCTTCCCCTAATGTGGTCGTTTGCATGTTCAGCACCGTTCAAAACAGTTCTCCTCCAAGACGAAAACCGTTAAATCAACGGACACAGTGTTTTTCCTGCGGATGTTGTGCAATAATCGCTAAGCGCTTCCGGCGGATGTAGTCAACCTCCAACGAGCGTTTCCCCCACCACTGCTTCCCCCTGATGTGGTGTTTCTCCAACCAACTTTTCCCCCACCAGTGCTTCCCCTGATGTGGTAAATCTTCAACGAACTTTTCCCCCACCAGTGATTTCCTGCTTCCGGCAGTTGGGTTATATTTATGCACGCGCATTCTTTTCCCCTTCATTCGGTGCTAGCCAGCCGTGGGGGAATGCCAGGACCGACGTGTAAAGACTTCCACTGCTCGTTTTGCTTTCACCAAACGTGCAGCTGCGAACTTAAGCACCGTCTCACCCGCCTGTGCACACAGTGTCAACTCGGTTTCTACGAAGACCTCGATCAACTCAACAAGCAAATTCAACAATTCCTTCGAAGGTACTCCGCTAGAAACACCACATGAACTGCTTCATCGTGCTCTTTCGGTATCTCGATAACGGACGAAGAATCCACCTGCTACTGCCCAGGGAACGCCAAGTACTGCTGCAGAACGGCATATTCATCTTTGAACGCTATCCCCCAAGCGACGTCGACCTTGTGTGGAACCAGCTTCCCAAAGACGCACAGGTAGTTTGCGCACCTTATCGCAGGTGTAAACAACACTACAACCTTCCTCATCAAACCACTCATATAGACGGTCCTCCCCCGTTTATCAAAAACTGCCATCTGTGCCGTCATAATGTCACAGGACGCCCTTAAAGAGCTAGAAGAACTTTCCCGCAGCGCCGACACTCTCAGCGTATCTACGCTTCAACAGCACGTACCGTATCGTGTCGTCGGCGTCAAAACACTCGACACCGTTCACGGTTCAAAGCTCGTCGCCAAACTCGAGAACGACACAGAAGTTTTCCTACCAACAAGATTTGCAAAAGCCTCTCCAGAACTCATCAACAAACTCAACTCTACCTCATTCTGCATCATATACGCAGGCGAGGAAAAACTACGCAACGGTTTCAAACGTCACATCGTCACGTTCTCCCCATATAACCCTAAATAATGTCCGACGAAACCTATCCCGTCCCCGTGGGGAACAATCTTAACCTACAACTCATTCTCAACGCAACTTCACCTATCCGTATCCTCTGCATCTCCAACTCCTATTTCCGCAGCAGCAGAGTTGTCACCATCACACTCGACGTCCAAGGGGCTCACGCCGTCCACGTCAAATGCGTACCTACCAAAGTGCACCAGCATCAACAAGACGCACTATGCATCATATACCTCGGCAACAGCAACATTCCTGCTCTAACCAACAAAGTCACATCCACAGGATGCTTCTCAACCAGCCATTACAACGAATTTACCATCCCCATCTATATACCAACCTTCACCGAGTTCGTCAACGAAAGTTTCTCTCACCTGCTCGTCACCTGCATCACCAAACCTATCCACCAATTTACCGTCGATAGCAGCAGCAGCGATGACGAGGACTCAAAGTGCAACACGTACTTTAAAATCATTGTTGTGCGCGAAATCTGTGTGTCCTAGTGCCTCAACAAACTATGAATTTTAATGTGCTTTTTTTCTCCTAATATTTCTTATATTGTTCATTTATTGTATTCATATGTTAATCTCCTGTAATCAAATAATCCATTATGTTATTCTCAAAATATGTATGCATATGTTAAGCAAATAATACATCATGTTAATCTCAACTATGTATTCATACCTTTATCCAATGTACTGTATTCAAATTAGAAATAAAGAAAACAGTCCCGGATGAGCCAATTGCAATAACGATAATCCTCCCGCTCAGGGCGCTTTTCAAACTTGCCGCCGCCGCTCGCAGCGACACTAGCGCCCCTAGCGGCAGGATTATCGATAATTCAATTGACTCATCCGGGACTTATACTACTGACGGCTAAAGATCGACGCGAAGCCTTTAATGGGTGTATTACTTGTCAGCAGCTGGTAGAGCAAATGCGCTTAAAGGTTACTTGGGAGATAAGTATGCTTCTACAGTCCGTTTACTTTCGTGATAGCCTAATCAGCTTCGAGGCTGGACCGATGTATGTTCCGGCTCAACGCGTGCCTGTAGCATGCACTCCTACGTGCCATTGAAGGTAGGGCAGTAGAGGAAACTCAACTGCTCATTGCTTATGAATGAGGAAGTTCTGAGGCATTTCCAGGATATATGATCACGGTTACACCGAATAAAGTCTTCTGGTGGGTGTGTAAAGCCAAACCGTCGAGCTCTGGCTAGGACCTTCAGGAGCTACACATACGCCAACAGCAGGATCTTATGTGAGGCATCAAAGGCTCGAACAACTAACCAGCCTCGGGTGAGTTTGGCCAAAGTGCACTCGGTGGAAGTGGTGGATGGACAAAAGGCGATGATGATGATGTGGGGCTTAAGGGCGCTCAACTACTAAGGTTATTAGCGCCCTTACTATGTGTAAAATAGGAACGGTAAAAGCTAAAAAATTAAAAATCAACACACAAACAGCTTGGTCATAAGCACTGAAAAACACAACAGACCAATTATTAAGATCAATACACTAAAATCATGGTCAACAAGAGTATAAAACGTGTCAAGAACTGTAGAATGCGAAGGACACGAGCGCCAGATATCCACTGGGAAGGAGTACCCCATTAAAAGATAACGTAAAATCAAACAACTAAAAGGCGCTCAGGGCATCAAATGCGACGGCTAAAACCAATGTCAGTGATAAAACGTAAAACACATTCTACAGCACGCGCGCGTCGTCTGCCAAAACGTTGGCTAGGCCAACAGGCAGACCAACACGAACGCGCAACGGAGCTAAAACTTGAAACTCTGCTAAAATGTGACGCACCGTTAAGGGCGCATCACACCGCTCACAGAGTGGTGCGGGGTCACCACTGAGGAGGTATCTATGGCTAAAAAGACAATGTCCGATTCGTAGACGGGCTAAAAGCACCTCTTCCCGACGAGAAGAACGAGAAGAGGTACCCCAGACTAACCGAAGAGGTTTAACCTCCCGCAACTTGTTCGCCGTAAGAGCCGCCCACTCATCGCGCCAGCGCGAGAGGAGACGGTAACGTAAAATAGCATAAAAATCCGAGGAAGGAACAACACAGGTAAAACATCTGGGTGATAAAATGGCCGATTTGGCAGCGGCGTCGGCAGACTCGTTGCCTGAGATGCCCACATGACCTGGAATCCACAGGAAGGAGACGCTGATGCCAGAGGCACCAAGCGAGTGGAGCAGGTCATGTATGCGCTGTACAAGAGGGTGGTAACTGTACAGCGCGTTAATACCCTGAAGGGCACTCAGAGAGTCGGTACAAATAACACAGTGCCGTAAGTCGTGCCGCTGAATGTATAAAACACATTGATATATACTAAAACGTTCGGCGGTATAAATCGAACATTGTTCAGGTAAACGAAAAGTAAAACTCTGTACACCAAAGACAAAGGCACATCCTACTCCAACATCAGTCTTAGACCCATCAGTATATATAAAATGACAGTCCCCGAACTGCGCCTGTAGTTCTAAAAAGGCGGATCTAAGAACGGAAGCAGGAGTCGCATTTTTCGGCATCGACGTTAGCCCAAGGTTGCTGTGGGCCTCAGCGCGCGACCATGGAGGAAAACGCGTTTCCCTTCGTGTAAGGGCCGGCGCTGGCGTAACGTCCAAATGCCGAAGTAGCAGCCGAAATCGAACCCCTGGAGGGAGCAGTGCAGAGGAGCTAATTCACTAGTGCCGATCAAGCGAATCTTCGTAAAATGTAGGGAAGAACGGGTGGTCAGGCAAGCTGGAGAGTCGACAGGCATAGCTGCACAAGAGCATCTCACGCCTGAAAGACAGCGGTGGCTCTGCAGCTTCAGCATACAGGCTAAGTACAGGGCTGGTTGGAAAGGCCCCTTTAGCGACGCTTATGCCACGATGGTGAATGGCATTCAATCGACGTAACACAGATGGACGTGCCGACGAATAGACAATGCACCCATAATCAAGCTTGGATCGGACCAAAGAGCGATACAGGCGAAGAAGGGCGGACCAATCAGCTCCCCAGGATGTGCCACTTAAAACACGTAAAAGATTAAGAGAACGGTCACACTTAGCTTTTAAAAATGAAATGTGCGAGGTCCAACACAACTTACTATCAAAAATCAACCCTAAAAATTTCATCTCGTCTGCAAACGGAAGCATCTCCGGCCCAAGATGGAGAGAGGGCGGAGGGAAATATTTCCGGCGCCAGAAGTTGATGCAGACGGATTTCTCGGCGGAGAAATTAAAGCCGTTGGCGTTACTCCAGGCGTAGAGACGGTCGATACAGCTCTGGAGACGGCGTTCGAGTAGACAGGTCCGCCGTGAACTGCAATAAATGGCAAAATCATCTACAAAAAGGGACGATGAAATGCCAGGTGGAATACAATCAACAATGGGGTTGATAGCAATCGCAAAAAGTGTGACACTGAGTACAGAGCCCTGCGGTACTCCGTTCTCTTGAATAAAACGACTAGATAAAACCGAGCCCACACGTACACGAAACACGCGGTCCGTAATAAACTCCCGAAGAAATATAGGAAGACGACCGCGGATATTCCATGCGTAAAGTGTACGTAAAATGCCACCCCTCCAACAAGTGTCATAAGCTTTCTCCAGGTCAAAAAACACAGCCACGGTTTGACACTTTCTCAGAAATCCATTCATAATATGCGTCGACAGGGACACCAGATGGTCGACGGTAGAGCGATAGCGACGAAATCCGCACTGAGCGTTTGCTAGAAGTTTCTGAGACTCAAGCCACCATGTCAATCGCCCGTTGATAATGCGCTCCATCACCTTGCAAATGCAACTGGTGAGGGAGATAGGGCGGTAGCTGGAAGGAAGTTGGATCCTTCCCAGGCTTAAGTATAGGGACAATGGTGGCTTCGCGCCAAACGGAAGGAAAAAAGCCGTCTTGCCAAATACGATTATAGACCTGTAAGAGAAAGAGTTTACTGTCGACTGAAAGGTGCTTTAACATCAGGACATGAATGCCATCCGGGCCAGGAGCGGAGTGCCTAGAGCAATGAAGAGCGTGCTCCAGCTCCCTCATTGTAAAAAGTTCGTTATAACATTCAGTGTTAGCAGACCGAAAATTATATGGTGCAGAATCTAGCCGGTCTTTAATAGAGCGAAAGCCGGTGGAATAATGATCTGAACTGAAAACCGCCTCAAAGGCAGATCCCAGGGTGTTAGCGATGGCAGCCGGATCCACTATGGTGGCATTAGAAACCTGAAGGCCAGAAACAGTACAATGCGACACTTTACCTCAGAAGCGACGAAGTTTATCCCAAACAACAGATGAAGGCGTAAAGCGATTAAAAGACTCGACAAAACGAGCCCACGACGCCTTCTTGCTATCCTGAGTAGTGCGACGAGCCCTGGTGCGCGATTGCTTAAAAGTCACCAAATTATCAAGTGTAAGGTGGCGCCGAAACACCCTAAGTGCAGTCCTACGAGCACGAACGGCGGCCCGACAATCCCCTTCCACCACGGAACAGGCATTCGCCGAGGTTGAGAGGATGAACGGGGAATTGCGCGTTCGGCAGCAGAGAAAATAGTAGACGTAAGGTACTGCATTAGTTGGTTAATGTCGGTGAAGGGCTGGTCGTCAAAATGCACGAGGCTGGAATACAAACTCCAGTCGGCTTTTGGGAATATCCAGGTAGGTACTCTGGAATGTCGTACGTGGTGTGACAGAAGAGAAACGATGCAGGGGTAATGGTCGCTGGAGTAGGTGTCAGCGACGACGTTCCACTGCAGACGACTAGCAAGCTGGAGTGAGCAAACGGCAAGGTCCAGGTGTGAGAATGTACCAGAAGAATCAGAAATAAAAGTAGGCTCACCTGTATTGAGGATCGAAAGATTGAACTGGTAAAAAATGTCGGAAAGAAGAGTTCCCCTCGCACAAGCCCTTGGCGAACCCCATAGTGGGTGATGGGCATTAAAATCTCCCAACAGAAGAACTGGTGTTGGGAGAGCGGACAGAAGAGCTCGAATGTCCGCGGGAGCGAGGGGAGACGATGGAGGTGAATACACAGAACAAACAGAAAAGAAAAAACCGGGTAACTGCAGTCTAATGGCAACAGCTTGCAAGTCGGACGTAAGTGTGAAAGATTGAAAATGAACGTCATTACGCACCAAAATCATGACACCACTATGAGCAGGAGTACCCTCCTCCGGTTCAAGGTCGTAGCGAACCGGAGTGTACCCTCGGAGATCGAAAGGGTCTTGAGGGCGAAGCTTGGTCTCCTGCAAACATACGACCATAGGTGAATGGGAACGCAATGAAAGCTATGCGATCGAACACCACGTAAATTCCAGCTCAGGATAGCCATGAATAAAAGGGATAAACTGTCTACTTAGAAGGGCGGCTTAAAAGAATCTTTTGCTTAACATTTGGGCTCGGGCTGTTTGTATGGAGTTGGTCAGACTCCATAGCTTCCTCGGAGGGAGGGCCCACGCGCTCAGTGCCAGAAACCGATTCAAGCGCCGTGAATCGGTTCTGGGTGGCGATGGGTGAGGGGTGCCGCTGAGCGCGGCTTGTCCCAGGAGCTTCCTGGGACAGTGACCTCCGAGGAGGAGAAGGTGAGCTTTTGTTACCGCGCGCACGCGGAGGGTCTTTCAAAAAATCTTCCCTACGAAGTTTCTGCTTGGGTTTCTTTTCAGCGGCTTGCGACTTCATTGACTTTGGACCAGGTTTATAGGGCTTGGTAACAGTAGCTTTAATGGACGGCCGGATGGTAGTGGCGGTTAATCCAGTCATGGTCCAGGTCTGAGTTTCGGCATCTACTCGTGGTACTGGCGAGGCAACAACAGAACTAAATGTGTCAGATCGCAGGAGTGAAGGTTGGCGCGCATGGTAACGCCTCCGGGCTTTGACGAAGGAGAGTTTTTCCTTTACCCGGATCTCCTGGATCGCCTTCTCGTCCAAGTACCGCGGACAGTCGGCAAATGACGCAGAATGAGAGCCTTTGCAGTTAACGCAGACGGGGGCTGTGGAACAGGTACCTTCGTGTGACGGCTGGCTACATGAGGCACAGATGGTAACGGCACTCTTACATGTGACTTGCGTATGCCCAAAACGTTGGCATTTAAAACAACGCAGAGGTCTAGGAATATAAGGCCTCACAGAAATCCGTTCGTACCCTGCGGAAATGCTCGTGGGCAGATCGACGCCATCATATGTAATAAACAGGGTACGAGTGGGTACCAATACGCCGTCGCGTTTGGCCTGCACTCGATGGACCGCTGTCACTTTCTGGTCTGCAAGATATTCTACCAGGTCCTCGCCCGATATACCATCGAGGCTATGGGTGGTAATGACGCCTCGACAGGAATTCAATGTGCGGTGCTTCTCCACACGGATGGGATAGCCGTGGAGAAGCGTAGCGCGCAACAAGGTCTTACTTTGCTGATCGGACTTCGTTTGTGCTAATAAGGAACCATTCCGTAGGCGAGTGCAGGACTGAACCGCATTAGCAATAGCATCAATGCCCTTTTGAATGATGAAAGGGTTCACCTTCTCAAAACTTTGTCCTTCTTCGGTTCGTGAAATGACCAAGTAACAACCAGTTGTCGGTGGTGTCACTTCTATTACATAAACGTTTCGGCGCTTGTTGGTATTAATGGAGGAAGGGTGCTCCATAGCGAAATAAATCCTCCACCATTGCAACCGTCTCCGACCTCGGGCTCTGACTTCCCAGGCGTTACCCCGGCTTGGGTGAGTGGCCTATCTATACCGAGCTCACCCCAGGGTCACACCTCCCAGAACATAGACAGAGGGACCCAATGGCCGTCGGAAGTCAGCAGCTCATGCAATGGCCCCCCCGCGGGACTGCAGTTGAACAGCGGATACGAACACAAACGCTACATGACGACCCCGGGTGGTGGGGATGACGCCATTACCCACTCACCCAGCTGCGCACCCCGTGCGCGGGTATCCGTCAGGCTGTGTCCACGGAGGATTAAAAGAAAAGATAAAAGAAGTAAAACTGTGTGGGCGTTTCGCACGCAAGGTAGGCCGGCCAGGAAGAAAAAGAGTTGTGTGAATGTCGTGGTGCGAAATGGTCGGAAAGTGACAAGGGAAGAAAGAAACGATGGTGAGGTGCGGTATGAATGGAATGTAACGAACGCACGAGAGCCTACCTTGTGTCCACCGGTCACTTGAAGAACCCACCTCGACCGGATGGGGGTGAGGGGATGAATGTGGCGATGATTGGCTCGGGAACCCCCGGGTGCGCCAAAAACCCGTACTCACATAAGGTGAGCCCCTGAGGGGAGACAAAAGGCGAGCTTTTACCATCTGGCAAAGGGACGCAAACATGGACGCCGGAAGCTCATCACTCAATTGGAGGTCGATGGACAGAAAATTTCCACTACAGCCGGAATTCTTCGTGCAGTGCACTCCTTTTACGTCCAACGATTCTCAGAATGCCCCAGTTCCGTAGATGCCTATATGTCTGAATTTTCTCCGGTTGTTCCGGAGGAGCTGTTCCAGGATACGCAACCTGTTTCCGCAGCAGAGTTAATGGACGTGATTCAGTCGTTTAAGTTGCATGTCTCTCCAGGTGCTGATGGCCTGCCATGTCAATATTACAAGCATTGTTGGCGTTATATCAGGAAAGAATTAGTTCAACTCTTCCAGGAAATGTGGACTGCAGAGCTATTACCGCCTACATTTGCGGATGGCATAGCTTCCGAAGTGTGCTCAACCAGAGGATTATCGACCGAACACGTTACTGAACTGTGATTACAAGTTATTTGTTAAAATAATTAGTGCTCGTATGCAGGAAATTAGCGAGACACTGGATGCCTTGAGAGGCTGTATACTGCACTGTGCAGGAACACAAGTCCGCTGCAGTAATTAATTTAGACCTTGAAAAAGCTTTCAACAATGCCGTTCACGAGGCGCTATGGAAACGACAAGCTCAGTAATCTTATCCGAGCCCTGTCTGATGTTGCCTCGTCTAGAATTCCTTGCAATGAGTATCTCACTGCTGCTATACCAGTTAAATGCTCGGTCCGACAAGTTTGTCCCATGTCTATGATATTATTGCTTAAATGCTTCGTCGTCTGCAACCTACTCTTACTGGAGTCGATGTGTATGGACAGAGAATGGCGGTAAGAGCCTACGCTGACGATATTACTGTAATGGTTACCACGCCCCACGATGTTAAGAGATCGTTTACCGCAATATGAGGAGAGTACCGGAATGATCTTTAATATGAGGAAGTCCGAGATATTGCCAGTTGGATTACAGCCTCCAGAAACATCAGTTTTAGGAATACCTATTGTACAGCGTACGAAGGTTCTGGGGATCAACTTCAGCACTAACGTAGCAGACATGAGGGAATACAACTGGACGTCTCGTATTAATATCTTACGTGATGTGATGTATCAGCAGAAAACCAGGATGCTGAATTTGGTACAACGTGTATGGTTCTGTAATATCTTTGCGCTGAGCAGAATTTGGTTCCTTGCATATGTTCTCCAACCCACACACGCCATTGCCAGAGAATAGAACAGACATTAGGTTATTTTATCTGGACAGGAAAGCTCTATCGAATTGTGCGTACTCAACTACGTCTCCTTGAGGGCCAAGGCGGTCAATCTCAGGCCCTGATGCTTAAAATGCTCTTGCTTGCCCTGAAGGGTCAGGGTGATCTCATGGACATCATGCTACAACGACAGTACACATCGTTTTTGAATCGGGGCGAACATGACAAGGTTCCCCAAATGTTACGTGAAGTTCATAAGACTTTGGAGAAGTTACAACCGGAGAAAGGTGAGAATGGTAACTTTCGAACTGTGAAGAATATTTACACCTTTCTTGCTACTGTTACCCCTCGTGTACAGTTTAAAAACCCACAACTGCCTTGGAAGCGCATTTGGAGATGTTTTAGATTAACTCCGAATAGATGGCAGTAAGGTATGAGATTGTCCTTCCAACAGCAGTCAAACTGTATCACCACCAGATGGCTACTGCCCACTTTGTAACGCCTCATCGACTGATGGAATGTTCAGACATTGTCGTACTTGAGTACCTACCAGATGGCTACTGCCCACTTTGTAACGCCTCATCGACTGATGGAATGTTCAGACATTGTCGTACTTGAGGACCTACCAGATGGCTACTGCACACTTTGTAACGCCTCATCGACTGATGGAATGTTCAGACATTGTCGTACTTGAGGACCTACCAGATGGCTACTGTCCACTTTGTAACGCCTCATCGACTGATGGAATGTTCAGACATTGTCGTACTTGAGTACCTACCAGATGGCTACTGCCCACTTTGTAACGCCTCATCGACTGATGGAATGTTCAGACATTGTCGTACTTGAGGACCTACCAGATGGCTACTGCACACTTTGTAACGCCTCATCGACTGATGGAATGTTCAGACATTGTCGTACTTGAGGACCTACCAGATGGCTACTGCCCACTTTGTAACGCCTCATCCACTGATGGAATGTTCAGACATTGTCGTACTTGAGTACCTACCAGATGGCTACTGCCCACTTTGTAAGGCCTCATCCACTGATGGAATGTTCAGACATTGTCGTACTTGAGAACCTACCAGATGGCTACTGCCCACTTTGTAACGCCTCATCGACTGATGGAATGTTCACACATTGTCGTACTTGAGTACCTACCAGATGGCTACTGCCCACTTTGTAACGCCTCATCGACTGATGGAATGTTCAGACATTGTCGTACTTGAGTACCTACCGGATGGAATCCTCAACACTCTGATCCTTTCTAAAGTGAGCCCTCTGGCTGATAATGGATACCTTTACTTGGCTAAATACGCTGGACGATCCAGCTGATTATATACTGCCTCATCTACGACAATGTTTACATGCCGAGAGATGGAAGATGACTCAACAACACAGAACAGAGCCATTCAAGATTTCCATATTCCGGATATAAGATCAAACTACCATTTCCCTTTTTTCCAGTGTCCTGTCCTTCCCTGCAGGAGCTTAATTACAATATAATACATAATAAATAAATTATAAAAAAAGGAAAAAAATACCGGGAATTTAAAGACATGGATAGGTTGGAAAAAAGAAAAAAAAAACACCTGGATCGTCCAATTAAAAAATAAACACAGAACGTCACAGAGTGGATCGGGGCAAGAAAGTCTACTTGGTTACTATGACTACGGACACAATTTGTGTTCTGAACACAATGCCGGGACCGTTTCACCTTTTCTCGTCTGCTTGAAGCGAAATAGGTGGTAGCGAGTCCAACTGCTGTTTCCCATCCCTCTGAAATGATCATTTTCATGAGATTTGTTTATGGAATTTATAATGAATTGAACAAACGATTTGGTGTGTTCCATACTCAACACATCCTTTTCGTTTTGGAAAAAAATTAAAAAACACATGCAGCGGTACCAGTAGGAAGTACCTCGTTCTCGCCAACCTGTTTTCTTTATCTACTAGGGGAAGCACTGTATTCCACTCAAACACATGCAGCGGTACCAGTAGGAAGTACCTCGTTCCCGCCAACCTGTTTTCTTTATCTACTAGGGGAAGCACTGTATTCCACTCAAACACATGCAGCGGTACCAGTAGGAAGTACCTCGTTCCCGCCAACCTGTTTTCTTTATCTACTAGGGGAAGCACTGTATTCCACTCAAAAATTCGTTATCGACATTTCACCGGAAATACATATTTTGAGGCTCCCTGAATCCAAATAAAGCATTTTTGGAAACGCGTCTGTGAACAGTATAAACTGAATAACGAAAAGACGGATAAATACCAAACTTGGTACTTGAGATTAGTATCCTGCAAGAGCCCGAAGATTTTCAAGAAACCCCCCCCCACCCCAGACTACGGTTACGTAGAACATTTTTCCGAAACTTCTCTAACGATTTGGATTAAAATGTCATGAGTTTAAGATATTTTCATGGCAAATGAAATGTACATCTTGAATTTTCTGGGAATGTCCCCAAAAGTCCTTTTTATTCCCAATGGCTTTTGCATAACTGGTAGAGCGTAAGAGATAGACAAAAGTTTACTACACAAAAAATGTAGATCGCGTTAAAACACAATTTATGTAATATATGTTTTTGTGGAGTAAACCATTTCCGAGATATTGTTTGTTATTTATGTGAATACTCTTTTTTCTCAACTGGGAATTCGATATTCGTTTTGTATATCCTGGACATGCAAAGAGAATGGAATGCTCCACATAGCAACGAGCTCTTAAAACATTTGACTATCGCTTAAAGCCTGCCATATTCCCCTTTCATCTACAAGAAAATTAACAATAAGATAGTTTCTACAAATGTTTATCTCGATTAACATGAAGTAGATGGAGAATAAGTGTTTCTACAGGAGAGGAGAATGCCATGTGAGTGCAACACGTCAGATTTTTTGTATTAATTTTTACATTTTTAGCAAGGGGGTTGCAACCCCCATAAACCCTCCTAGCTTCGCCTCTGGTGCATGTTCCTCCCCGATATTATATTTACTCTATAACAAAGTTCCAAATACCAGAACAATTCCTTCAGCAGTTCCTGAGGAACAAAATATATCGATGTGTTACATTCACATGACCATCCCTACTTACTTTCCTTTATTTTTATTTAAGCGTTACTTAGATGTTTAAGAGCCGGTCTTTGTATACAACCTTTCAATTCCTTTTTGGTGGACCACACTCATTACATGTGATGTAACTGAATTATAATGGCATTCATTATGCTTCAGCGACTCATTGTGATTTTACTCGGCAGCAGTCCACTGGGATGCATTCCCCAGATAAACAAATGTCTATTTAAATAGAATAAATTCTGAGCTCATTTCCTTATCGGACTCAATAGTACTGCAAGGGATGACCGGGTCCCGCGATCTCACGTAACTCAAAGCTTTCAAACAGTCGCATGCAACTTGAGTGTAGGTAATGGTAATTATGGTTTCATCCCTCCTCTGGATCTGGCTGGCGGTGAACAAGAAATGCACTGATGAAAGGGAACAAATTATCCAGCCCAGTATTCGCCCAGCGACCGAGGAAAATTGCGAAGAAACCCTCGATCAGATTGGTCGCCCCAGGGGTTTGAACCCAGAACCTCCCGAATGTGGACCATAAACACACTCGCGTCCTAATTACCACCACCGTAGTCTTGTTGCAAAATATACCATACTCTTTTCATGACGTCACAAGAAACAGCTGAATGGTGACAAAAGTATTTTAAAAAATCCTATGCGTTACATTTACATGACTTTCTCTACCCTCTATCACTTATAAGTGGGTATACATATATCTAATCTTTTTACAGAAACAAATCTTTACAGAAACAGCTACATTACACATTTCGTTATAGATACAAAGAGAACAGCGATAGTCAAATGTTTAACAACTGAACGCTATATGCTGGTTTTAAAATTCAATACTGTTTCCATGACATCGCGAGAAACAACTGAATGTTGACACGACTTTAAACAATGGACAATTCGAACCTTTAACAACGGATATCTAAGAAAGAGGTAATGCCACAAAAAGTTATTTGAAGTAAACTGCGTGTCTTAAAGAGATCTACATTTTTTGTGTAGTACGTTTTCGTCTATCACTTAATGTTTACCAGTTATACAGGGTTATTTTCCAATGAAGAGGACTTCATACGGTACATTTTGTTTGTCATATAAATATCGTTTATATGTGGTGCTTTTACCAAACTCGCTGCAGCCATTCTTTAGAAAATAAACAATTTCGACATGTAAAGGTAGTTTGGGGTGGGGGATTTTCTCTTTTTAAGATACTGAACCTAAAGAGCACGAGTTTTCGTTTTTGAGTTGAGAAGCTTTGTTGCAACAGGATCTCTCTGCTTGATACGGATCGCAGAACTTGTGTTTAAATAACAAATGTGAAAGACGTGAGGGCTTGCCGGCCATGTGACTGCTCACCGAGGTCAGTGATACATGTTCTGTGTCACTTTCACATGACTATCGCACTCTGACCCTGGTTGGAAAGTCGAATGCTGGGGTAGTTTCTCTTCTACCTCAAATTTCCTTTCCCTCATTTCTTATTTCGTTTCCACTTTCAGTGTCGGACAGATGGTGCGAGGTATGCAACTCCTCCGTTACCTGATGATTCACCCAACACTTGTTATGAAACTTTATCTACCTCATGTTAATCGTCTACAGAAACACTGAGTCCCTGTATGGAATTTCATGACAAACAAAACAACGGTGACTTGGCACTTCAAAAATGTACCATAAAATATTGGATAGCTTATATCAAGTAGGTATTCTAAATGATAAGAAAACATGATCTTTTGTGTCCCCCTAACCAGTCTGAACACAGTGTTTCAATGAATATCTTTAAGATATAATATGAGGATTCCCTGAGTTCAAACACTAAATTTGGTGTTCGCAAGTTTTTGTGAACCCGAAGACAAGCTGCAGCTAGTAGAGCGACACTTGTCGACTTTTTCAAAAACTGATAATAACCGAGACATGTATCCCTTACCACTGATCGATAAAGTATTGCATTCAACATTTCGATATCGTAATTTCACCATAAATACATGTTTTGAGGCCCCTCCAATAAACAGAACACTTTTAGAGAAAGCTTCATTGCGTGTGAGTGTAGCTAAAAAGCGAAATGTTCGATAAGTTGAGTATCTTCCAAACATATCTCAGAAATAATGAGAAAGGAGCAACCCAGCGCGGAAGATTTGTGTTTAACCCCCCCCCCCCCAGGAGGACGGCTGACAGAGCTCCCTAACGATTCCAAGCTTGATCACCCGCGGCTCACAAAACACTTCTCTCTGAAGGAACCGGGGAGAACTGGAGACAAGTGAGGCGGCTCAGAGAATACTTCCCTCTGTTGGAACTGGAGACAACTGGAGACAAGTGAGGCGGCTCAGAGAATACTTCCCTCTGTTGGAACTGGACACAACTGGAGACAAGTGAGGCGGCTCAGAGAATACTTCCCTCTGAAGGAACCGGGGAGAACTGGAGACAAGTGAGGCGGCTCAGAGAATACTTCCCTCTGATGGAACTGGAGACAACTGAGGCGGCTCAGAGAATACATCCCTCTGATGGAACTGGAGACAACTGGACCCACCTAACGAGGCTCAGAGAATACTTCCCTCTGATGGAACTGGAGACAACTGGACCCACCTGAGGCGGCTCAGAGAATACTTCCCTCTGATGGAACTGGAGACAAGTGAGGCGGCTCAGAGAATACTTCCCTCTGATGGAACTGGAGACAACTGGACCCACCTAACGAGGCTCAGAGAATACTTCCCTCTGATGGAACTGGAGACAACTGGACCCACCTGAGGCGGCTCAGAGAATACTTCCCTCTGATGGAACTGGAGACAAGTGAGGCGGCTTAGAGAATACTTCCCTCTGATGGAACTGGAGACAACTGGACCCACCTGAGGCAGCTCAGAGAATACTTCCCTCTGATGGAACTGGAGACAACTGGACCCACCTGAGGCGGCTCAGAGAATACTTCCCTCTGATGGAACTGGAGACACCTGAGGCGGCTCAGAGAATACTTCCCTCTGATGGAACTGGAGACAACTGGAGACACCTGAGGCGGCTCAGAGAATACTTCCCTCTGATGGAACTGGAGACAATTGGACCCACCTGAGGCGGCTCAGAGAATACTTCCCTCTGATGGAACTGGAGACAACTGGAGACACCTGAGGCGGCTCAGAGAATACTTCCCTCTGATGGAACTGGAGACAACTGGACCCACCTCAGGCGGCTCAGAGAATACTTCCCTCTGGTGGAACTGGAGACAACTGGACCCACCTGAGGCGGCTCAGAGAATACTTCCCTCTGATGGAACTGGAGACAACTGGATCCACCTGAGGCGGCTCAGAGAATACTTCCCTCTGATGGAACTGGAGACAACTGGACCCACCTGAGGCGGCTCAGAGAATACTTCCCTCTGATGGAACTGGAGACACCTGAGGCGGCTCAGAGAATACTTCCCTCTGATGGAACTGGAGACAACTGGACCCACCTGAGGCGGCTCAGAGAATACTTCCCTCTGATGGAACTGGAGACAACTGGACCCACTTGAGGCGGCTCAGAGAATACTTCCCTCTGATGGAACTGGAGACAACTGGACCCACCTGAGGCGGTTCAGAGAATACTTTCCTCTGATGGAACTGGAGACAACTGGACCCACCTGAGGCGGCTTAGAGAATACTTCCCTCTGATGGAACTGGAGACAACTGGACCCACCTGAGGCGGCTCAGAGAATACTTCCCTCTGATGGAACTGGAGACAACTGGACCCACCTGAGGCGGCTCAGAGAATACTTCCCTCTGATGGAACTGGAGACAACTGGACCCACCTAACGAGGCTCAGAGAATAATTCCCTCTGATGGAACTGGAGACAACTGGACCCACCTGAGGCGGCTTAGAGAATACTTCCCTCTGATGGAACTGGAGACAACTGGACCCACCTAACGAGGCTCAGAGAATACTTCCCTCTGATGGAACTGAAGACAACTGGACCCACCTAACGAGGCTCAGAGAATACTTCCCTCTGATGGAACTGGAGACAACTGGACCCACCTGAGGCGGCTCAGAGAATACTTCCCTCTGATGGAACTGGAGACAACTGGAGACACCTAACGAGGCTCAGAGAATACTTCCCTCTGATGGAACTGGAGACAACTGGACCCACCTAACGAGACTCAGAGAATACTTCCCTCTGATGGAACTGGAGACAGCTGAGGCGGTTGAGAGAATACTTCCCTCTGATGGAACTGGAGACAACTGGAGCCACCTGAGGCGGCTCAGAGAATACTTCCCTCTGATGGAACTGGAGACAATTGGACCCACCTGAGGCGGCTCAGAGAATACTTCCCTCTGATGGAACTAGAGACACCTGACGCGGCTCAGAGAATACTTCCCTCTGATGGAACTGGAGACAACTGGACCCACCTAACGAGGCTCAGAGAATAATTCCCTCTGATGGAACTGGAGACAACTGGACCCACCTGAGGCGGCTTAGAGAATACTTCCCTCTGATGGAACTGGAGACAACTGGACCCACCTAACGAGGCTCAGAGAATACTTCCCTCTGATGGAACTGAAGACAACTGGACCCACCTAACGAGGCTCAGAGAATACTTCCCTCTGATGGAACTGGAGACAACTGGACCCACCTGAGGCGGCTCAGAGAATACTTCCCTCTGATGGAACTGGAGACAACTGGAGACACCTAACGAGGCTCAGAGAATACTTCCCTCTGATGGAACTGGAGACAACTGGACCCACCTAACGAGACTCAGAGAATACTTCCCTCTGATGGAACTGGAGACAGCTGAGGCGGTTGAGAGAATACTTCCCTCTGATGGAACTGGAGACAACTGGAGCCACCTGAGGCGGCTCAGAGAATACTTCCCTCTGATGGAACTGGGGACAACTGGACCCACCTGAGGCGGCTCAGAGAATACTTCCCTCTGATGGAACTAGAGACACCTGACGCGGCTCAGAGAAGCCTGACATTTGGCAGGACCAAACACTCTGCAATAAGCAAGCATCTGCACTATCTGTCCGACACTGCATGACCCCTAGGCCTACTTGAAACATGAAAGGGGAAGCGAAATGATAAGAAATGAGGGAAAGGAAGCTCGTGGCATAAGAGAAACCACTTCAGCATTCGCCTTCACAACCAGAGTAAAGCACAAAAGCTGATGATCAGAGTGACCGCGCCCAGGAAGTCTCTACCCTAAACTATCTTTTACATGAAATATTTTTAGGTTTTTAATCTGTATTTATTTTATTTTAAAATGCCTGTAACGACATGCTTCAAGATTATATTTGTGTGAAGAGTTATTAAAACACAGGGAAGTTGTTTGGGCCGCAGCAGCGGGCTTGTGCCTGGATATGACAATATTACGTATCTCATTTTGGAAACAAGTGAATCTGAGCAGAGTTATTGTTGAGACGCTAATGAGCGCCACCAGGTGGCTCTTTTCTTCTCCGTTCCGAGTTGTCGGATCGATACCCGGCTACAGCTTCTCCCTCATCAGGCGCTGCTTAACCAAACCAAATTTGTGCGTCTAAATTATCATTTTACGTTACAGTAACATCTTGAGCGAGGTTCGATACCCGGCAACCGTCCACTCTAGCCCATGCTGGAGGGGGGGGGTTCAACTTTCCTGTACCCCTTGTCATCTGTTTCAGGCGAGGTTCGATACCCGGCAACCGTCGACTCTAGCCCATGCTGGAGGGGGGGGGTCAACTTTCCTGTACCCCTTGTCATCTGTTTCAGGCGAGGTGGGACCCGGCAACCGTTCACTCTAACCCATGCTGGAGGGGGGGGGGTCAACTTTCCTGTACCCCTTGTCTTCTGTTTCAGGCGAGGTAGGACCCGGCAACCGTTCACTCTAACCCATGCTGGAGCGGGGGGGGTTCAACTTTCCTGTACCCCTTGTCTTCTGTTTCAGGCGAGGTGGGACCCGGCAACCGTCCACTCTAACCCATGCTGGAGGGGGGGGGGTCAACTTTCCTGTACCCCTTGTCTTCTGTTTCAGGCGAGGTGGGACCCGGCAACCGTCCACTCTAACCCATGCTGGAGGGGGGGGTCAACTTTCCTGTACCCCTTGTCTTCTGTTTCAGGCGAGGTGGGACCCGGCAACCGTCCACTCTAACCCATGCTGGAGGGGGGGGGGTCAACTTTCCTGTACCCCTTGTCTTCTGTTTCAGGCGAGGTGGGACCCGGCAACCGTCCACTCTAACCCATGCTGGAGGGGGGGGTTCAACTTTCCTGTACCCCTTGTCTTCTGTTTCAGGCGAGGTGGGACCCGGCAACCGTTCACTCTAACCCATGCTGGAGGGGGGGGGGGTTCAACTTTCCTGTACCCCTTGTCATCTGTTTCAGGCGAGGTAGGACCCGGCAACCGTTCACTCTAACCCATGCTGGAGGGGGGGGTTCAACTTTCCTGTACCCCTTGTCTTCTGTTTCAGGCGAGGTGGGACCCGGCAACCGTTCACTCTAACCCATGCTGGAGGGGGGGGGGGTTCAACTTTCCTGTACCCCTTGTCTTCTGTTTCAGGCGAGGTGGGACCCGGCAACCGTTCACTCTAACCCATGCTGGAGGGGGGGGTTCAACTTTCCTGTACCCCTTGTCATCTGTTTCAGGCGAGGTAGGACCCGGCAACCGTCCACTCTAACCCATGCTGGAGGGGGGTTCAACTTTCCTGTACCCCTTGTCATCTGTTTCAGGCGAGGTAGGACCCGGCAACCGTCGACTCTAGCCCATGCTGGAGGGGGGGGTTCAACTTTCCTGTACCCCTTGTCTTCTGTTTCAGGCGAGGGTTGCGTAGAGGCTTGTTCCCTGGTTGTTCCTGAGGACCCGGCTCCGGGCTAGGAGTTTGTGGTGGGCCCGTCAGCATCTCTCCCTCCCAGCCGTCACGGTAGAAGCAAAAGGGGCCATTGTGGCCTACTTGAGTGCTCCAACAACCTAATGGCGACTTAATTCATTTCACTTACCTGTTCATTGTAAACCATAACAAAAGACAAAAATGTACAGGTCGTTAAAATCCCAAATACATTTTTTGTGTCACTAACCATTTCCGAGACATTCTTTCTTATTGGTTTGAAATTTGAAATGCTGAAGTCCCTATTCGTTTTTTCTGGTGGTCATACAAAGGGCACGGAATTTCAAAGCGATTCACTTTTTAAAAATCTCACTGCAGGTTTAGCCTTCTTATACATACAGTGAAGGATTATCTCGATCAACAACAAGGAGATACAAAATAATATCTTGTAGGAGAATGCAGCACGATTTGTCCCAAACATTTGAATGTTGAAACGTTCTTGATTAATCTGAAACATGTAGTGAAGATAAAAGTATCACTTCTTGTGTACGAGGGCAATTTTTAGAATGCCAAGTTTCTAATGTTTATATTTGACAGCCAATTTCTAATGTTTTGCCGTGTAGTTTGTCAAATGCCATCATTTAAGATTTTCTGTTCGCCCAAAAATAATTTGACTGGAGAACATTTCCGAGCTATGATCTTTTAAATCATCATTGATCCTAAACAATGTGAAGATCGGCTTAGAAATGTATTTGGCGAAGAAGAGACAACAATTTATAATTGGTACAGCGAATTCAAAAGAGATCGGGTTTTTTCTTAGTGATGAATTTGGTGAAGGCCGCCCAAGAACTGCTGTCGCTGTTCGAACAATGTTTAAAGAAGATCGACTGACATCTTATGAATTTATTCGGGACATTGGGCATTTGTGTGAGTCAAATCCAAAACAGTTTACATCAACAATTGGACGTGAGAAAACTTTCTTGACGATGGATTCCACACAAACTGGCATTGATTGGTGTAGAAAACCTCTGGAAAAATTCCTAGGCTGCACTTCTAATTTGGTGATGAATCTTGAAAAGAAAGTCAATGGTCTCAGCCTACAAAAGTCCGACGAATTCGCATTGCTGGTAACAACATGGTTGCTAAGACGGGCCTATTGCTATTATAGTATAGTACCGTTACTGCCGACTGGTACACAAATGTCTCTTTGTCGCAAAGTTTTGAAAAAGAACGTTACACCATGACAACGCATCGTCGCATACAGCTGATGGACTCTCCACCATACAGCCCAGACCTAGCATCTTGTGATTTCTTTTCGCTTCCAAAAATTAAACATTAAACGCGTGGAATCACTTTTTCGCCATCAGATGAAGCACTGGAGCATTATAAAAACCTGAAGTGACTCAGGAAGAACTGGTTTCATCGAACGCAAACATGTTTTGCAAGACAATAAAACCATTTAATTCTTTAAAAAGCCATCCATGTTTGATTTTGTGAAAATGTTCAGTGTCGGGGAAAGTGGACAGCACAAGCATATTAGCCTCGGTTAACAACAGAAACACTTTCAGCTGTTTGATGATTTGGAAAACGAGCGAGTTATACAACAAAGTCAAGACGTGTCTTGCTACGGCTTCTCAACGGCAGGTGCTATCGATTCCTACCTTAACACTGTCTTGCCAAACACGTAACGTAGTGCTCTTAACAGCAATACATATAATAATCCCGTGGCGACCTCATGCCCGTGATCATCCAGCCGACATGTGGTTAGCGTCACGCATCCCCAGCCGGGAAGTTGGCTCACGATTGCTGACGTTGAATGGGGAGCGGTCCTATAAAACCGGGACTCCAGTGGGTGAAATTGAGGACACACTATCATGATGCTACTGATTATATGTTCCAAAACGGCATCTCGAATGTTGGCTATGGACGACTTGCAATGAGGGACATTTAACAGCCGTTCGTCCTACCCAGGAAATCAGACGTTGCACACCTGATAACTCTCTATCTGATGCGACAACAAGGTTCCCCTCATACACTTATTATACCTTTACATAGAATAATTTGATTTTCTAAAACCAAACAGCTTTAACGATTTTCATTAACATATCACGTCTTTATAATACTTTTAATAGCAAATAAAATCTATATATAGAGTTTTCTGGGAATAGCCTATGAAGCTATCTTTCATTCGGAAGGAATTTTGTATAACTATGTAGTAAATGCTAATCGATAGAACTCCACAAAAAAAATTCAAATCTCTTTAAAAGGTAAAATTTATTTCAATTAACTTTTTGTGGCATCAACCATTTCTGAGATATCCGTTATTAATGTTTCGAGACATTTTTTAAACTCCTGTCGACATTCAGTTGTTTCCTGCGATGTCATGGAAACAGTATGGAATTTTAAGGCCAGCATATAGCGTCCAGTTGTTAAACATTTGACTGTCGCTGTTCTCTTTGTATCTATAACGAAATGTGTAATGTAGCTGTTTCTGTAAAGATTTATTTGGATTAAAATGAAGTAGATAGAAAAATAAACTTTCATAGCAATACCTTGTATAATTACTAATAAACAACAGAGAAAGTCATGTGAATGCAACACACCAGATTTTTCTCGCGTTTTGTGTATTGAATTAAAATAACAAAAAGCATTGAACATTAGCAAGTGTTTATGGCGCTCAAACATTGCCAACGCAAGAATAATAAACTACTCGAAGTTAATATCGATCTATCCAGCGATGATAGTTCGATATCCGTTCCTCCGTAAAGTGGATGTACGATTATGTTTGTGCTAGTGTTTATTAATATCACAGAGGAAGAGAGAGAAGGAAAGGGAAGTGCGGCCGTTCACGTTGGGAAGGTCACGGGTTCATATAGCGGGCTCATCGCCAGATTAACCCGCAACTCCAGCCACAAGATAAAAAACATGCAAATGGAACAGGAAGGACATCTATCAGGACACATAGGTACTGAATCATGTCAAAGAGACTACAGTCGCCATATAAGCTAGATGACGGAGCGGAAAAAAAGTTGCTGCAATCACATGGCTTTCTCTGCCCACTCTTCCACAAGCTATTCTTATAGAAGGTTATTTGATGTCAATCGAGATAAACATTTAGTTTCATTGTAAATAGCTGAGACTAATGTCATGGTCAGATGTTTAAAACTGGGTCGTTATTTGCTGACTTTTAAATTCTATGACGTCACGAGAAATGAAACAATGATGCCTTAGCGCTTCAATGTATGAAAAGGAATTGGAAGATTCAAAACAATAACAACGAATATCTCGGATATAGTGAATGTCACAAAAGGTTACTACAGTGTTTATGTAGTAAGTTTTTGTCTACGACTCGTATTCGGGAGGTCCCGGGTTTAAATCCCCGGGACCGATCAATTTCACCGCAGGTTCGGTCGCTAGGCGAGCACGCCGGCTCTGGGTGTGCTTGCTACGAGGGGGCGGGGTAATCCGTCACACAAGAAGAAATCTATTCATTTTAGTTTTAACAGTTACACAGAATTATCAAAAACTAACTTACAATAAGGACGAGGCAGTATTTTTATCACTTAAATGATATCAGTCTAATTATATAATATAAAATACAATAACAGCCCGCCTTAAAGCAATATGTGTATGTAACAGTCACTGTATTATGTTTATATTATTATGTACATGTATAATAATGTTACGTGAATGTATTACGTAGTTTAACAATGTAGGAGCTATGAGAATAGAAGGAAGCTGCCTTCCATAACAAACAGAATTATAAAGTAGAGGCCGATCGTTGCTAAAAATAAGGTAACCTTGAGACAATAATAAATTAGAAAGTTTAATAAGGCTACTAATAGTTCTTGGAACAATAATAATGTAAGATTTAAAACAGTTTATAAAAAGCCAATAAAAAACTAGGGAAGGTAAAATTTAAATAAAGCTATTCTATTGGAGTAGGTTTAGCCAATCAGATACTAGAAATAGAGAGAAATGTACAAATTCAAGCGGTAGACGCTACAAGAAAGCGTACCCTAGCAGTTCACTTCGCTACGGGTTCAGTGTGAGACATGAAAATTCATTGCGGTGAGAATAATATAAAGTTTACGTGTTAAAAAGTGCAATTAACAATAATATCACAGCTCTACAGTAGGATACATCAGTGAAGTATTATTTAATCGTGTGAAGGATTAATAAAGGGAGTGGAGTACAATTATAATTTGTGTAAGCCTTCATTCTTTAACCGTACCAGTCCTGCTAAGAGATACGTGCTGTGCAAATTACTACTGACGTAGCCGAGGCATATATATATATAATATTTAAATAAATAACATTAAAATAGTTAATACACATAAAGTAAACGTGGGGCGAAGGCTATCGGAAACAATCTCCCGCAAATTGGCATCCATTACGTGCGTGGTCTAAAACGGGTTCAAATTGGTGTCTAAACGTGGTGCAGCCGCTACAACAATTAAACTCATAGATTATTCAAGATACAAATTTTATTACCCTGCTAGTGCGTTTTAATCAAAATGTTAGACCTGCCTGCTGTTCCGCGTCCTCCCCATAGTGACAGTTAATGTACAAACCAGACATCAAACGTCAACACCACTTTCCAGTGGGGCAGTTTTCTTCAAAATCCCCGTGTCGCTATTTAAATCATGTTTCGTTTTTCAGTTATGCTCTTCACAGACAGACACGTAGCTGAAAACGGGTAAGTAAAGACAAGCTGCGGTCATTTGTCACGAGGCGGTGACAGTTTGTTCCCTCACCCCTTTACAAAAAGTGTCATTGTCTTGCGTTTTCTCATGGGGATAGCTTGTGCAACTGATACCCAGGCTTACGTCGTACACGAACCGAGCCGCATCCCCGGCGACTGTCATCTGTTTCTCTTGACCTCGACCCCCATCTGTGCTTGCGCCCGTTGTCATCCGGGCCAGGGGTCAATTACAAGCTCCCGCACCTTTAGGTTTACGCGGTACACAAATGTTGCTGTCCCTCACTTCGCTTCCTTTCAGCTTGCAGTGGTTAGGCGCATTGAGGAGGATGTTGAGTCAGAAACGATGATAACTGGGAAAGGCCTAAGTTTAGGTTACTTTCCCGCCATTTTTCAGTTATAACGACTGAGGAAAACCTGGCAGATCTCTAGCTCGGCCAGTGCGCGCGTCTCTTTAAAACACACAGTTTATGTCCACATTACCGTTTGTCTGATGTCAGGCAAAGAGTAAGAAACTAACGACCCGCTGTTTAACCATTTCACTATCAATTCATCCCTCTTGCACCTACAACAAAATGTGCAAAGCGTTATCCCGATTAACACGAAGTATATAGAAACATAAACGATACTGCGAAGAGAAAGTAATCTGAACGTAACAAATGGTCTTATTTGGGGGAGGGGAATGGATTTTTTCGGGCGTAAAACTCCTTAGCATGGCTTCCTTCGCAAGGGAAGTGAAGCCGGTGGTCCCGTGTCGTAGATTTGCGGCAGGTAAAGGAACCTCAAGCCTGATAAAGAGGCCTCTGAACATTACCGATATAGAATGGGACGCTAAGAACCACAGCAGTTAAAGAGCGTCCATAAATAAAACTCAGTTTAACTTCAAGTGTAATTTGTAAAGGTTAGAGTTGGTGAAGTGGCAGTCCCGTGGTAAATATGGAGTACGTGTCTAAGTGAAGTTACAGCCCCACGTGACGTTATGATGACGTCACACACAAAGCTGTTTAACGTCGGCGTCTTCCAAACGTTTTCAAGAAATACCTGCACGTGTGTATTCTGAATGAAACCATGCACTTTATGTCGAATACCGTTGCATGTTCCAGTAACAAAACCTGACTTACGATATACGAACAGTTGTTTTCTTTTGCACATAATGTTTCATTATTTCTGGTCAAAAATATCTCGTCAATAGAATATGACTATGGGTACAGAAAGTCGTGTGAGCGTGAAGTGCTCTTCATTCTTACCGAATTTTGCACAAATTGAAAACCGCAAGAGATAGACAAAAACTTACTCTTTCTCAAATATTTATAGTTCTTATTTTGAATGTTTTAGTGCTTTAAGCGGAACTCTTTGAAATGCTAAGTGTCCATTCTTTTGTTTCTCTGTAATGAATATATAATATTTGGCAAAGCCGGGTCTTTTCCTCGTTGTCATTCAGTGCTGGCCGGCGCATGATTGGCTCACAGAGAGGCACGTACTCCCGGATAAGGAACCATCTGCAAGGCTAATTGAGAATGGCGAAAATTCGAGACTTCACATTCCCCATAGTAACGTAAGAAGTTTCTAGAAGCTCTTGCGGGTATAAAGAGGGCGTATTCCACGGCATTGTTCATGTTACGTACCTGAGCGAGGAAAGAGAAGTCCTGTAATCGACATCCTAGAGAGAAGAGGCTGCTTTGTGCGTGGTTTATTGCAAGGAGAAAGTGAAGAGTGACTGGGGAAAACTGGACCAAGTCGCAATATGCACTTTTGCTTGTGTTTCAAAATACGCAGTAAAATAGTTATGTTACGTGATTATTTGTATACGAAAATAACTAATTTTTCTGTGTGTACCCCCCTCTGGAACCCGTGTGGCACGCAACGCCGTGCCTATCTTTCTCATGCAGTTACAATCTAGCATACAGGGCGCAATGCAATGGGGTCTCATATAAGCAGCCCAGTTAGTTACAAGCTCCACACGTCCATCTACCCACGTACCTCCTACCTATCCATATTCTAATAGGCTGCTAAATCCTCGTCTCGATTTTCATTAAATTTGACACAGACATTCTTTAGAACGAGAGTAAAATAGTGTAGGGATGCTATCAGAAAAATATCGCTAACAGAAGAGTGAGGCAGTATTTTATATCACAACACTGTGAATGCCAGAGTGATTGTAGTGTAAATTAACATTATTGTGTGGCAATGATTTTAGATGTTTGTTAATTATAAGCATTGTTAGGAAATAAGTTTACACGGCCTCACTGAAACTGACAATAGGAGTGGGTAACAATAAAGCGAGGGGTGAGTTGTTTATCAATTATAAGAGACAAACAAATGACGTCAGGGTAGCACGCCTTTATTTAGCAATGGAGGGAATATGTTTCCTAGAGCATATGTTTTAGTAATTATGATTGGCTTATAAAATAGACGCTAATGTTGGCGCGATTTATTAACCAATAGCAGCTCTATTATAATGTTTAGGCATATCTTGAGCCAAATGCAAGTATCGCGCAGTTCTACAGAATCATTCACAAGGTAAACGTCGCGCAGTTCTAAGAAATCTCTCGCGAGTTACACGTCAGGCAGTTCTAAGAAATCTCTCGCGAGTTACACGTCAGGCAGTTCTAAGAAATCTCTCGCGAGTTACACGTCAGGCAGTTCTAAGGAAGCATTCACGAAGTACACATTACGCAGTTCTACAGAATCATTCACAAGGTAAACGTCGCGTAGTTCTAAGAAATCTCTCTCGAGTTACACGTCAGGCAGCTCTACAGAATCATTCACAAGGTAAACGTCGCGCAGTTCTAAGAAATCTCTCTCGAGTTACACGTCAGGCAGTTCTAAGGAAGCATTCATGAGGTACACATTACGCAATTCTACAGAATCATTCACAAGGTAAACGTCGCGTAGTTCTAAGAAATCTCTCGCGAGTTACACGTCAGGCAGTTCTACAGAATCATTCACAAGGTAAACGTCGCGCAGTTCTACAGAATCATTCACAAGGTAAACGTCGCGCAGTTCTAAGAAATCTCCCTCGAGTTACACGTCAGGCAGCTCTACAGAATCATTCACAAGGTAAACGTCGCGCAGTTCTAAGAAATCTCTCTCGAGTTACACGTCAGGCAGTTCTAAGGAAGCATTCATGAGGTACACATTACGCAATTCTACAGAATCATTCACAAGGTAAACGTCGCGTAGTTCTAAGAAATCTCTCGCGAGTTACACGTCAGGCAGTTCTACAGAATCATTCACAAGGTAAACGTCGCGCAGTTCTAAGAAATCTCTCTCGAGTTACACGTCAGGCAGTTCTACAGAATCATTCACAAGGTAAACGTCGCGCAGTTCTAAGAAATCTCTCTCGAGTTACACGTCAGGCAGTTCTAAGGAAGCATTCATGAGGTACACATTACGCAATTCTACAGAATCATTCACAAGGTAAACGTCGCGCAGTTCTACAGAATCATTCACAAGGTAAACGTCGCGCAGTTCTACAGAATCATTCACAAGGTAAACGTCGCGTAGTTCTAAGAAATCTCTCGCGAGTTACACGTCAGGCAGCTCTACAGAATCATTCACAAGGTAAACGTCGCGCAGTTTTAAGAAATCTCTCGCGAGTTACACGTCAGGCAGTTCTAAGGAAGCATTCATGAGGTACACATTACGCAATTCTACAGAATCTCTTGCGTCGTAAAGTTAGTTACAAAATGTGAAATACGCGAATTAATAGTGCGCGGCAAATAAGTGATTGTAGTTACATTCGAAAATATAACAGTTTCAGTCAGGCGTGTATCAATATTAAATATGTGAAATTAATTAAGTGTGACGGCAATAAAAGTGTAAAAACAAATTCTTTTATCAGTGTTATCTTTTAATAACAACTTCTTTCCGTTTACACACCCTGATCAAGAGATATTTGCTCGACTGAATAATAATAGCTAGCCGGAGGACAAAGAACCCAAAATTCAAAATAGTAAAACAATAAGAGGCGCTCAACAAATAAGATAACACGAACAGGTACTGCGATAAGAGGGGGTGGAAAGTGTTCGGTGGGGAGCAGTTTTAAGGATTTTTAGCACGAACTGGATTATTTCCAAAATAAAAATATAAATAAAGTTGTCTTGATTTTAGCGGCGTTTTGACAAAAACCACCCTAAGGGAAAAGTTAGGCAGGCAGTAATTTTGACGATATTCAGCACGAATGGGCCTGTTCTCTCAACAATAAAGGGGTAAATGCTGCTCTCTTACTTGTTTTTAATGCGAAGAAGCTGATCTAGTGGGAGCCAATTTACACAATTTTCAGTACCAATGGCACAATGAGGAGATCAAATTAAAAGTAATTGGTTTGAGTATAAACAAACAAATATTTGTTTTAGAAAGTCCTGTTTCTGCTAGTTGTAAGTAGAGACACGCAAAATAATTATTGAATGTCATATTCGTAACTATGCTTGTTATCATTTTTACGTTTTGTAATGCACGTGACAGAAAATTCACGTTTCTTAACATTCTGGTGAACTCTGTAACATTTCGCTTTAAAATTAACTTCCGTTAGCATAGAACTGGAGTTTCCAGACATTCTATTGTTTCTGTGAAAGAAGTCGGTTCACAGCTGAGCATTTCCTCTGTGCGACGTAACTGCCCTCTATTCAGTGACGTACTGTAATCAGTATCACGCAACGAGCAGCATGTTTTTCTAAGTCTGACCGTTTCAAATATATAATGTCCACGTTTATTTAATATTTTATTATTAAATAAGGACAAAATCTACAAAGCATACTCTTTGAAACTAATGCAGTGAATCTGCTCCAAGAACCTTACTACGAGTGTAAGATGTTTTAGCTTTAAAATGTATATTTTGGGATGTTTCGCTTCATATTTTGGCAAATGTTTACTATTAACTACAGGAAGTACTACATTCCACCCAAAAATTCGGTACCAGAAATACATTTTTGTGTGGAGATAGGCATTCTCGTGGTGATGCAAGGAGAACGGAATTTTAAATCCATGATACAGCAACCCACTCTTGAAAGGCTACTCTATTCTACGAGTAGTCATCTTAAAGATGGAATTGAAAAACTTCAAAGTGGTCTCCATACACAGGTGCCACCACTTGTCACTGAGGCCTGCAGGCACTTGTTTAAAACGTTTTCCAGCAATGCAACAGCCAGGACTTGCTGCCGCCTCACCTCTTCAAGTAAACATAAGATCTTCTTTCAGAACGACTGGTCTTTACCCAGCAGACACAATTCTGAGTTTTATTTGCTGGTGGGTATAATAATAAAACCAACTTTTATCACATCTGTGTTCCTTTCTCCTCTTCTTGGTTAGAGAATGCAGAACCCATTTTACATAGATTTTTCGCAGCTTTAAATGTTATTCATGGAGTATACAGTCAGTGCTGCCAACTAGGCCGGCTTGTCTTTCTCGCCCTTCTTCAAGTGATAGAATCTATCTTACAACGAACACACAACGCCTCTTGCTTGTAGCGTGTCAAAATTGAACTCAACAGACTGTGAATATTAAACTTTAAACTCGCACTGATGCATATTTCAATTGTTGCCAGCCATATTAGTTACATTATTGTCCAACAATGGATAGGCTGGTTGCAAAACTTGTTCGGTGCCCGTCGCACAAGCAAATGTGGAGTTTGTTGCAGAATGAGTAGACAAAGTCATGTGAATGTAAGAGATAGATTTTGCCTGACTGTAGTTATAACTAACACTATACATAAGAAGAAAGAAGAAGAAGTTGTTGGTTACCCGTCTGTGTGGTAACCAAACTCGACGCTACTTAACCTTGAGGTCGAGAAGCTCCCAACGTTACCAAAAATAACAGAGTACTCCATGTGTTATGTTGGCAATGTTCCTAGAACAAACTAGGGCTTCGAAACATCGCACGCTGGAGCACTTGATAGTAATTCACGATATGTGTATCATATCTACTAATATATTACATTTTTATTTCAGACGTATCACTGAAACAGCATGGGCCATGTATGGTTGCTTTAAAACAGAAGAACATCAGTACTACGTCAAAAATGAGTTCTGACGAACTTATTGAAAACGCAGCTAATTATGTTATAGATAGTTTAATTCCTAATAAATCCCGACTTTATTATTATTATTTATGTGTGATTTACAATATGGAAGCAGTTTCCTGATAAGAGCTCCAGCACGAAACTAGTTAGGTAGTGAATAAGTTTACATTTAGTATTGTAAAATCCAATTACGTAACTAAAGTAGATAAATAATGTTTCATTACACGCATGAGTGGGATTTGCTGTTGCGTTCTTCGGCCAAGCAGCCACAATTGCAATTCTGCTGTGTTATATTACACGTTCCGTCAAATGTTTAAAAAGTGGCTCACTAAATACCTACTATTTGTATGACGTAACAAGAAAAAAGAACAACACTTCAAATAATGCAACGTGTTATAAAGTTGAAAGAAAAGTAACTAGTGATTTACGCCACAGACATAGAACATGTTTTAACAAGATCTAAATTCTGTAAGATTTTGTCTATCTCGTAGAAGTTCCAGTCATGAAAATAAAACAGTAAGTATGGTAGAGTAAATAAAGAAACGTGATGGTTACCATGGTAACACATGCAGCCTTTCTTTTGTTTCCGGAATTTCATGTTTTTCTATTCCCTTCAAGAGCTTACTGACTGCGTCATGTCCAACATATTATACGTAACTGTATAACAAATATTATATTCCATCCAAAACCTTGACATCGAGATTTCACTGCAAATACATTGTTGAAGTCCTGTAAACAAACACATTAAGAAATCGGTACGCGCGAGTGTGTGAACAGCATATTTTTATAAACAAAAAGGCAGAGAGATAGCAAAATTGCTATATATGTTGAGGCAGTATTTTTAACACTTAAATGATTTCAGTCAAATTATATAATATATAAAATGCATGTAACAGTCATTGTATTAATGTTTATATTATTATGTACATGTTCAATAATGTTATGTGAATGTATTACGTAATTTAATAATGTAGGAGCTGTGAGAATAATAGGTTAAAAGTTGCTAACAATGACGTAACAATGAATTAGAAAGTTTAATAATGCTACTGGTAATACTTGGAAACAATAATGTAATTTTTGAGACAGTTTATAAAATAGCCAATCAACAACCAGAAAAACAAGGCTTAAGTTAAATGAAAGTATTCTATTGGAGTAGGATTAGCCAACTAGAAACTCAAATAGGGCAAATTGTACAAATTCAGAAGTCAGTTGCTTGTAGACAGCGTTCCTAACCGGACGCGAGACACGTCCTCGAGAAGTTTAATGCGTATTCAGTGTGAGACGAAAATAAGTTACGTGTTTAAAAAAAGTGCAAGTAATTAATAAATAATCTCAGAGCTCTCTATATCAGTGAAATACATAAATGGAGTGAAGTACAAATTATAATCTGTGTAAGCCTACATTCTTAACCGCACCACTCCCTGCAAAGAAATTCATGTCTCTAACAATAATACTGACGCAGCCGAGGCAAACATAAATATATAATATTTAAAGAAACAGTCAAATTACAAAGCTAATATTTTTAAACTTGGGACGAAGGCTACCGGAAACTTTTTACCATACGTGCGGTTGCAACTACTTCAAGTTCGGCTCCCCAACAGTCGAAATACAATACAACACCACCATAAAATTAACCTTCTTCAATGTCAAGCATACGACACAGAGATTTCAACAAAATCCACGCCAGCACAAACGAAAAAAATGCTTTAATTCGCCAAATTGTTGTTACGACTTTGATTGAAATATCTTATACGTTAAATAAAATGTAGGTACAGAAATGAGTAGAAAGTGGTCTGAGCGTAACCTAGCAACGGTTTTAGTGTCTTGGTAAGTTACATAGCCCCCGTGGCCGGCCACACGCAAATCGTGTTCCAGTTTTCGTTTATCGACGGGCCACCAGAAATCAGGTCATGGGCTCCGTCCATGAACTTGCTTGCAGCAGGAAGTCTTACACTCATATTACTTTCACAATTTCACATAATCTCTATTAATATAGGAAGTGATATATGTTTTTGACCAGAAATGAACTTGGTTACACGGAAAACATATCGTTGGTCAGTTTTTGTTCTTTTTGTAACTTAACATGTAACAAGGAGTATTTTCTAAATGGCTAATGCTACACAAAAGTTAACGACATTTACAGCTTTGTTTCTCTTACAGTGACTACACGAAATTATACAACAGTCACTCAGAATGAACACGACTACAAGTTATTTGCAGAAAATTCAAGGTATAAAATATCTTAAATATTTGGTATTTTAGTCAAAATCCTTAAAGCCATTTGTGAGAAATCAAAACCGAAACCCTTTCAATGTGAAGGGTATTTTGGGGCGGGGGGATTTTCTTTAAAGTCTTCGTCTAGCATCCTTGAAGGCGCTGAATTAATACCAAGTTTGGTTTTGGCTTATGCTGTTTCAGACGGACACACAAGTGTTTTTCGAAAATGGTTTTTTGGATCTAGGGAGCCTCAAAGCAGGTATTTTCGGTTAAATCTCGGTTTAGAATTTTCGGGTGTCCTTACTGTAGGTAAGTAGTAGAGAAAGTAACAATTACTTTTAGAACAAATTAGTTGAGCATCTGACGCACCCGCTTGGTGTTTCTACTTGTTGCCATAGCGACGGCTCCTCTGAGAGCATTTCCGCATAACCGGACGTGCCCGTCGAGATGGTCGGCGCCTTTCTCTGTCACAAGTATTCTTATCATTGACAGCCACAATACTTTCTCTGACTTTATTACTGAGTATACAAACTATTCTTAACGAAACTTTATGTCTTCTACCTACACTACATTTTAATCGAGATAAACCTTTACAGAAACAGCTACAGTACACATTTCGTTATAGAGAACAGCGATAGTCAAATGTTTAACAACTGAACGCTATATGCTGGCCATGACATCGCGAGAAACAACTGAATGTTGACAGGACTTTAAAAGAATGGCTAAGCATTGAACAATTGCAACTATTAATAACGGATACCTCGGAAATGGGCGATGCCACAAAAAAAGTATTTGAAATAAATTGTGTGTGTTTTTGTGTAGTATGTTTTCCCTATTGCTTAACGTTTAGCAGTTAAATACTTCTTTCTGAAGGCTATCTCTTTAACATTGAAGATATATGTGCATTTTGATTTTTATGTAGATATACTTTATACATGGTAGATATTTTAATGAAAATCGTTGGAGGCATTTTTGAGAAAATATAAAATTTGGTAAAATGTTCCATGTAAAGGGTTGTGGGATTTTCCTGAAAATATTTGTAAGATGCTGAACTTAAATAATAAGTTTGGTATTTATCCGAATTTTTGTTTTTGAGGCAAACACACGGGAGTTTTTTCTTTTGTATTCAGGGGCATCAAAACCTGTATTTCCGTGGCAGAGAAAGTGAAACTCGTACAAACGTTGGAGTAGAAAGGTTAAACTTTAGCCGATCTTTAGGGAAAGTTTTGTTCTACAAATTGCTAGTACTGTTAACTATCTCTGGTTTCTTTGTAAACATATGTCACTTTGTTTTCTCCATTTCTGGTATAAATAACACGTTTTCCATTGTAGATACATAAATTAACACAACGTCTAAGTATTGTTGTAGCTCTACTCTGCTGTGGCTGGTTAGTTTTTTTAAAAAAATAAATTGTGATACATTTTAATCGAAATGTGCTAAAACTAAGAAAATAATCCTATCTTACTTAATAAACAGGCCTGCCTATTGTACAAATGTTCAGTCTGATATGTCAACAATGGAACATGAACAGTTAAATAGCACCAATCACCACACGACTGACGGTTGTAACCGCTTTAACTGCCCTTTACATGTTCCTTGTTTCAAACGAGTTTCAGTAAAATAACAAGCGCTGGGGTCCAGGGTTCGATTCCCAACTCTGGGGTGGCCTGAGTTGTTCATGTCAAGTATCTCCAACGTGGTTCGGTCCTCTCGTTTCACCGCCATCCTTATCATCGGAGGCACCTCAGAATCATCACTTGGTGAAATGAAGTGGGAAGCGTTAGAAACGACGTCGCCCATAATATCACTCTTCATTCACAATGAATTTTGTATGGTTTTACATAACTGACAACGGTAAGAGATAAACAAGAAACTTCTGTTTGTAAAAACGTTTTAAAAGTCGGTACTATAAGACTATGCAGTTAGGCGACTTATGTCTCGTTGGAACAAACAATTATTTTCTGTAGCTTAACTATTTCGGCTCTATTGAATTCTTCAGCTGTTCACATTTTTTAAAATCGTAAGCCAGTCTTCTGGTTATATGCAAAGAGTATGTCATTTCAAAGCCAGCACACAAAAAACATTTGACTATCACGCCAGTCTCCACTTGCATCTCTAATCTCGGTTATAATGAAATAATATTAAAAATAAGCTTTTGTAGAAAAGAGGGTGGAGAATGTCACGTGAATGTAACACATCAGTTATCGCGTGTGAACAATACCAAACTTGCATTTTAAGTTCAGTATCTTCTAGAGATATGACACGAACATCCCACCCCAAGGCTACTCTTTGCATGGAACATCTTTCGAAATTCTTTATTTTCTTCCAAAAACTGGCTGTAACGATTCTCATTAAAATACCATATATTAAAGAAATTTATCCTGAATTGTGTGGGAATAGCCTACCAAGTCCTCTTTATTCGGAAGGAAGTTTGTATAACTGCTAACTTACTACACACTCTTTTAAAATACAGAATTAATTTGAAATAACTTTTTTGTGTGTCATCATCAGCCATATCCGTTATTAAAGATTCGAATTCTTCAACACTTCGACATTCAGTTGTTTCTCGCGATGTCATGGCCAGCATATAGCGTTCAGTTGTTAAACATTTGACTATCGCTCTTCTCTATAACGTAATGTAGCTGTTACTGTAACGGTTTATCTCTATTAAAATGAAGTAAACTTTTGTAAGAATGATTCGTATTCCCGCTAATAAGGGATAAAGTGTAGAGAAAGTCATGTGAACATAACATGGACGTTACGGTTGTATAAACTTGTGGTGAAGGCAATGTGCACCGTCAGGCATTTTTGTACAAGCGGATTACCATTAGGTAGGTATACAAGATTTAAGAAAAAACCAAATTTGTGTATAATATCTTTTCAACTTTTTCAACGTGAGTTCTTCAGATAATTAATTTCAAGTTAGCACATAAGCATTTTAAAGCCGCCATTGCTGTCGTTAAAATTTCAAGGTGATAAGTTATAAAGAATTTTGATTTATTGAAAGAAAAGTGCAGTGCTGTGTTGTAACAAGGGAGCATTGAATCACCCATTGCTGATGTTAAAAAAACAATGTGGAGCATCCAAGTAAACGTTCACGGTTTTTACAAAAGCTTACATTTACGGCTACTTTTTAATTAGCTTGGACTGAAGGAAATTAGTGGTTTATACATAACCAGGAGAATTTTCTAGAACAAGCACATGTTACTCTCTGAGTGAGCCTTACTGCGACTTTGTCCAGTTTTCATTATCACCTCTGTAAGCTCTCGCAGTATTCATTGTACGCCGTAACCTCACTCGGAGAACAACAACTCCAGCCGCTGGAGTTCTCGAGAATGTTCGGGAGGCGGGGAGAAACAGAACAATCACGTTATCTATGGATAGCGCTTCTGGTTTATGATGGGTAAAGCGACTTATCTCTTCAACCGGCCAGTCCTTCGACGCATAGTTCATTCATCCTCTACTCTTATACATCCGCAATATGTTATACACTGCAGTCGTTTTATGGTGAGGCCGTGGATCAGGCGTGTGTGTGGTCTATTACACTGGGGGCTTTTCGTTCCGTAACTCCCGCGTTACTTACTCACGAGTGATGTAACATGCAGTAGGAACCATTCCTGGCATCTTCCAATAAGTTCTTCTTGTGTAATATTCATGGTTTCTGTTTTATATTGTTGCTGTAAACTTTATTTTCACGGCTCCCCGCAAATAGATGCACCAAATGTTTCCTCCGTTAGAATATCTTGTTTTCGCTTCTTAGCGACCTCGTTGTCCAAGAGTTTCTCTACCAGCAAACTGTCTACTACATGATTCGGTGTTTAAACATTTGTCAGCACGCATTGCAGTGGACATTAACTCTCTTTACAGCACGAACACAAAGCAGCGACAGCTGATAAATGTAACCTTAGACGACCGCACTGTATTGTTGATGTATACCTAGCACATGCAGCACGTGGGCTATCTCAAAAAGGCTAACGGTGTAAACAAATTAATTTGTCATTAATTTTATATTTTAATGGATTACATTTTTCGTATAGAAAGATTGTGTCTCTCAGAAATTATACAAAAGTGATTCAGGATGAAGAGGACTTCACCACAGAAAATTCAAGATATGCATTTTGTTTGTCATGTAAATATCTTATATAATTAAATTTTTTACAACTGCAACGAACAATATTTCATGTAGTGTAGTTTGGGGTGTGGATTTCGAAGAAAACGACTTTCTATATATCAAATTTGTATTTTTTGCAAGCGGGCGATTTTGTAAAAGTGTTTTTTTTTATCGTGAGACTTCACAACAGGCATTTGCGGTGAAATATAATACTTTCTCTACCTTAAGTATATGGCAGAGTACGCATAAAACACTACGGGAAATGCTTCACCTCATATAACTATTTTATTTAAAAACTAACACATGGAAATGATGTACTTACGTTGCTCTAGGAGGTGAATATTGTGACAGCAGACCGCTTACCTGTAAAAACAAAAATCCCAGCGTCTATCTATGACATAAAGCAATTCTCAGTGTTCAAGAATGGCCTGTGATAGGTGTAAATGCTGAGAGGTTGCCGAGGCAGGAGCTACCTGTGTCGTTAAAATCTATAATAGCCACAATATTTATTTAAAACATTTCTTGAGGTAAAACAGGTCTAAAGTAACTTCCACATGAAAATTCAGACCAACAACACAAATATCTAGGAAATCGTTAATGCTGCAAAAAAAATGCATTGGCATAAGTTGCGTGTTTTAACGATACAGGTACATTTTTCGTGAATATCCTTAATGGTTTACTAATCATACAAAATCATGAAAAGTTCATTCAGAATGTAAAGGACTTCCTAGGGTATTCCCAGAAAATTCAAGATTTATCTTTTATTTGTCATGGAAGTGTTTTAAATATTCGGTATTTTAATAAAATGGATAGGGTGGTTTTTATACGCTTTAGAAGTGCTAAATCTGCATTCAGTTGTTACTCGGGATGTCATACTAACAGTATGTGACCCACTTTTTAAACATTTGACTGCCACTTCTGTCTCAGTGTGAAATGAAGCTATTTCTGCGAGTACGTTTATCCAGATAAACGTGAAGTATACTCATAAGATTAGCTTATAGAGGAGTGGGGAGAGAAAGTCACGTGGATGTGTAACAGCAGAGTTTTAAGTAAGTTCAAATGCATTTTAAGTTCTGTTTTTTTTAATATGAATAAACAGTATTTCATTAATCACACTTATTTATCATTAAAACGATATTTCGAGAAAATATTACATATTGAGCTTTGCTTGGGGAATGTCCTTAAAAGCTTCCAAACAGAAATTAAATTCACTTTTCCTGGAAGTTGATGCCCTTATTAGCTTCTAGCATTGAATTTAAATGCGCATGTGCTGCAGAGCATATACGATGTTCGAGGCCTGCGGATTACACTTATGATGTGCTACATTCACACGACTTTCTCTTACCACACAAACTGTTGTTATACTTCATGATAAATGGTTACCAAGAGGAGACTGGCGCGATAGTCAAATGTTTAAAAAGTGGGTTGCTGTATGTTGGCTTTGAAATTCCATACATCGCCAGAAACAACCGAATAGCGACAGCATTTTAAAAACAGTAATAGAGCTGTATTACATTCCCATGACTTTCTCTCCCATTTTTCAACAAACTATTATTGCAGAAGCTTATTCCTCTATATCTTCAGTTAAACATTTCCTTGTAGATGCATGCAGCAGACTTCAGCGATAGTCAATTTTTTAAAGAGCTGGTTCTATCTGCATGAGCACTAGAGTAAAACAAATATGGACTTTGCAGTTGAAAAAGTATAAAATATTTGAAAATTCAAACCAATATGAAACAAAAGTTTTATTTGAAATAATTTAACGGGTTTACAATCTATAAAAAGTGAATCAAAATGAAGACGATTTCAAAGGCTATTCCCAGAAAATGACAACAAAAAATACTTTCTCTTTAACATTTCAATCGAAATGGTTAGAGCCAGATCTGATAAAAAAGACGTGAGGGGTCGCATGTCGAACAAGTTTGGTATTTAACCGGCTGCTGTATCTATGGTGATGTGGTTAAAGAAAGAATTAGCCAGCAAATGTAGCGGTGGCTGTCAGAAACAGATGACGCACACTGCGGCACCTGAATCGATCTCGCAGCTGCTCCAGCACAGCTTCCTCACTACAATAATTTTAACACTTTTGTGTTACTGTGTCGCAGCCTACTCTGTTCTACTCACAAATACATGTTTTGAGACCACCTGAATAAAAAATTCTGATAACATACATTGCCATAATTTCCTACACTCTCTTTCGCTTACTGCTGGGTTTACAAATTAATATGACGAAACTTTATTTTTCTATTTACTTCATTGTAAAGGCGATAAACGTTTACAGAAACAGCTACATTAACCTTTCGTTATAGAGAACAGCGATAGTCAAATGTTTAACAACTGGACGCTATATGCTGGCCTTAAAATTCCATACTGTTTCCATGACATCGCGAGAAAAACTGAATGTTGACAGGGCTTTTAATGAATAACTAAATATTGAACTAAACAAATGAATGTTGACAGGACTTTAAAGAATGACTAAATGTTGAACAAAACAAATGAATGTTGACAGGACTTTAAAGAACGACTAAATATTGAACTAAACACATGAATATTGACAGGGATTTAATGAATGACTAAATATTGAACTAAACAAATGAATATAGACAGGACTTTAAAGAATGACTAAATATTGAACAATACAACTGAATGTTAACAAGACTTTAAAGAATGACTAAATATTGAACAAAACAACTGAATACTAACAAGACTTTAAAGGATGACTAAGTATTGAACAAAACAACTGAATGTTAACAAGACTTTAAAGAATGACTAAATATTGAACAATACAACTGAATGTTAACAAGACTTTAAAGAATAACTAAGTATTGAACAAAACAACTGAATGTTAACAAGACTTTAAAGAATGACTAAATATTGAACAATACAACTGAATATTAACAAGACTTTAAAGGATGACTAAGTATTGAACAAAACAACTGAATATTAACAAGACTCTATAGAATGACTAAATATTGAACAATGCAACTGAATGTTAAAAAGACTTTAAAGAATGACTAAATATTGAACAAAACAACTGAATGTTAACAAGACTTTAAAGAATGACTAAGTATTGAACAAAACAACTGAATGTTAACAAGACTTTAAAGAATGACTAAGTACTGAACAAAACAACTGAATGTTAACAAGACTTTAAAGAATGACTAAGTACTGAACAAAACAACCGAATGTTAACAAGACTTTAAAGGATTACTAAGTATTGAACAAAACAACTGAATGTTAACAACACTTAAAAGAATGACTAAGTATTGAACAAAACAACTGAATGTTGACAAGACTTTAAAGAATGACTAAGTACTGAACAAAACAACTGAATGTTAACAAGACTTTAAAGAATGACTAAGTACTGAACAAAACAACTCAATGTTAACAAGACTTTAAAGAATGACTAAGTATTGAACAAAACAACTGATTGTTGACAAGACTTTAAAGAATGACTAAGTATTGAACAAAACAACTGAATGTTGACAAGACTTTAAAAAATGACAAAGTACTGAACAATACAACTGAATGTCGACAGGACCTTAAAGAATGACTAAATATTGAATCAAACAACTGAATGATAACAAGACTTTAAACAATGACTAAGTACTGAACAAGACAACAGAATGTTAACAAGACTTTAAAGGATTACTAAGTATTGAACAAAAGAACTGAATGTTAACAAGACTTTAAAGGATGACTAAATATTGAACAAAACAACTGAATGTTGACTGGACTTTAAGGAATGACTAAGTACTGAACCAAACAACCGAATGTTAACAAGACTTTAAAGAATGACTAAGTACTAAACAAAACAACCGAATGTTAACAAGACTTTAAAGGATTACTAAGTATTGAACAAAACAACTGAATGTTAACAAGACTTTAAAGGATGACTAAGTATTGAACAAAACAAATGAATGTTGACTGGACTTTAAAGAATAACTAAGTGTTGAACAAAACAACTGAATGTTGACAGCACTTTAAAGAATGACTAAGTATTGAACAAAACAACTGAATGTTGACAGGACTTTAAAGAATGACTAAATATTGAACATAACAACTGAATGTTAACGAGACTTTAAAGAATGACTAAGTATTGAACAAAACAACTGAATGTTAACAGGACTTTAAAGAATGACTAAGTATTAAACAAAACAACTGAATGTTGACAGGACTTTAAAGAATGACTAAGTACTAAACAAAACAACCGAATGTTAACAAGACTTTAAAGGATTACTAAGTATTGAACAAAACAACTGAATGTTAACAAGACTTTAAAGGATGACTAAGTATTGAACAAAACAAATGAATGTTGACTGGACTTTAAAGAATAACTAAGTATTGAACAAAACAACTGAATGTTGACAGGACTTTAAAGAATGACTAAGTATTGAACAAAACAACTGAATGTTGACAGGACTTTAAAGAATGACTAAATATTGAACATAACAACTGAATGTTAACGAGACTTTAAAGAATGACTAAGTATTGAACAAAACAACTTAATGTTAACAAGACCTTAAAGAATGACTAAATATTGAACAAAACAACTTAATGTTGAGAGGACTTTAAAGAATGACTAAATATTGAACAAAACAACAGAATGTTAACAAGACTTTAAAGAATGACTAAGTATTGAACAATACAACTGAATGTTGACAAGAATTTAAAGAATGACTAAATATTGAACAAAACAACTGAATGTTGACAAGACTTTAAAGAATGACTAAATATTGAACAAAACAACTGAATGTTGAGAGGACTTTTAAGAATGACTAAGTATTGAACAAAACAACTTAATGTTGACAAAACTTTAAAGAATGACTAAATATTGAACAAAACAACTGAATGTAAACAAGACTTTAAAGAATGACTAAGTATTGAACAAAACAACTGAATGTTGACAGGACTTTAAAGAATGACTCAGTATTGAACAAAACAACTGAATGTTGACAGGACTTTAAAGAATGACTAAGTATTGAACAAAACAACTGAATGTTGACAAGACTTTAAAGAATGACTAAATATTGAACAAAACAACTGAATGTTGACAAGACTTTAAAGAATGACTAAATATTGAACAAAACAACTGAATGTAGACAAGACGTTATAGAATGACTAAGTATTGGACAAAACAACTGAATGTTAAGAGGACTTTAAAGAATGACTAAGTATTGAACAAAACAACTGAATGATAACAAGACTTTAAAGAATGACTAAGTATCGAACAAAACAACGCAATGTTGACAGGACTTTAAAGAATGACTAAGTATTGAACAATACAACTGAATGTTGACAGGACTTTAAAGAATGACTAAATATTGAACAAAACAACTGAATGTTGACAAGACTTTAAAGGATGACTAAGAATTGAACAAAACAACTGAATGGTGACAGAACTTTAAAGCATGGCTAAATATTGAACAAAACAACTGAATGTTAACAAGTCTTTAAAGAATGACTAAGTATTGAACAAAACAATTGAATGTTGACAAGACTTTAAAGAATGTCTAAATATTGAACAAAACAACTGAATGTTGAAAAGACTTTAAAGAATGACTAAATATTGAACAAAACAACTTAATGTTGACAAGACTTTAAAGAATGACTAAATATTGAACAAAACAACTGAATGTTGACAAGTGATAGGGTAATTTGTATCACAAATTACTCAAATATAAATAATGATTGTAATATGAATATGTATTTTATGTGACATTGATTTCAGAGGTTTATTAATTATAATTATTATTGGTAAATAATAATATACGGCTCTACTGAAACTGTCAACAATAACGCAATAATGCAGCAAGGGGGTGAGTTGTTTGTCATTGCCGGGAACCAGGAAGTTACGTAATGTTTCGCGCCTTTTCGGTAAAAGCTTCTAGAATGTTCCCTAAAAGAAATATGTATTAGTGGTTTTCATTGGATAGTAAAATAGACGCTAATGTTGGCGCGTTTTATTAGCCAATGGCAGTTCATTTATAATCTTTAGGCGTATCTTGAGGCAAGCGTATAAATAAGCCAGGTTCGAGGTAGCGTGTCCCCCAGTTCAACGGAATTCTCAGTACACTACATATCGCCAGTCAGTCCTTCATTTCGTCATAAGTTACGCGCAGCAGAATTACGAGAATCTAAAATATTATACAGTTAAATATACACAAAGTTGAAGTACGTGAGTTAAAAGTGAGAAGTTATTACAAACAGTTTCAGTTTGGCAAGTATCCAGATTAATTTGTAAAAGTGTTTGTGAATGTGTTCAGCAATAAAAGTTATAAAACCAATTTCTTCGTCAGTATAATTTCTGGATAAAAGATTCCTTTCCGATTCACACCCTGCAAGAGATACAAGTTCTACCAAGATAAGATGATAGCTAGCCGGAGGACAATATACATAACCTTAAATTCTTTCAGAAACTAATTGATACAAATTGCTAACGTCAGAGGGAGATACGAACCAAACAAAGAATGACGTCACAAGAAGGCTTCAACACACGTGATGTAAACAACATTACGTAAAGCAGCAACCGTCGCATATTGGCTTCCAAACGCGGAGCTACAATTAATGATCTACAACATTAATACCGCAGCATATTGGCGCCCATACGTGGTGCGATAATAATGTTAAACACATTTGTAACATTAATACGATTACATATTGGCGCCCAACGTGGGGCAAAGCAACCAGGAAAGGAACTCGAGTAACCAGGAAAGGATCAGAATTAACCAAGAAGAATTGAGATGACCAAAGGGGCGAATGCAGCAGTAAAATGATCTACAAGACGCAGATTCCAGAAACAAAAGGAACGACAGACTACATGGATGATTGGACATCGTAATTCCGAGATTACGAGGCAACAAGGAATTCAACTATAAAGAGACGACGTAGATTCATCACAACACAACGCAGAAGCGACATACAAATCTAGGAGAATGGGGCAGAACGCTGGACATTAAAGCTACATCAACAGACAGCATCACAAAGGTCAGGTGATTGTAATTTTTTTTTAGAAAACAAAAACAATGGCTACTAGTAATATTGAAGAAACAATGATGGAAGGGGATAGTGTAACAGTTAGCTGTAATTCAATACAGGTTACAAAAAAAAACTCAGGAAGTGGATTTTTGAGAGCCATTCACAGTATCTTTGGAAATTCTGCAGATGACTTTTTAATAAAGTATATTGACGACTTCTTAATCATTAGTCAAACATTTGAAGAACACATGAATAATGTCCATTATGTATTAAATAAACTACAGCAACATGGTATGACTGTGAGCATACTAAAATCAAAATTTTGTGTCAAGGAAATAAATTTTCTGGGTTATGTAGTGGATGAACGAGGTATAAGACCTGATCAGAAAAGAATAGAAGCAATAATGAGAATTCCGCCACCCAGGAACGTAAAACAAATTAGACGTCTCTTAGGGGTATTGAACTTTCAGAGTAAGTTCGTACCAAGATATTCGGCTGAAATAGAACCACTGCGGCAGCTTCTCCGAAAGAACAATAAGTGGAAATGGACAGAGGATCATCAAAAATGTTTTGAGAGAGTAAAGGAACTCTTTGCTAAGTCCATATTACTTGAGAGGCCCAGAGAAGATTTGGAATATGAGATTTATGTCGACGCATCAATGCAAGGATACGCCGGAATTTTAGGACAGCGAGACATCAACAATGACTTTCACGTCATTAGTACAGCTTCTAGAGGACTTACAAATATTGAGCGAAATTCTTCAGTGACTCAGTTAGAAATTGGAGCACTATATTTCTCATTAATTCGTTTTAAAACCTATATTTATCAGCAAAAGGTGAAAGTATATTCAGACCACATAAGCTTAACTTTCATACAACGGTGTAGATTATGTAGTGGAAAACTTGCTAGATACATTCATGCAATATCTGCATTCGATATTGAGATTATCCACATTCCTGGCAAAAACAATACCTTCAGTGATTTACTATCAAGATTGAACTACAACCCACAAATTCCCGAAAATATTGAAAGGCCTAGAAATGAAGTCAAAATATTGACAATTGAAATTCCTTTAAGCAAAGAAATGATTAGAAAATTGAAAAATATGGGGGAAATTCAAAATGAGGATGCAAAATTATTTGAATTTAAAGAAAATGCACCATTGATTGAGGAGGCAAAGAAAGAAATTATAGCAATTCGAGATGGAACATTATACAAGAAGCATGGAAAAGAAGTGCCTAGTTGGAAGGTAATGGTTCCGAAAAGCATGGAAAAGGAACTAATTAAGAATTTTCATGAAGGGTTAGCACACTCAGGGACGGACCGGACAACTTCTATGATTTTAGAGAATTTATACATATCCAAATTGCGTCAGAAAGTTCGGAAATTTATATCGTGCTGCAACCTGTGTCAGAAGGCAAAGCAGATAAATGCAGCATATGCATTTGAAACTAATTCGGTTATAAGGGACAAGCCGAGATGTGTAATTAGTATTGATATTCATGGTCCGATGCCTCCAAGTCAATTTGGAAATAAATATATATTTGTCTGTTATGATATATTCAGCAAATATGTAAGAATTTACCCTTTGAGAAAACCTACAGGTTTAGCATGTTTAAATAGACTACTTAAGTCATATGTGATAGAAGAAGGACCTATTCAATCTGTATTGAGCGATAATGCTTCGTACTTCACAGGAAAAAAATTTATGGATGGACTGAAAGAAAATCGCATTAAACAATATTTTTCGTCAAGATACAGACCGAACTCCAACCCAGTGGAGAGGGAAATTAAGGAAATTTCAAATTATTTAAGGGTGTTATGTCATCGAAAACACACCCAATGGTATGGATACGTGAACTTTGTTCAGAACCTCTTAAATGAAACCATAAACAATGTGACAGGATACAAACCATGTGAACTTAAGTTGGGAAAGAAGATCAATACAATGTGTAAAAAAATTCCAGAAGCCATTCCAGATGCGCATTGGATACCACCAACAGAAGAAGAGATGTTCCGAAAAGCATTCGAGAGGATGAAGAAAAAAGCCATAAAAAGAAAAATTAAACATGAAGAAAAGAAGAGAAAGGAATGGAGGATCAAAATAGGAGATTTAGTTTTGGTTAAAACCAAGAAATTGTCGGACAAAGAAAATAAACTTTATTGGCGAATGTTTCTCAAATACCATGGACCATATGAAGTTGTTGAAGTGTATGGAACTAACACATATGAGTTATGTAATCCAACAACTCGAAAAAGCATAGGAAAGTTCCATATTGAGATGCTTAAACCATACAACCACGAAGATCATGGTGAAATAAAAGACAAAGATGATAAATAGTAAATGCTGGATAGTTAAAGACGAAATGCAGAGCAATGTATTGGAACGTAAGAGGGTTAAATAAAAATGTACGTCATGTGAATGGAGAAATAAATTGTGGTCATGAATAACTGTTTGAGAGGAAAATAACATTTTATTAGTAACTGAACATGTGAAATAAAGCATGATGTTATATTAAAGTAAAGTACATAAATACTATTCCAAGAGTATTGTTAAGATAAAGTACAAAATCACAAAAATTGGTAAATATAATTAAAAACAAATATTTATGCAGTAAATAGAACATGTGAAACAGTGCCTAGATTTAAGAGATGTAAATATATGTAGAGGGTGAATATTTTGGTAAATATGTGTAATAATTACAAAAATCTTAAATGTATAAATTTTTGTCAACAAATTAAGAAAGTAAACAATTTGGTAACAGTAATTAAATAATTTAGGGTACAGTATTTGCTATAAAAATTTTTGTGATGTCAGATTAATATCTAAATTAATTAAACCAGAGCCAGTAAGTAGTGGCGAAAGAAAACATGTCGTGTGTTAAATACGTGTGAAGTGTTAAGTGAAAGTGATAACGTGTGTTACAAGATTTAGGAGACTAAAAACACAATTTTAAAATTTCTAAACAAGTTATAAATATTTATAATTATGTTTCTAGTGGGGCATATGATACGGTAATTTGTATCACAAATTACTCAAATATAATTAATGATAGTAATATGAATATGTATTTTTATGTGACATTGATTTCAGAGGTTTATTAATTATAATTATTATTGGTAAATAATAATATACGGCTCTACTGAAACTGTCAACAATAACGCAATAATGCAGCAAGGGAGTGAGTTGTTTGTCATTGCCGGGAACCAGGAAGTTACGTAATGTTTCGCGCCTTTTCGGTAAAAGCTTCTAGAATGTTCCCTAAAAGAAATATGTATTAGTGGTTTTCATTGGATAGTAAAATAGACGCTAATGTTGGCGCGTTTTATTAGCCAATGCCAGTTCATTTATAATCTTTAGGCGTATCTTGAGGCAAGCGTATAAATAAGCCAGGTTCGAGGTAGCGTGTCCCCCAGTTCAACGGAATTCTCAGTAAACTACATATCGCCAGTCAGTCCTTCATTTCGTCATAAGTTACGCGCAGCAGAATTACGAGAATCTAAAATATTATACAGTTAAATATACACAAAGTTGAAGTACGTGAGTTAAAAGTGAGAAGTTATTACAAACAGTTTCAGTTTGGCAAGTATCCAGATTAATTTGTAAAAGTGTTTGTGAATGTGTTCAGCAATAAAAGATATAAAACCAATTTCTTCGTCAGTATAATTTCTGGATAAAAGATTCCTTTCCGATTCACACCCTGCAAGAGATACAAGTTCTACCAAGATAAGATGATAGCTAGCCGGAGGACAATATACATAACCTTAAATTCTTTCAGAAACTAATTGATACAAATTGCTAACGTCAGAGGGAGATACGAACCAAACAAAGAATGACGTCACAAGAAGGCTTCAACACACGTGATGTAAACAACATTACGTAAAGCAGCAACCGTCGCATATTGGCTTCCAAACGCGGAGCTACAATTAATGATCTACAACATTAATACCGCAGCATATTGGCGCCCAACGTGGTGCGATAATAATGTTAAACACATTTGTAACATTAATACGATTACATATTGGCGCCCAACGTGGTGCGATAATAATGTTAAACACATTTGTAACATTAATACGATTACACAAGACTTTAAAGAATGACTAAATATTGAAGAAAACAACTGAATGTTGACAAGACTTTAAAGAATGACTAAATATTGAACAAAACAACTGAATGTTGACAAGACTTTAAAGAATGACTAAATATTGAAGAAAACAACTGAATGTTGACAAGACTTTAAAGAATGACTAAATATTGAAGAAAACAACTGAATGTTGACAAGACTTTAAAGAATGACTAAATATTGAAGAAAACAACTGAATGTTGACAAGACTTTAAAGAATGACTAAATATTGAAGAAAACAACTGAATGTTGACAAGAAATTAAAGAATGACTAAATATTGAACAAAACAACTGAATGTTGACAAGACTTTAAAGAATGACTAAATATTGAAGAAAACAACTGAATGTTGACAAGACTTTAAAGAATGACTAAATATTGAACAAAACAACTGAATGTTGACAAGAAATTAAAGAGTGACTAAATATTGAAGAAAACAACTGAATGTTGACAAGAAATTAAAGAGTGACTAAATATTGAAGAAAACAACTTAATGTTGACAAGACTTTAAAGAATGACTAAATATTGAAGAAAACAACTGAATGTTGACAAGAAATTAAAGAGTGACTAAATATTGAAGAAAACAACTTAATGTTGACAAGACTTTAAAGAATGACTAAATATTGAACAAAACAACTGAATGTTGACAAGACTTACAATGACTAAATATTGAACAAAACAACTTAATGTTGAGAGGACTTTAAAGAATGACCAAATATTCAACAAAACAACTTAATGTTGACAAGACTTTAAAGAATGACTAAATATTGAACAAAACAACTGAATGTTGACAAGACTTACAATGACTAAATATTGAACAAAACAACTTAATGTTGAGAGGACTTTAAAGAATGACTAAATATTGAACAAAACAACTTAATGTTGACAAGACTTTAAAGAATGACTAAATATTGAACAAAACAACTTAATGTTGAGAGGACTTTAAAGAATGACCAAATATTCAACAAAACAACTTAATGTTGACAAGACTTTAAAGAATGACTAAATAATGAACAAAACAACTGAATGTTGACAAGACTTACAATGACTAAATATTGAACAAAACAACTTAATGTTGAGAGGACTTTAAAGAATGACCAAATATTCAACAAAACAACTTAATGTTGACAAGACTTTAAAGAATGACTAAATAATGAACAAAACAACTGAATGTTGACAGGACTTTAAAGAATGACTAAGTATTGAACAAAACAACTGAATGTTGACAGGACTTTAAAGAATGACTTAGTATTGAACAAAACAACTGAATGTTGACAAGAAATTAAAGAGTGACTAAATATTGAACAAAACAACTTAATGTTGACAAGACTTTAAAGAATGACTAAATATTGAACAAAACAACTGAATGTTGACAGGACTTACAATGACTAAATATTGAACAAAACAACTTAATGTTGAGAGGACTTTAAAGAATGACCAAATATTCAACAAAACAACTTAATGTTGACAAGACTTTAAAGAATGACTAAATAATGAACAAAACAACTGAATGTTGACAGGACTTTAAAGAATGACTAAGTATTGAACAAAACAACTGAATGTTGACAGGACTTTAAAGAATGACTTAGTATTGAACAAAACAACTGAATGTTAACAAGACTTTAAAGAATGACTAGGTATTGAACAAAACAACTGAATGTTGACAAGACTTTAAAGAATGACTAGGTATTGAACAAAACAACTGAATGTTGAAAAGACTTTAAAGAATGACTAAGTATTGAACAAAACAACTGAATGTTAACAAGACTTTAAAGAATGACTAAATGTTGAACTAAACAAATGACTGTTGACAGGACTTTAAAGAATGACTAAATATTGAACTAAACAAATGACTGTTGACAAGACTTTAAAGAATGACTAAATATTGAACAAAACAACTGAATGTTGACAGGACTTTAAAGAATGACTAAGTATTGAACAAAACAACTGAATGTTGACAAGACTTTAAAAATGACTAAGTATTGAACTAAACAACTGAATGTTGACAAGACTTTAAAAAATGACTAAGTATTGAACAATACAACTGAATGTTGACAGGACTTTAAAGAAAGACTAAGTATTGAACAATACAACTGATTGTTGACAGGACTTTAAAGAATGACTAAGTATTGAACAAAACAACTGAATGTTGACAGGACTTTAAAGAATGACTAAGTATTGAACAAAACAACTCAATGTTGACAGGACTTTAAAGAATGACTAAGTATTGAACAATACAACTGAATGTTGACAGGACTTTAAAGAATGACTAAGTATTGAACAATACAACTGAATGTTGACAGGACTTTAAAGAATGACTAAGTATTGAACAATACAACTGAATGTTGACAGGACTTTAAAGAATGACTAAGTATTGAACAATACAACTGAATGTTGACAGGACTTTAAAGAATGACTAAGTATTGAACAATACAACTGAATTTTGACAAGACTTTAAAAAATGACTAAGTATTGAACAAAACAACTTAATGTTAACAAGACCATAAAGAATGACTAAGTATTGAACAAAACAACTTAATGTTAACAAGACTTTAAAGAATGACTAAGTACTGAACAAAACAACTGAATGTTAACACGATTTTAAAGAATGACTAAGTATTGAACAAAACAACTTAATGTTAACAAGACTTTAAAGAATGACAAAGTATTGAACAATACAACTGAATGTTGACAGGACTTTAAAGAATGACTAAGTATTGAGCAAAGCAACTTAATGTTAACAAGACTTTAAAGAATGACTAAGTATTGAACAAAACAACTTAATGTTAACAAGACTTTAAAGAATGACTAAGTATTGAACAATACAACTGAATGTTGACAGGACTTTAAGGAATGACTAAGTATTGAACAAAACAACTGAATGTTGACAAGACTTTAAAGAATGACTAAATATTGAACAAAACAACTTAATGTTGACAAGACTTTAAAGAATGACTAAGTATTGAACAATACAACTGAATGTTGACAGGAGTTTAAGGAATGACTAAGTATTGAACAAAACAACTGAATGTTGACAGGACTTTAAAGAATGACTAAATATTGAACAAAACTACTGAATGTTGACAGGACTTTAAAGAATGACTAAATATTGAACAAAACAACTGAATGTTGACAGGACTTTAAAGAATGACTAAGTATCGAACATTGCGAACGATTAATAACGAATAGCTCAGAAATGGCTGATGCTACAAAAATTATTCGAAATAAATTGTGTGTTGATCTACGTTTTTAGTGTACTGCGTTGCAGTCTATGGCTTAACGTTTATCACTTATCAAAGATTGTGTAACTTTCCTTCCGAATGAACAGGTCTTCATAAGATACTCAAGATATACTTTTATTTATCATGTAAATATCTTTTTATATCTGGTATTTCTATCAAAAGCATTAGAGCTATTGTTGAGAAAATATTCACAAGTATTCTGTATAACGTGTAGTTTGGGGTGGAGGGAATTTATTGAGAATCTTCGACCCCAACTTTGGAAGGTACTGAAGTTCGTATTTATCCAACATTTATTTTTGAACGCATGCGGGACACTAAAGCTTGTATTTCTGGTGTGCCATTCTCTGCCCACTAATACAAGGCATTAAAATGTATTTCCTGTTGAGGAATCGAATGGCATGCCTCATTGCTTTTAGGTAGCAAAGTGTTAACTCGCAGAATCTCCACGTAAAAACAAAGTGCATGTGAAGGAACTCATTACCCGAGGTTCGAGACCTGCCGCTCAGTAATTGGCCTGGATCTCTGCCAACTCCCCAGCTGTCATAACTGTGAATTAACACAATTCTCCGCTTCTGAGGAAACACGAGATTTATGTTGGCAACGAAATCAGAAATACTTCTATTTTAGTAGCCCTGCTGTGTGTGTGTGTTTCAAAAAGTCATGTGAACGTGTGCCACTAGGACGATACAAGGTCCTTAGCTTCTCTATAACAGAGATGCAGAAATACTTTCATTGTAGATACAGAAGTGATAGTCAAATGTTTAAAAAGTGGGTCGCAATACGCTGCTGTTTGTATGACTTCACGCGAAACTAAAGTATTGCAAAATTGAAACAAATACCTCAGAAACAGATAATTCATAAAATTATTTGTCCTATGTTGGATGTTTCAATTTTGTAGCAAGTGACGTAATTTTACAAATGAAGAGGAATTAACAAGCTATTACCAGAAAATCCAATATATATACCGACATTTAATTTCTCATGCAAATATCTTAAACATATGGTATTTTAATTATTTTGGTAGACATTTCCTATAAAATAAAAAATAACAAAAATCAATTCGCAACCTAGGGTAAACACTTTGCTAGCTGAAAGAAGAAATATTAGGATGAAATACAGCCCTAAGCTTGATATTATGGGGGAACGTAAATGACATTGTGATGGTCATTTTAGGGTCAATTTAATTTGACCCTAATTTTAAGTTCCAATTTTAAAAAAATTAAGTTGACCCTAAATTGACCATCATAACGTCCTCCAAACAAAACACGACTAATGGCATTTACTTTCCCCCATAATATCAAGCAAGTTTTATTAAAGACGCTTAGTGTTGGAGATATTGTACAGTCCCAACTTAAATGTTCCACCTGTATATGTATATATATATATGTGTGTGTGTGTGTGTGTGTGTGTGTTTTCTCACTGTAAACGGACGGCATCTATTACATAAGAAGTAGTATACAAACAATGCAGCCCAGGGCAGTGACGAAACGATGTCAGCGTGTTTATAGACTCCTATTCCAGAGTGTTATGCGCTCTTCTCATGCTGGAGGCCGAGATTCGAGTCCACTTTCTCTGCTATTTATACACAGTAGGCACATTAAATATTTCATTCTTCCCAAAAAATTGACTTCCAGGTTTCACGGAAATGCATGCTTGAAGTTCCGTGAATAAAAAAGGAGCATTTTAGAAAGATATGCGTGTCTATCAACATTATAACTACAAAAAAAGTTGTAATTTAAATTCATTACCTTACAAGAATGCGACACAAAGATTTTCTTGAAAATCCCCACCCCAAACTGCCCTTTACATGGACGCTCAGACGGTAACCTCTGTGGCCTGTATTCGGGAGGTCGCTGGTTTCCCCGGATTGACAGGCCATCATCTGTTTGAGGACAGTGGCGTGTGCTCAGTCTCTCCTCCGGGTGTTCATGCTTATGTGTGGGTCTATGCTTGCGCCCGTCGTCATCCGGATCTGATAGCCCATCGGGTCTCTCCACCACGGTACAAGCACAAGGGGCCTACTGGCAGTGCTCTACCCGGGTTTCGAGGGCACTTCCGTTCCTTCATATTTTTACCCTTGCCCTTTACACGGAAAATGTTTCCTTATTTTTTATTCTCTAGAAGTTTTCATTAAAACAGCACACGTTGGATGAGCTTCATCTTCAATTTCAAGTGAAGCTAAAACAACTTTTCAGTAGAAAGAAACACCTGAATGGACAAGCTGAGTCGTGATCAGTACCCACACAACAGTCTGCATGAGTGGGTAAACAATGTTACATAGGTACTCCTTCAGATTCATTGACATGCACCACCTTCAAAAATTAAAACAACACAGACGTAAATAAAAGCTTGGGAATCTCACAATTTACAAAATACGATTAACAGTAAAACCCCACTCATGTACAATCGCAGCCTTATTACAAGCAGTAAATATTTCTAAAGAAAGTTCATATATTTAATTGTCTTCACTCTGCGATAGTGTTGAATCTCTTTCGCGGACATTTTGTATTCTTGCTGTTAAGAATCCCTTAGCCGCCGTGGACGCAGACTCATTATTAAACAAACCAACAGAGCAAAGTAATATAACAACAATTGTATGCTTGTGAAACTGTCTTCTTCTTCTATAGACGTCCCTGAAGACAAAAGTTCTTCTTTGGAAGCCTGTCAACTGTTCTAATTTTATTTACTTTTTTTGTTTCATTAAGTACCCTTTGTTCTGTTAATTAAAGTTTTATTTTATATTTCCTAATATGTCTGATAATTCCTTTTAGCGCATAAACATTTGGTGAATGGTTACCAACGCTGTCATCAACGTATTCTTCTGTTTTATGGCTATGCACTTAAAACAGCCAATTGTTGTGAAATCGACGCATATTTTTCAAATATTTTGGCAATTAACGAAGTAGTTTTGGGACATTGTAGAGGCTGAGCACTATCACGTACAGCTTCAGATTGTTAGAGAATAAGTGATGGTTAACAAATGCAAGCGAATATTGGTTTGAAATTGATCGAACTGATGAATACTACAAGACTACGTTGCAGCTATGATGGGAAAATGATGCCATATCTGTATGGTACAGATGGGTCAGTGTTGGAGGTCTATATATACCGCAGTGGAAACGGTCAGCTCGGAATAGACGCTGGCTATTTCAGTCTCCCAGCGGCAACAATACAATCTCCCAGTCGAGTGGACATGCTCATTGTCTTGGGACACTGTCGCTTTTAATCAACAAACTCGTGAGTTCGACGTTTTCAATAAAATGCTTATTTGGAAACATGTTTGTTATTCTCCCAAACATGACAGTAAAAATCTTGATTTAAGTATGTTCACATATTTGTATGTCCACTTCATTCCGAATGAGTGTGGTGATGTAAAACACAATTTGTTTCAAATTTTCGTCACATTCCTTGCTATTTTATGCAGGTTACAGTTTTTTGAAGATATAAACTCAAAGCCATAACGATAGCTAGTCAGTTTTTAAAAATCTGACTACCGCGCAACCAGATGTTTAGTAGACAGAACAACGAGTAGTAGAGAAAGTCATGTGAATACAACACATGACAAATTTTGTGTGCATTTGCTGGAGAGAACGGCATAACTCGGCTCGAGTTATGTTTCGGCGCAATTAGAGACCAGTTGGCAAGACACAGCGAACAGTGTTGCTTGCCAACAGAGGGTCATGGGCGGCTATGCATCGATCTGGGGACCTTTCTTTCCTAATGTTCTACGCGTTTCTGGAGCACCTATTGCCGGCGTGTGCGTAGCAATAAACAGCGCATTATATAGCAAGACAGGTCTGTGTGTTGTAACAGCAGTTGAATATTAACAACGTTTTATTTCTATTAGCAGTGATGGGATTATATCACTATTTCATTCATTATCTGTTTACCCTCCTGTTATGTACGACTTACAAGCGGGTGCCTGGGGTCAGAGGCCTGTCGAGGAGCAGACACTTATGGATCAGACAGAGCAACCAGGATGGGTGATCAGCCCGATGCCTGGTATGGGATGAAGGAAGTGGATGAAACTAAATGTTGGTGGAATAAATGGCGGGGGAAACCGGAGAAAACCCGCTTCGTCCACCACAAATGCCACATGCAGGTCCCTGGGATTGAACCCGGGCCGCCTCGGTAACAACTCGGCCACGGCGCCGCCTATTTCTAGATACTCACTTCATATTGAAATTGAGTTTTATTTATGGACGCTCTTTAACTACTAGCGTCGCATTCTATATTGGGCGTGAAAGACCGGCAAGTTTGCTCAGAGGCCTCTTTTATCAGGCTTGAGGATCTTTTACGTACCGTAAATCTACGACATGGATCATCCGAAGGAAGCCATGCTAAGGACGCCCGAAAAAATGCATCGCCCTCTGCCGGGTTTGAACCCGCGACCTGGTAACAACAATCTGTAGAGGCTTGATCACTGAATTATGTTCTTGTTAGTAGTTTTCTGTGCACAAACACATTTTGTATCGCATGCTGATTCCGAAATTGTTGTTTTTTGATATTCTCAAATTAGCAGCAACATTGCCACGTTGTATATCCCGAGGCTACCATCACCCTCGTGTTTCTTAAAGCACTTAAAAAGTCGCATTGGGGTATTTGAGATCCTCTTCTGGTTTACGGGGCGTGCTACCTCTGGTTCTAAGCCCGGCTATCACATTGAATTTTTGTAGAAGAACAAAGGCTTCACTTCAAACTAACGGATGGAAGGAAAGAACAGCTCCTCATTTGTTTCACACATTTTGGTAAATGTAATGAGTCAGCAAGCCGTGACTTGATTCACAACTCAGTTAACGCTGCACGTGTACCCCTTCCTTCATTTAGACACAAGATTCTATGCAGTGTTGCATTGATTGAGTCAAGTTCTTTGTGAACACGTGCGAGGCAATAACATGAAATCGCTCACTATTTATCTAACATTTAAAAGTATCAAAGGACATTGACCGAGTATCGAAGTCCCATCCCTCCACGGTTGCTGTAATTCTGGCAACAAGTATTTTTAAGTTTTGCAGTATGTAAAATTCAATTCACGTGAGAAAAAGCTTTATATTCAGCAATGTTTTGGTGAAAGATTAATATTTTATCAAAAATTTGATATTTCTTCATAGTTTGTAATATATTCCATGTTTCGCTTTCAAAATAATTTATGTTGACAGTGAACCGGACTTTGCAGACATTCTATGAAACAAGTGAGAGAAAACGAGGCATGTGACGTCACGTACAAAGTTCAATTTTATTTTCAGAACCAGTACTTTTAGTAATTAGTATTAAGCAACTTGTTGTATCTTTCACAGTTATTAAAATCTATACACTCCGTGTCATTTTATTTTATTATTAAATATGAACAATACTCTACACAGCTTATTTTTTAAGTAATGAAGTGGACCCGCTTCAAACAAGGTGCTTTCGCTTTAAAAAATATATATCCGTATTTTGTCTGTAGTCATGACCCACGATAATGAAACAAAGTTGGCGATGTAAAGGTCGCCATATTATTATTTCTCTAAAATAAACAAGTATTCATTTTTTAAACTTCTTAAAAACATTGTTATAACATTTATTACAGGGAATGTTAAATGCAGTGTTCTGCCCTGTAAGAGAGACCAACCAATGGCATTGCAATAATCAGCTGACGACGCCGCCTCCTCCTCGAATTTATGCAATGAACATTGTCGTCATTTGTTTCCTTGCGGCACATTCAAAACAAAATGGCTAAACATATAATTAGTTCGTTATAAAAAATTGACTTTTATTCTGTTAATCTAACGTTTTACTTCTCAGGTTACTTATTGTTTTATAATCCAGCAGTTGGTTCTAATGGTACAGTACGCCGTAATTTACTCATTTATTTTTGAACAGAAACTGTGTGTTTTCTAGTCTTCCCGATGACATTTACCCAAAAAGAAATTTAGAATTCGAACACATGAATTTATTTGCAAGGAAACTCATGTGTACCAACATAAATTTGGTACCTACAATACGAGGGGCACTATTTATATTTTGAGCCTTGGCAACTCTGAATGTTGTAGGTACCATCTGACGTTTCCAATGGAAAGTTTGACATTTTTTACCACAATATACTTCAAACATTTTGTCAATAGACACTAACTTGAAAATTGTGTGTCAAAAAAAAACATGGAATTAACTCGTGAAAATGTTCGTGCAATGATTTATTACGACTTTCGACGTGGATTATCAAGGCAAGAGTGCATCGATCAACCAACTTCTACATTTGGCGACGAAGCTCCATCCTTTGCCACTGTGAAACGCTGGTATAACGAATTTAATCGTGGCCGCCGTTCGCTCAATGATGAAGTTCGTGAAGGTCGTTCAAAATCAGTTGTTGTGCCAGAAAACATTCATGTTGTGCAAAAAATAATAATGCAAGATCGTCATGCGACATATTGTGAGATTGAGACAACCCTAGACATTAGTTCCACCACATGTATAAAATAGTGCATGATTATTTAGGTTTGCTCTCGTTGGATCCCACATCATTTCACGCAATCTCAAAAAATGCTCGTGTCGATTGGTGTACAAAAATGCTCCAGAAATACAATGGCGGTGCCTCAAAAGACGTATATAAAGATTGTAACAGGTGACGAATCATAGATCTATGCGTATGAACCGGAACGTAAACAGCAGTCGACTGTATGAGTGTTTCAAGATGAAGCAAATCCAACAAACGTTGTTCGCACTCGAAGCACTTCGAAGCAAATGGACGCTGCTTTTTCAGCAAAACTGGCCATGTGTCAACAGTGCCTTTAGAGGAACGTAAAACGGTCAATGCCGAATGGTACACAACCATTTGTTTGCTGGAAGTCTTCGGTGAAGTAAGGAAAACCAACAAGAACCGTAGGATCGTTCTTCATCAAGACAATGCGAGCGCACACACATCTCGTCTAACAACAGAGTATTTGAAGGCTCAAAAAATCGAATTGATGTGTCATCCGCCATACAGTCCTGATTTGGCACCTAATGACTTCTTTTTGTTCCCGAACATCAAGAATTAATTGCGTGGACAAGGATTTTCGTTGGCAGAAGAAGCCGTTGATGCCTTCAAAAACCATGTTTTGGAGGTGTCTCAAGAAGACTGGAATAAATGCTTTGACAAATGGTTCAAACGGATGCAAAAGTGTATTGATCATAAAGAAGAATATTTTGAAAAACAATAAAGCAGTTTTCAATCAGAAATTACTTTGTTTTAATTATTAGGCTCAAAATGTAAATAGTGCCCCTCGTAACATACTAGGGCAGGAAGTGCCTCTTCACAATTCACGTCGCCGAATTCAAGTTCTCCTTGAAATCCTGAATGTTCCAAACAACCCGCTTTGAGTCCCAGCATCAAACAATTCACTATAGTATCTTACTAAGCCAGCGGTTGAGTTGGTAGCCCTCGAGGTGACGATTGGTTGTTTTTAATTAATAACTCATTCAAACTGATAAAACACACGATCGTGAAAATACACGTGTGTGGATCTCACAAAACACTGGAGTGTGCCTCCGAATATCCTAGCATTGTTGTCGTCGTCAAAATGGAGCGTACTTGCTTATTTCTAGCTCGGAAGCAAAAGTGTCGTAATAAATTTATTGCGTTCTATAGCGTCTTAAGCTGCCAAGATTTCTTTTATTGGAGTCAGCAATGGAAACGATTACGTCTTGTCTCGTACAAACAGAGACTGCTGACCAGTAAACAATTTGTCATAACCACATCTATTTAAAGACTGTCTGTGCAATTAGTTGTGCTTCAGTAACTGTAAAGGAATTGCTTCCATTTACCAGACGTTCCATCGATTTTTAATAAACTTTCAAACATTTCATTATCGTAAAGATAAAAGATATTAAACCCAAAATCGTGTATCTCGATTAAGACATTCGGTGACACATTTCTTCACTAGATGGCGAGATAATCGCGAGCGTAGTACTTTATCGCTGCTTCCAGGTTGCCAGGAAGTAACGCGTGTGTGATCACGAACATGAGGTGTGTGGAAACAGCTCAATCCACTAACTGCTCCACGCATGTCAGCAATTTCCTGCAAAACTGGCATTCAGAAAATTCTGTATGATTTTGTGTTTCAATGTCGTCCTTGAATAATAAGATACTTTGTTAGTTAAATGTTTTAATTTCACAACTATATGATAACAACGGCAATAATAATAGAAATTGTTGTTAATATTGTGTAGTAATGATGCAATGTGAGTTGCAACTGTTTTAAAGTGAGATAACGAATATCCCGTCGAGCCGACTGTCTCATGGCCTTAGTTTGGAACTGACACCTCCAAAAAAATCTGGTAACCTTATGTAAACAAACAAAACAACTCATGACGTCATGTTTGGCTAATGAGAAAGTCAAATGAAATATCAGTTTATAATGGCACTGATAACGTGTAGAGTGGCCAGCCTGGTTAACAAACTTGCCTCATTTAGCTAGAACTGTGACGTCAAGCAGCCACGGACAACTTTCACCTCTCTAGAGAAGTGTCTACGTGCCAACTCAGGTTAAGTTTTGGCTTCCAAATACAAATTCACAGCTAACACGTCTCGTAACTGCCAGTTAGGTATCCATACTTGAGTCAAACATGCTTTAAACTTCTCATGTGAAGTATCAAAAGCTCCTTCTTTCTATAAGAAGACCGTAATGCAAAACTAAAATCCAGTCAGAGAAATATAAAATGTCTAGTTCTAATTCAACATTTCCTACAGATGGATACGTTTAATAAAATACCCCACACAAACCAATTGTTTACGTGGAAAGGTTTTCGTTATTTTTGATTTCTCAAAACCAACTCTAACGATTTTGATTAAAATAAAATATATATTTTGAAATGTTGATGAGTCGCCCGTGAAGTGCTCTTCAATCCGAATTAATTGTATCAACATTATAAAGAGATGAAATAGGTGAGTCTGTACGAAGCTTATCACCAGCATCGATAGGCCGGACATGGCTCTAGTAAAACACCTACTAATTTCATTTCATAAATTACTAAAAGATCAACAGAGCTCTTTTACTTGAATACGAGCATATTCCAGTTATAAAAGAAGGCCTTGTATTTTAGTTGAGAATGCCATGGACTACAAGATGGCCGTAGTTACCACACAGAATATGCTGCAGATATGTGTCTACACAGTTGGTCACGATTTAGCAACCATATTTAAATAACCCTCAAGTCAGAAACATTTGCTTCCTTTCCTTCGCGTGTTATAATCAACATCGCTAATAAGCCACGTCAAATAATTGCATAATCAATCCATATTTCATAATTAACAATTTAAAATGTTATTTTTCTCAACGGTCCCAGACTATAGCGCTTAACTTGGTAGCCTAGGAGTGCGTAATCTACATATTCACCAGCTTCGCAAATATTTCGTTGTTTATGTTAGGAGTTCTATGTATTATGTGAAACGTGTGTAGCCTTTATCTTATCAAATATGCGCGGGTACAACGGTTTAAAACAAAACAAAAACTATACTGAGACCATAAAAATTACCCTATTGTTCCAAAATCAAATGGGTTTATAGCCCATGCAGAACTTGTAAGACTGTGAGGAGGGAGGTTAAGGAAGTCACATGTTCCAACTGATGATTGTTACAACATCAAAGGGTACTAATAGGCCATGCAGAACTTGGAACACTGTCAGGAGGGAGGTTAAGGAAGTCACATGTTCCAACTGATGATTGTTACAACATCAAAGGGTACTTATAGGCCATGCAGAACTTGGTACACTGTCAGGAGGGAGGTTAAGGAAGTCACATGTTCCAACTGATCATTGTTACAACATCAAATGGTACTTATAGGCCATGCAGAACTTGGAACACTGTCAGGAGGGAGGTTAAGGAAGTGAGATGTTCCAACTGATGATTGTTACAACATCAAAGGGTACTAATAGGCCATGCAGAACTTGGAACACTGTCAGGAGGGAGGTTAAGGAAGTCACATGTTCCAACTGATGATTGTTACAACATCAAAGGGTACTAATAGGCCATGCAGAACTTGGAACACTGTCAGCAGGGAGGTTAAGGAAGTGAGATGTTCCAACTGATCATTGTTACAACATCAAAGGGTACTTATAGGCCATGCAGAACTTGGAACACTGTCAGGAGGGAGGTTAAGGAAGTGAGATGTTCCAACTGATGATTGTTACAACATCAAAGGGTACTAATAGGCCATGCAGAACTTGGAACACTGTCAGGAGGGAGGTTAAGGAAGTCACATGTTCCAACTGATGATTGTTACAACATCAAAGGGTACTAATAGGCCATGCAGAACTTGGAACACTGTCAGGAGGGAGGTTAAGGAAGTCACATGTTCCAACTGATGATTGTTACGACATCAAAGGGTACTTATAGGCCATGCAGAACTTGGAACACTGTCAGGAGGGAGGTTAAGGAAGTGAGATGTTCCAACTGATCATTGTTACAACATCAAAGGGTACTTATAGGCCATGCAGAACTTGGAACACTGTCAGGAGGGAGGTTAAGGAAGTGAGATGTTCCAACTGATGATTGTTACAACATCAAAGGGTACTTATAGGCCATGCAGAACTTGGAACACTGTCAGGAGGGAGGTTAAGGAAGTCACATGTTCCAACTGATGATTGTTACAACATCAAAGGGTACTTATAGGCCATGCAGAACTTGGAACACTGTCAGGAGGGAGGTTAAGGAAGTCACATGTTCCAACTGATGATTGTTACAACATCAAATGGTACTTATAGGCCATGCAGAACTTCGAACACTGTCAGGAGGGAGGTTAAGGAAGTCACATGTTCCAACTGATGATTGTTACAACATCAAAGGGTACTTATAGGCCATGCAGAACTTGGAACACTGTCAGGAGGAGGGTTAAGGAAGTCAGACGTTCCAACTGATCATTGTTACAACATCAAAGGGTACTTATAGGCAATGCAGAACTTGGAACACTGTCAGGAGGGAGGTTAAGGAAGTCAGACGTTCCAACTGATCATTGTTACAACATCAAAGGGTACTTATAGGCAATGCAGAACTTGGAACACTGTCAGGAGGGAGGTTAAGGAAGGCAAACGTTCCAACTGATCATTGTTACAACATCAAAGGGTACTTATAGGCAATGCAGAACTTGGAAGACTGTCATGAGGGAGGTTAAGGAAGTCAGATTGTCCAACTAATGATTGTTACAACATCAAATGGTACTTATAGCCCATGCAGAACTCGGAAGACTGTCATGAGGGAGGTTAAGGAAGTCAGATGTTCCAACTAATGATTGTTACAACATCAAATGGTACTTATAGGCCATGCAGAACTTGGAACACTGTCAGGAGAAGGGTTAAGGAAGTGAGATGTTCCAACTGATGATAGTTACATCAAATGGTACTTATAGGCCATGCAGAACTTGGTACACTGTCAGGAGGGAGGTTAAGGAAGTGAGATGTTCCAACTGATGATTGTTACAACATCAAATGGTACTTATAGGCCATGCAGAACTTGGTACACTGCCAGGAGGGAGGTTAAGGAAGTCAGATGTTCCAACTGATGATTGTTACAACATCAAATGGTACTTATAGGCCATGCAGAACTTGGTACACTGTCAGGAGGGAGGTTAAGGAAGTCACATGTTCCAACTGCTGATTGTTACAACATCAAAGGGTACTTATAGGCCATGCAGAACTTGGAACACTGTCAGGAGGGAGGTTAGGGAAGTCAGACGTTCCAACTGATCATTGTTATAACATCAAATGGTACTTATAGGCCATGCAGAACTTGGAACACTGTCAGGAGGGAGGTTAAGGAAGTCAGACGTTCCAACTGATGATTGTTACAACATCAAAGGGTACTTATAGGCCATGCAGAACTTGGAACACTGTCAGGAGGGAGGTTAAGGAAGTCACATGTTCCAAATGATGATTGTTACAACATCAAATGGTACTTATAGGCCATGCAGAACTTGGAACACTGTCAGGAGGGAGGTTAAGGAAGTCACATGTTCCAACTGATGATTGTTACAACATCAAATGGTACTTATAGGCCATGCAGAACTTCGAACACTGTCAGGAGGGAGGTTAAGGAAGTCACATGTTCCAACTGATGATTGTTACAACATCAAAGGGTACTTATAGGCCATGCAGAACTTCGAACACTGTCAGGAGGGAGGTTAAGGAAGTCAGATGTTCCAACTGATGATTGTTACAACATCAAAGGGTACTTATAGGCCATGCAGAACTTCGAACACTGTCAGGAGGGAGGTTAAGGAAGTCAGATGTTCCAACTGATGATTGTTACAACATCAAAGGGTACTTATAGGCCATGCAGAACTTCGAACACTGTCAGGAGGGAGGTTAGGTAAGTCAGACGTTCCAACTGATCATTGTTACAACATCAAAGGGTACTTATAGGCCATGCAGAACTTGGTACACTGTCAGGAGGGACGTTAAGGAATTCAGACGTTCCAACTGATCATTGTTACAACATCAAAGGGTACTTATAGGCAATGCAGAACTTGGAACACTGTCAGGAGGGAGGTTAAGGAAGTCAGACGTTCCAACTGATCATTGTTACAACATCAAAGGGTACTTATAGGCAATGCAGAACTTGGAAGACTGTCATGAGGGAGGTTAAGGAAGTCACATGTTCCAACTAATGATTGTTACAACATCAAAGGGTACTTATAGGCCATGCAGAACTTGGAACACTGTCAGGAGGGAGGTTAAGGAAGTCACATGTTCCAACTGATGATTGTTACAACATCAAAGGGTACTTATAGGCCATGCAGAACTTGGTACACTGTCAGGAGGGAGGTTAAGGAAGTCACATTTTCCAACTGATGATTGTTACAACATCAAAGGGTACTTATAGGCAATGCAGAACTTGGAAGACTGTCATGAGGGAGGTTAAGGAAGTCACATGTTCCAACTAATGATTGTTACAACATCAAAGGGTACTTATAGGCCATGCAGAACTTGGAACACTGTCAGGAGGGAGGTTAAGGAAGTCACATGTTCCAACTGATGATTGTTACAACATCAAAGGGTACTTATAGGCCATGCAGAACTTGGTACACTGTCAGGAGGGAGGTTAAGGAAGTCACATGTTCCAACTGATGATTGTTACAACATCAAAGGGTACTTATAGGCAATGCAGAACTTGGAACACTGTCAGGAGGGAGGTTAAGGAAGTCAGACGTTCCAACTGATCATTGTTACAACATCAAAGGGTACTTATAGGCAATGCAGAACTTGGAAGACTGTCATGAGGGAGGTTAAGGAAGTCACATGTTCCAACTAATGATTGTTACAACATCAAAGGGTACTTATAGGCCATGCAGAACTTGGAACACTGTCAGGAGGGAGGTTAAGGAAGTCACATGTTCCAACTGATGATTGTTACAACATCAAAGGGTACTTATAGGCCATGCAGAACTTGGTACACTGTCAGGAGGGAGGTTAAGGAAGTCACATTTTCCAACTGATGATTGTTACAACATCAAAGGGTACTTATAGGCCATGCAGAACTTGGTACACTGTCAGGAGGGAGGTTAAGGAAGTCAGATGTTCCAACTGATGATTGTTACAACATCAAAGGGTACTTATAGGCAATGCAGAACTTGGAACACTGTCAGGAGGGAGGTTAAGGAAGTCAGACGTTCCAACTGATCATTGTTAAAACAACAAAGGGTACTTATAGGCCATGCAGAACTTGGTACACTGTCAGGAGGGAGGTTAAGGAAGTCACATGTTCCAACTGATCATTGTTACAACATCAAAGGGTACTTATAGGCCATGCAGAACTTGGAACACTGTCAGGAGGGAGGTTAAGGAAGTCACATGTTCCAACTGATCATTGTTACAACATCAAAGGGTACTTATAGGCCATGCAGAACTTGGTACACTGTCAGGAGGGAGGTTAAGGAAGTCACATATTCCAACTGATGATTGTTACAACATCAAAGGGTACTTATAGGCCATGCAGAACTTGGTACACTGTCAGGAGGGCGGTTAAGGAAGTCACATGTTCCAACTGATGATTGTTACAACATCAAAGGGTACTTATAGGCCATGCAGAACTTGGAACACTGTCAGGAGGGAGGTTAAGGAAGTCACATGTTCCAACTAATCATTGTTACGACATCAAAGGGTACTTATAGGCCATGCAGAACTTGGTACACTGTCAGGAGGGAGGTTAAGGAAGTCACATGTTCCAACTGATGATTGTTACAACATCAAAGGGTACTTATAGGCAATGCAGAACTTGGAACACTGTCAGGAGGGAGGTTAAGGAAGTCAGACGTTCCAACTGATCATTGTTACAACATCAAAGGGTACTTATAGGCCATGCAGAACTTGGTACACTGTCAGGAGGGAGGTAAGGGAAGTCACATGTTCCAACTAATGATTGTTACAACATCAAATGGTACTTATAGGCCATGCAGAACTTGGTACACTGTCAGGAGGGAGGTTAAGGAAGTCAGACGTTCCAACTGATCATTGTTACAACATCAAAGGGTACTTATAGGCAATGCAGAACTTGGAACACTGTCAGGAGGGAGGTTAAGGAAGTCAGACGTTCCAACTGATCATTGTTACAACATCAAAGGGTACTTATAGGCCATGCAGAACTTGGTACACTGTCAGGAGGGAGGTTAAGGAAGTCAGACGTTCCAACTGATCATTGTTACAACATCAAAGGGTACTTATAGGCAATGCAGAACTTGGAACACTGTCAGGAGGGAGGTTAAGGAAGTCAGACGTTCCAACTGATCATTGTTACAACATCAAAGGGTACTTATAGGCCATGCAGAACTTGGTACACTGTCAGGAGGGAGGTTAGGGAAGTCACATGTTCCAACTAATGATTGTTACAACATCAAATGGTACTTATAGGCCATGCAGAACTTGGTACACTGTCAGGAGGGAGGTTAAGGAAGTCAGACGTTCCAACTGATCATTGTTACAACATCAAAGGGTACTTATAGGCAATGCAGAACTTGGAACACTGTCAGGAGGGAGGTTAAGGAAGTCAGACGTTCCAACTGATCATTGTTACAACATCAAAGGGTACTTATAGGCCATGCAGAACTTGGTACACTGTCAGGAGGGAGGTTAAGGAAGTCACATGTTCCAACTAATGATTTTTACAACATCAAATGGTACTTATAGGCCATGCAGAACTTGGTACACTGTCAGGAGGGAGGTTAAGGAAGTCACATGATCCAACTGATGATTGTTACAACATCAAAGGGTACTTATAGGCCATGCAGAACTTGGAACACTGTCAGGAGGGAGGTTAAGGAAGTCACATGTTCCAACTGATGATTGTTACAACATCAAAGGGTACTTATAGGCCATGCAGAACTTGGAACACTGTCAGGAGGGAGGTTAAGGAAGTGAGATGTTCCAACTGATGATTGTTACAACATCAAAGGGTACTTATAGGCAATGCAGAACTTGGTACACTGGCAGGAGGGAGGTTAAGGAAGTCAGACGTTCCAACTGATCATTGTTACAACATCAAAGGGTACTTATAGGCCATGCAGAACTTGGTACACTGTCAGGAGGGAGGTTAAGGAAGTCAGACGTTCCAACTGATGATTGTTACAACATCATAGGGTACTTATAGGCCATGCAGAACTTGGTACACTGTCAGGAGGGAGGTTAAGGAAGTCAGACGTTCCAACTGATCATTGTTACAACATCAAAGGGTACTTATAGGCCATGCAGAACTTGGTACACTGTCAGGAGGGAGGTTAGGGAAGTCAGACGTTCCAACTGATTATTGTTACAACATCATAGGGTACTTATAGGCCATGCAGAACTTGGAAGACTGTCATGAGGGAGGTTAAGGAAGTCAGATTGTCCAACTAATGATTGTTACAACATCAAATGGTACTTATAGCCCATGCAGAACTCGGAAGACTGTCATGAGGGAGGTTAAGGAAGTCAGATGTTCCAACTAATGATTGTTACAACATCAAATGGTACTTATAGGCCATGCAGAACTTGGAACACTGTCAGGAGAAGGGTTAAGGAAGTGAGATGTTCCAACTGATGATAGTTACATCAAATGGTACTTATAGGCCATGCAGAACTTGGTACACTGTCAGGAGGGAGGTTAAGGAAGTGAGATGTTCCAACTGATGATTGTTACAACATCAAATGGTACTTATAGGCCATGCAGAACTTGGTACACTGCCAGGAGGGAGGTTAAGGAAGTCAGATGTTCCAACTGATGATTGTTACAACATCAAATGGTACTTATAGGCCATGCAGAACTTGGTACACTGTCAGGAGGGAGGTTAAGGAAGTCACATGTTCCAACTGCTGATTGTTACAACATCAAAGGGTACTTATAGGCCATGCAGAACTTGGAACACTGTCAGGAGGGAGGTTAGGGAAGTCAGACGTTCCAACTGATCATTGTTATAACATCAAATGGTACTTATAGGCCATGTAGAACTTGGAACACTGTCAGGAGGGAGGTTAAGGAAGTCAGACGTTCCAACTGATGATTGTTACAACATCAAAGGCTACTTATAGGCCATGCAGAACTTGGAACACTGTCAGGAGGGAGGTTAAGGAAGTCACATGTTCCAAATGATGATTGTTACAACATCAAATGGTACTTATAGGCCATGCAGAACTTGGAACACTGTCAGGAGGGAGGTTAAGGAAGTCACATGTTCCAACTGATGATTGTTACAACATCAAATGGTACTTATAGGCCATGCAGAACTTCGAACACTGTCAGGAGGGAGGTTAAGGAAGTCACATGTTCCAACTGATGATTGTTACAACATCAAAGGGTACTTATAGGCCATGCAGAACTTCGAACACTGTCAGGAGGGAGGTTAAGGAAGTCAGATGTTCCAACTGATGATTGTTACAACATCAAAGGGTACTTATAGGCCATGCAGAACTTCGAACACTGTCAGGAGGGAGGTTAAGGAAGTCAGATGTTCCAACTGATGATTGTTACAACATCAAAGGGTACTTATAGGCCATGCAGAACTTCGAACACTGTCAGGAGGGAGGTTAGGTAAGTCAGACGTTCCAACTGATCATTGTTACAACATCAAAGGGTACTTATAGGCCATGCAGAACTTGGTACACTGTCAGGAGGGACGTTAAGGAATTCAGACGTTCCAACTGATCATTGTTACAACATCAAAGGGTACTTATAGGCAATGCAGAACTTGGAACACTGTCAGGAGGGAGGTTAAGGAAGTCAGACGTTCCAACTGATCATTGTTACAACATCAAAGGGTACTTATAGGCAATGCAGAACTTGGAAGACTGTCATGAGGGAGGTTAAGGAAGTCACATGTTCCAACTAATGATTGTTACAACATCAAAGGGTACTTATAGGCCATGCAGAACTTGGAACACTGTCAGGAGGGAGGTTAAGGAAGTCACATGTTCCAACTGATGATTGTTACAACATCAAAGGGTACTTATAGGCCATGCAGAACTTGGTACACTGTCAGGAGGGAGGTTAAGGAAGTCACATTTTCCAACTGATGATTGTTACAACATCAAAGGGTACTTATAGGCCATGCAGAACTTGGTACACTGTCAGGAGGGAGGTTAAGGAAGTCAGATGTTCCAACTGATGATTGTTACAACATCAAAGGGTACTTATAGGCAATGCAGAACTTGGAACACTGTCAGGAGGGAGGTTAAGGAAGTCAGACGTTCCAACTGATCATTGTTAAAACAACAAAGGGTACTTATAGGCCATGCAGAACTTGGTACACTGTCAGGAGGGAGGTTAAGGAAGTCACATGTTCCAACTGATCATTGTTACAACATCAAAGGGTACTTATAGGCCATGCAGAACTTGGAACACTGTCAGGAGGGAGGTTAAGGAAGTCACATGTTCCAACTGATCATTGTTACAACATCAAAGGGTACTTATAGGCCATGCAGAACTTGGTACACTGTCAGGAGGGAGGTTAAGGAAGTCACATATTCCAACTGATGATTGTTACAACATCAAAGGGTACTTATAGGCCATGCAGAACTTGGTACACTGTCAGGAGGGCGGTTAAGGAAGTCACATGTTCCAACTGATGATTGTTACAACATCAAAGGGTACTTATAGGCCATGCAGAACTTGGAACACTGTCAGGAGGGAGGTTAAGGAAGTCACATGTTCCAACTAATCATTGTTACGACATCAAAGGGTACTTATAGGCCATGCAGAACTTGGTACACTGTCAGGAGGGAGGTTAAGGAAGTCACATGTTCCAACTGATGATTGTTACAACATCAAAGGGTACTTATAGGCAATGCAGAACTTGGAACACTGTCAGGAGGGAGGTTAAGGAAGTCAGACGTTCCAACTGATCATTGTTACAACATCAAAGGGTACTTATAGGCCATGCAGAACTTGGTACACTGTCAGGAGGGAGGTAAGGGAAGTCACATGTTCCAACTAATGATTGTTACAACATCAAATGGTACTTATAGGCCATGCAGAACTTGGTACACTGTCAGGAGGGAGGTTAAGGAAGTCAGACGTTCCAACTGATCATTGTTACAACATCAAAGGGTACTTATAGGCAATGCAGAACTTGGAACACTGTCAGGAGGGAGGTTAAGGAAGTCAGACGTTCCAACTGATCATTGTTACAACATCAAAGGGTACTTATAGGCCATGCAGAACTTGGTACACTGTCAGGAGGGAGGTTAAGGAAGTCAGACGTTCCAACTGATCATTGTTACAACATCAAAGGGTACTTATAGGCAATGCAGAACTTGGAACACTGTCAGGAGGGAGGTTAAGGAAGTCAGACGTTCCAACTGATCATTGTTACAACATCAAAGGGTACTTATAGGCCATGCAGAACTTGGTACACTGTCAGGAGGGAGGTTAGGGAAGTCACATGTTCCAACTAATGATTGTTACAACATCAAATGGTACTTATAGGCCATGCAGAACTTGGTACACTGTCAGGAGGGAGGTTAAGGAAGTCAGACGTTCCAACTGATCATTGTTACAACATCAAAGGGTACTTATAGGCAATGCAGAACTTGGAACACTGTCAGGAGGGAGGTTAAGGAAGTCAGACGTTCCAACTGATCATTGTTACAACATCAAAGGGTACTTATAGGCCATGCAGAACTTGGTACACTGTCAGGAGGGAGGTTAAGGAAGTCACATGTTCCAACTAATGATTTTTACAACATCAAATGGTACTTATAGGCCATGCAGAACTTGGTACACTGTCAGGAGGGAGGTTAAGGAAGTCACATGATCCAACTGATGATTGTTACAACATCAAAGGGTACTTATAGGCCATGCAGAACTTGGAACACTGTCAGGAGGGAGGTTAAGGAAGTCACATGTTCCAACTGATGATTGTTACAACATCAAAGGGTACTTATAGGCCATGCAGAACTTGGAACACTGTCAGGAGGGAGGTTAAGGAAGTGAGATGTTCCAACTGATGATTGTTACAACATCAAAGGGTACTTATAGGCAATGCAGAACTTGGTACACTGGCAGGAGGGAGGTTAAGGAAGTCAGACGTTCCAACTGATCATTGTTACAACATCAAAGGGTACTTATAGGCCATGCAGAACTTGGTACACTGTCAGGAGGGAGGTTAAGGAAGTCAGACGTTCCAACTGATGATTGTTACAACATCATAGGGTACTTATAGGCCATGCAGAACTTGGTACACTGTCAGGAGGGAGGTTAAGGAAGTGAGATGTTCCAACTGATGATTGTTACAACATCAAAGGGTACTTATAGGCCATGCAGAACTTGGAACACTGTCAGGAGGGAGGTTAAGGAAGTGAGATGTTCCAACTGATGATTGTTACAACATCAAAGGGTACTTATAGGCCATGCAGAACTTGGTACACTGTCAGGAGGGAGGTTAGGGAAGTCAGACGTTCCAACTGATTATTGTTACAACATCATAGGGTACTTATAGGCCATGCAGAACTTGGTACACTGTCAGGAGGGAGGTTAAGGAAGTCAGACGTTCCAACTGATCATTGTTACAACATCAAAGGGTACTTATAGGCAATGCAGAACTTGGAACACTGTCAGGAGGGAGGTTAAGGAAGTCAGACGTTCCAACTGATCATTGTTACAACATCAAAGGGTACTTATAGGCAATGCAGAACTTGGAACACTGTCAGGAGGGAGGTTAAGGAAGGCAAACGTTCCAACTGATCATTGTTACAACATCAAAGGGTACTTATAGGCAATGCAGAACTTGGAAGACTGTCATGAGGGAGGTTAAGGAAGTCAGATTGTCCAACTAATGATTGTTACAACATCAAATGGTACTTATAGCCCATGCAGAACTTGGAAGACTGTCATGAGGGAGGTTAAGGAAGTCAGATGTTCCAACTAATGATTGTTACAACATCAAATGGTACTTATAGGCCATGCAGAACTTGGAACACTGTCAGGAGAAGGGTTAAGGAAGTGAGATGTTCCAACTGATGATTGTTACATCAAATGGTACTTATAGGCCATGCAGAACTTGGTACACTGTCAGGAGGGAGGTTAAGGAAGTGAGATGTTCCAACTGATGATTGTTACAACATCAAATGGTACTTATAGGCCATGCAGAACTTGGTACACTGCCAGGAGGGAGGTTAAGGAAGTCAGATGTTCCAACTGATGATTGTTACAACATCAAATGGTACTTATAGGCCATGCAGAACTTGGTACACTGTCAGGAGGGAGGTTAAGGAAGTCACATGTTCCAACTGATGATTGTTACAACATCAAATGGTACTTATAGGCCATGCAGAACTTGGTACACTGTCAGGAGGGAGGTTAAGGAAGTCAGACGTTCCAACTGATCATTGTTACAACATCAAAGGGTACTTATAGGCCATGCAGAACTTGGTACACTGTCAGGAGGGAGGTTAAGGAAGTCAGACGTTCCAACTGATTATTGTTACAACATCATAGGGTACTTATAGGCCATGCAGAACTTGGTACACTGTCAGGAGGGAGGTTAAGGAAGTCAGACGTTCCAACTGATCATTGTTACAACATCAAAGGGTACTTATAGGCAATGCAGAACTTGGAACACTGTCAGGAGGGAGGTTAAGGAAGTCAGACGTTCCAACTGCTGATTGTTACAACATCAAAGGGTACTTATAGGCAATGCAGAACTTGGAACACTGTCAGGAGGGAGGTTAAGGAAGGCAAACGTTCCAACTGATCATTGTTACAACATCAAAGGGTACTTATAGGCAATCCAGAACTTGGAAGACTGTCATGAGGGAGGTTAAGGAAGTCAGATTGTCCAACTAATGATTGTTACAACATCAAATGGTACTTATAGCCCATGCAGAACTTGGAAGACTGTCATGAGGGAGGTTAAGGAAGTCAGATGTTCCAACTAATGATTGTTACAACATCAAATGGTACTTATAGGCCATGCAGAACTTGGAACACTGTCAGGAGAAGGGTTAAGGAAGTGAGATGTTCCAACTGATGATTGTTACATCAAATGGTACTTATAGGCCATGCAGAACTTGGTACACTGTCAGGAGGGAGGTTAAGGAAGTGAGATGTTCCAACTGATGATTGTTACAACATCAAATGGTACTTATAGGCCATGCAGAACTTGGTACACTGCCAGGAGGGAGGTTAAGGAAGTCAGATGTTCCAACTGATGATTGTTACAACATCAAATGGTACTTATAGGCCATGCAGAACTTGGTACACTGTCAGGAGGGAGGTTAAGGAAGTCACATGTTCCAACTGCTGATTGTTACAACATCAAAGGGTACTTATAGGCCATGCAGAACTTGGAACACTGTCAGGAGGGAGGTTAGGGAAGTCAGACGTTCCAACTGATCATTGTTATAACATCAAATGGTACTTATAGGCCATGCAGAACTTGGAACACTGTCAGGAGGGAGGTTAAGGAAGTCAGACGTTCCAACTGATGATTGTTACAACATCAAAGGGTACTTATAGGCCATGCAGAACTTGGAACACTGTCAGGAGGGAGGTTAAGGAAGTCACATGTTCCAAATGATGATTGTTACAACATCAAATGGTACTTATAGGCCATGCAGAACTTGGAACACTGTCAGGAGGGAGGTTAAGGAAGTCACATGTTCCAACTGATGATTGTTACAACATCAAATGGTACTTATAGGCCATGCAGAACTTCGAACACTGTCAGGAGGGAGGTTAAGGAAGTCACATGTTCCAACTGATGATTGTTACAACATCAAAGGGTACTTATAGGCCATGCAGAACTTCGAACACTGTCAGGAGGGAGGTTAAGGAAGTCAGATGTTCCAACTGATGATTGTTACAACATCAAAGGGTACTTATAGGCCATGCAGAACTTCGAACACTGTCAGGAGGGAGGTTAAGGAAGTCAGATGTTCCAACTGATGATTGTTACAACATCAAAGGGTACTTATAGGCCATGCAGAACTTCGAACACTGTCAGGAGGGAGGTTAAGTAAGTCAGACGTTCCAACTGATCATTGTTACAACATCAAAGGGTACTTATAGGCCATGCAGAACTTGGTACACTGTCAGGAGGGACGTTAAGGAATTCAGACGTTCCAACTGATCATTGTTACAACATCAAAGGGTACTTATAGGCAATGCAGAACTTGGAACACTGTCAGGAGGGAGGTTAAGGAAGTCAGACGTTCCAACTGATCATTGTTACAACATCAAAGGGTACTTATAGGCAATGCAGAACTTGGAAGACTGTCATGAGGGAGGTTAAGGAAGTCACATGTTCCAACTAATGATTGTTACAACATCAAAGGGTACTTATAGGCCATGCAGAACTTGGAACACTGTCAGGAGGGAGGTTTAGGAAGTCACATGTTCCAACTGATGATTGTTACAACATCAAAGGGTACTTATAGGCCATGCAGAACTTGGTACACTGTCAGGAGGGAGGTTAAGGAAGTCACATTTTCCAACTGATGATTGTTACAACATCAAAGGGTACTTATAGGCCATGCAGAACTTGGTACACTGTCAGGAGGGAGGTTAAGGAAGTCAGATGTTCCAACTGATGATTGTTACAACATCAAAGGGTACTTATAGGCAATGCAGAACTTGGAACACTGTCAGGAGGGAGGTTAAGGAAGTCAGACGTTCCAACTGATCATTGTTAAAACAACAAAGGGTACTTATAGGCCATGCAGAACTTGGTACACTGTCAGGAGGGAGGTTAAGGAAGTCACATGTTCCAACTGATCATTGTTACAACATCAAAGGGTACTTATAGGCCATGCAGAACTTGGAACACTGTCAGGAGGGAGGTTAAGGAAGTCACATGTTCCAACTGATCATTGTTACAACATCAAAGGGTACTTATAGGCCATGCAGAACTTGGTACACTGTCAGGAGGGAGGTTAAGGAAGTCACATATTCCAACTGATGATTGTTACAACATCAAAGGGTACTTATAGGCCATGCAGAACTTGGTACACTGTCAGGAGGGCGGTTAAGGAAGTCACATGTTCCAACTGATCATTGTTACAACATCAAAGGGTACTTATAGCCCACGCAGAACTTGGAACACTGTCAGGAGGGAGGTTAAGGAAGTCACATGTTCCAACTGATGATTGTTACAACATCAAAGGGTACTTATAGGCCATGCAGAACTTGGAACACTGTCAGGAGGGAGGTTAAGGAAGTCACATGTTCCAACTAATCATTGTTACGACATCAAAGGGTACTTATAGGCCATGCAGAACTTGGTACACTGTCAGGAGGGAGGTTAAGGAAGTCACATGTTCCAACTGATGATTGTTACAACATCAAAGGGTACTTATAGGCCATGCAGAACTTGGTACACTGTCAGGAGGGAGGTTAAGGAAGTGAGACGTTCCAACTAATGATTGTTACAACATCAAAGGGTACTTATAGGCCATGCAGAACTTGGTACACTGTCAGGAGGGAGGTTAAGGAAGTCAGACGTTCCAACTGATGATTGTTACAACATCAAAGGGTACTTATAGGCCATGAAGAACTTGGAACACTGTCAGGAGGGAGGTTAAGGAAGTCACATGTTCCAACTGATGATTGTTACAACATCAAAGGGTACTTATAGGCCATGCAGAACTTGGTACACTGTCAGGAGGGAGGTTAAGGAAGTGAGACGTTCCAACTAATGATTGTTACAACATCAAAGGGTACTTATAGGCCATGCAGAACTTGGAACACTGTCAGGAGGGAGGTTAAGTAAGTCAGACGTTCCAACTGATCATTGTTACAACATCAAAGGGTACTTATAGGCCATGCAGAACTTGGTACACTGTCAGGAGGGACGTTAAGGAAGTCACATGTTCCAACTGATCATTGTTACAACATCAAAGGGTACTTTTAGGCAATGCAGAACTTGGAACACTGTCAGGAGGGAGGTTAAGGAAGTCAGACGTTCCAACTGATCATTGTTACAACATCAAAGGGTACTTATAGGCAATGCAGAACTTGGAAGACTGTCATGAGGGAGGTTAAGGAAGTCACATGTTCCAACTAATGATTGTTACAACATCAAAGGGTACTTATAGGCCATGCAGAACTTGGAACACCGTCAGGAGGGAGGTTAAGGAAGTCACATGTTCCAACTGATGATTGTTACAACATCAAAGGGTACTTATAGGCCATGCAGAACTTGGTACACTGTCAGGAGGGAGGTTAAGGAAGTCACATTTTCCAACTGATGATTGTTACAACATCAAAGGGTGCTTATAGGCCATGCAGAACTTGGTACACTGTCAGGAGGGAGGTTAAGGAAGTCAGATGTTCCAACTGATGATTGTTACAACATCAAAGGGTACTTATAGGCAATGCAGAACTTGGAACACTGTCAGGAGGGAGGTTAAGGAAGTCAGACGTTCCAACTGATCATTGTTAAAACATCAAAGGGTACTTATAGGCCATGCAGAACTTGGTACACTGTCAGGAGGGAGGTTAAGGAAGTCACATGTTCCAACTGATCATTGTTACAACATCAAATGGTACTTATAGGCCATGCAGAACTTGGAACACTGTCAGGAGGGAGGTTAACGAAGTCACATGTTCCAACTGATGATTGTTGCAACATCAAAGGGTACTTATAGGCCATGCAGAACTTGGTACACTGTCAGGAGGGAGGTTAAGGAAGTCACATGTTCCAACTGATGATTGTTACAACATCAAAGGGTACTTATAGGCCATGCAGAACTTGGAACACTGTCAGGAGGGAGGTTAAGGAAGTCACATGTTCCAACTGATCATTGTTAGAACATCAAATGGTACTTATAGGCCATGCAGAACTTGGAACACTGTCAGGAGGAGGGTTAAGGAAGTCACATGTTCCAACTGATGATTGTTACAACATCAAAGGGTACTTATAGGCCATGCAGAACTTGGTACACTGTCAGGAGGGGGGTTAAGGAAGTCACATGTTCCAACTAATGATTTTTACAACATCAAATGGTACTTATAGGCCATGCAGAACTTGGTACACTGTCAGGAGGGAGGTTAAGGAAGTCACATGATCCAACTGATGATTGTTACAACATCAAAGGGTACTTATAGGCCATGCAGAACTTGGAACACTGTCAGGAGGGAGGGTAAGGAAGTCACATGTTCCAACTGATGATTGTTACAACATCAAAGGGTACTTATAGGCCATGCAGAACTTGGAACACTGTCAGGAGGGAGGTTAAGGAAGTCAGACGTTCCAACTGATGATTGTTACAACATCATAGGGTACTTATAGGCCATGCAGAACTTGGTACACTGTCAGGAGGGAGGTTAAGGAAGTCAGACGTTCCAACTGATGATTGTTACAACATCATAGGGTACTTATAGGCCATGCAGAACTTGGTACACTGTCAGGAGGGAGGTTAAGGAAGTCAGACGTTCCAACTGATCATTGTTACAACATCAAAGGGTACTTATAGGCCATGCAGAACTTGGTACACTGTCAGGAGGGAGGTTAAGGAAGTCAGACGTTCCAACTGATTATTGTTACAACATCATAGGGTACTTATAGGCCATGCAGAACTTGGTACACTGTCAGGAGGGAGGTTAAGGAAGTCAGACGTTCCAACTGATCATTGTTACAACATCAAAGTGTACTTATAGGCAATGCAGAACTTGGAACACTGTCAGGAGGGAGGTTAAGGAAGTCAGACGTTCCAACTGATCATTGTTACAACATCAAAGGGTACTTATAGGCAATGCAGAACTTGGAACACTGTCAGGAGGGAGGTTAAGGAAGGCAAACGTTCCAACTGATCATTGTTACAACATCAAAGGGTACTTATAGGCAATGCAGAACTTGGAAGACTGTCATGAGGGAGGTTAAGGAAGTCAGATTGTCCAACTAATGATTGTTACAACATCAAATGGTACTTATAGCCCATGCAGAACTTGGAAGACTGTCATGAGGGAGGTTAAGGAAGTCAGATGTTCCAACTAATGATTGTTACAACATCAAATGGTACTTATAGGCCATGCAGAACTTGGAACACTGTCAGGAGAAGGGTTAAGGAAGTGAGATGTTCCAACTGATGATTGTTACATCAAATGGTACTTATAGGCCATGCAGAACTTGGTACACTGTCAGGAGGGAGGTTAAGGAAGTGAGATGTTCCAACTGATGATTGTTACAACATCAAATGGTACTTATAGGCCATGCAGAACTTGGTACACTGCCAGGAGGGAGGTTAAGGAAGTCAGATGTTCCAACTGATGATTGTTACAACATCAAATGGTACTTATAGGCCATGCAGAACTTGGTACACTGTCAGGAGGGAGGTTAAGGAAGTCACATGTTCCAACTGATGATTGTTACAACATCAAATGGTACTTATAGGCCATGCAGAACTTGGTACACTGTCAGGAGGGAGGTTAAGGAAGTCAGACGTTCCAACTGATCATTGTTACAACATCAAAGGGTACTTATAGGCCATGCAGAACTTGGCACACTTTCAGGAGGGAGGTTAAGGAAGTCAGACGTTCCAACTGATTATTGTTACAACATCATAGGGTACTTATAGGCCATGCAGAACTTGGTACACTGTCAGGAGGGAGGTTAAGGAAGTCAGACGTTCCAACTGATCATTGTTACAACATCAAAGGGTACTTATAGGCAATGCAGAACTTGGAACACTGTCAGGAGGGAGGTTAAGGAAGGCAAACGTTCCAACTGATCATTGTTACAACATCAAAGGGTACTTATAGGCAATGCAGAACTTGGAAGACTGTCATGAGGGAGGTTAAGGAAGTCAGATTGTCCAACTAATTATTGTTACAACATCAAATGGTACTTATAGCCCATGCAGAACTTGGAAGACTGTCATGAGGGAGGTTAAGGAAGTCAGATGTTCCAACTAATGATTGTTACAACATCAAATGGTACTTATAGGCCATGCAGAACTTGGAACACTGTCAGGAGAAGGGTTAAGGAAGTGAGATGTTCCAACTGATGATTGTTTCATCAAATGGTACTTATAGGCCATGCAGAACTTGGTACACTGTCAGGAGGGAGGTTAAGGAAGTGAGATGTTCCAACTGATGATTGTTACAACATCAAATGGTACTTATAGGCCATGCAGAACTTGGTACACTGCCAGGAGGGAGGTTAAGGAAGTCAGATGTTCCAACTGATGATTGTTACAACATCAAATGGTACTTATAGGCCATGCAGAACTTGGTACACTGTCAGGAGGGAGGTTAAGGAAGTCACATGTTCCAACTGCTGATTGTTACAACATCAAAGGGTACTTATAGGCCATGCAGAACTTGGAACACTGTCAGGAGGGAGGTTAGGGAAGTCAGACGTTCCAACTGATCATTGTTATAACATCAAATGGTACTTATAGGCCATGCAGAACTTGGAACACTGTCAGGAGGGAGGTTAAGGAAGTCAGACGTTCCAACTGATGATTGTTACAACATCAAAGGGTACTTATAGGCCATGCAGAACTTGGAACACTGTCAGGAGGGAGGTTAAGGAAGTCACATGTTCCAAGTGATGATTGTTACAACATCAAATGGTACTTATAGGCCATGCAGAACTTGGAACACTGTCAGGAGGGAGGTTAAGGAAGTCACATGTTCCAACTGATGATTGTTACAACATCAAATGGTACTTATAGGCCATGCAGAACTTCGAACACTGTCAGGAGGGAGGTTAAGGAAGTCACATGTTCCAACTGATGATTGTTACAACATCAAAGGGTACTTATAGGCCATGCAGAACTTCGAACACTGTCAGGAGGGAGGTTAAGGAAGTCAGATGTTCCAACTGATGATTGTTACAACATCAAAGGGTACTTATAGGCCATGCAGAACTTCGAACACTGTCAGGAGGGAGGTTAAGGAAGTCAGATGTTCCAACTGATGATTGTTACAACATCAAAGGGTACTTATAGGCCATGCAGAACTTCGAACACTGTCAGGAGGGAGGTTAAGTAAGTCAGACGTTCCAACTGATCATTGTTACAACATCAAAGGGTACTTATAGGCCATGCAGAACTTGGTACACTGTCAGGAGGGACGTTAAGGAATTCAGACGTTCCAACTGATCATTGTTACAACATCAAAGGGTACTTAAAGGCAATGCAGAACTTGGAACACTGTCAGGAGGGAGGTTAAGGAAGTCAGACGTTCCAACTGATCATTGTTACAACATCAAAGGGTACTTATAGGCAATGCAGAACTTGGAAGACTGTCATGAGGGAGGTTAAGGAAGTCACATGTTCCAACTAATGATTGTTACAACATCAAAGGGTACTTATAGGCCATGCAGAACTTGGAACACTGTCAGGAGGGAGGTTAAGGAAGTCACATGTTCCAACTGATGATTGTTACAACATCAAAGGGTACTTATAGGCCATGCAGAACTTGGTACACTGTCAGGAGGGAGGTTAAGGAAGTCACATTTTCCAACTGATGATTGTTACAACATCAAAGGGTACTTATAGGCCATGCAGAACTTGGAACACTGTCAGGAGGGAGGTTAAGGAAGTCAGATGTTCCAACTGATGATTGTTACAACATCAAAGGGTACTTATAGGCAATGCAGAACTTGGAACACTGTCAGGAGGGAGGTTAAGGAAGTCAGACGTTCCAACTGATCATTGTTAAAACAACAAAGGGTACTTATAGGCCATGCAGAACTTGGTACACTGTCAGGAGGGAGGTTAAGGAAGTCACATGTTCCAACTGATCATTGTTACAACATCAAAGGGTACTTATAGGCCATGCAGAACTTGGAACACTGTCAGGAGGGAGGTTAAGGAAGTCACATGTTCCAACTGATCATTGTTACAACATCAAAGGGTACTTATAGGCCATGCAGAACTTGGTACACTGTCAGGAGGGAGGTTAAGGAAGTCACATATTCCAACTGATGATTGTTACAACATCAAAGGGTACTTATAGGCCATGCAGAACTTGGTACACTGTCAGGAGGGCGGTTAAGGAAGTCACATGTTCCAACTGATCATTGTTACAACATCAAAGGGTACTTATAGCCCACGCAGAACTTGGAACACTGTCAGGAGGGAGGTTAAGGAAGTCACATGTTCCAACTGATGATTGTTACAACATCAAAGGGTACTTATAGGCCATGCAGAACTTGGAACACTGTCAGGAGGGAGGTTAAGGAAGTCACATGTTCCAACTAATCATTGTTACGACATCAAAGGGTACTTATAGGCCATGCAGAACTTGGTACACTGTCAGGAGGGAGGTTAAGGAAGTCACATGTTCCAACTGATGATTGTTACAACATCAAAGGGTACTTATAGGCCATGCAGAACTTGGTACACTGTCAGGAGGGAGGTTAAGGAAGTGAGACGTTCCAACTAATGATTGTTACAACATCAAAGGGTACTTATAGGCCATGCAGAACTTGGTACACTGTCAGGAGGGAGGTTAAGGAAGTCAGACGTTCCAACTGATGATTGTTACAACATCAAAGGGTACTTATAGGCCATGCAGAACTTGGAACACTGTCAGGAGGGAGGTTAAGGAAGTCACATGTTCCAACTGATGATTGTTACAACATCAAAGGGTACTTATAGGCCATGCAGAACTTGGTACACTGTCAGGAGGGAGGTTAAGGAAGTGAGACGTTCCAACTAATGATTGTTACAACATCAAAGGGTACTTATAGGCCATGCAGAACTTGGAACACTGTCAGGAGGGAGGTTAAGTAAGTCAGACGTTCCAACTGATCATTGTTACAACATCAAAGGGTACTTATAGGCCATGCAGAACTTGGTACACTGTCAGGAGGGACGTTAAGGAATTCAGACGTTCCAACTGATCATTGTTACAACATCAAAGGGTACTTATAGGCAATGCAGAACTTGGAACACTGTCAGGAGGGAGGTTAAGGAAGTCAGACGTTCCAACTGATCATTGTTACAACATCAAAGGGTACTTATAGGCAATGCAGAACTTGGAAGACTGTCATGAGGGAGGTTAAGGAAGTCACATGTTCCAACTAATGATTGTTACAACATCAAAGGGTACTTATAGGCCATGCAGAACTTGGAACACTGTCAGGAGGGAGGTTAAGGAAGTCACATGTTCCAACTGATGATTGTTACAACATCAAAGGGTACTTATAGGCCATGCAGAACTTGGTACACTGTCAGGAGGGAGGTTAAGGAAGTCACATTTTCCAACTGATGATTGTTACAACATCAAAGGGTACTTATAGGCCATGCAGAACTTGGTACACTGTCAGGAGGGAGGTTAAGGAAGTCAGATGTTCCAACTGATGATTGTTACAACATCAAAGGGTACTTATAGGCAATGCAGAACTTGGAACACTGTCAGGAGGGAGGTTAAGGAAGTCAGACGTTCCAACTGATCATTGTTAAAACATCAAAGGGTACTTATAGGCCATGCAGAACTTGGTACACTGTCAGGAGGGAGGTTAAGGAAGTCACATGTTCCAACTGATCATTGTTACAACATCAAATGGTACTTATAGGCCATGCAGAACTTGGAACACTGTCAGGAGGGAGGTTAACGAAGTCACATGTTCCAACTGATGATTGTTGCAACATCAAAGGGTAATTATAGGCCATGCAGAACTTGGTACACTGTCAGGAGGGAGGTTAAGGAAGTCACATGTTCCAACTGATGATTGTTACAACATCAAAGGGTACTTATAGGCCATGCAGAACTTGGAACACTGTCAGGAGGGAGGTTAAGGAAGTCACATGTTCCAACTGATCATTGTTACAACATCAAATGGTACTTATAGGCCATGCAGAACTTGGAACACTGTCAGGAGGAGGGTTAAGGAAGTCACATGTTCCAACTGATGATTGTTACAACATCAAAGGGTACTTATAGGCCATGCAGAACTTGGAACACTGTCAGGAGGGAGGTTAAGGAAGTCAGATGTTCCAACTGATGATTGTTACAACATCAAAGGGTACTTATAGGCCATGCAGAACTTGGAACACTGTCAGGAGGAGGGTTAAGGAAGTCAGACGTTCCAACTGATCATTGTTACAACATCAAAGGGTACTTATAGGCCATGCAGAACTTGGTACACTGTCAGGAGGGACGTTAAGGAATACAGACGTTCCAACTGATCATTGTTACAACATCAAAGGGTACTTATAGGCAATGCAGAACTTGGAAGACTGTCATGAGGGAGGTTAAGGAAGTCAGATGTTCCAACTAATGATTGTTACAACATCAAAGGGTACTTATAGGCCATGCAGAACTTGGAACACTGTCAGGAGGGAGATTAAGGAAGTCACATGTTCCAACTGATGATTGTTACAACATCAAAGGGTACTTATAGGCCATGCAGAACTTGGTACACTGTCAGGAGGGAGGTTAAGGAAGTCACATTTTCCAACTGATGATTGTTACAACATCAAAGGGTACTTATAGGCCATGCAGAACTTGGTACACTGTCAGGAGGGAGGTTAACGAAGTCACATGTTCCAACTGATGATTGTTGCAACATCAAAGGGTACTTATAGGCCATGCAGAACTTGGAACACTGTCAGGAGGGAGGTTAAGGAAGTCAGACGTTCCAACTGATGATTGTTACAACATCAAAGGGAACTTATAGGCCATGCAGAACTTGGTACACTGTCAGGAGGGAGGTTAAGGAAGTCAGATGTTCCAACTGATGATTGTTACAACATCAAAGGGTACTTATAGGCCATGCAGAACTTGGAACACTGTCAGGAGGGAGGTTAAGGAAGTCACATGTTCCAACTGATGATTGTTGCAACATCAAAGGGTACTTATAGGCCATGCAGAACTTGGAACACTGTCAGGAGGGAGGTTAAGGAAGTCAGACGTTCCAACTGATGATTGTTACAACATCAAAGGGTACTTATAGGCAATGCAGAACTTGGAACACTGTCAGGAGGGAGGTTAAGGAAGTCACATGTTCCAACTGATCATTGTTACAACATCAAAGGGTACTTATAGGCCATGCAGAACTTGGTACACTGTCAGGAGGGAGGTTAAGGAAGTCAGATGTTCCAACTGATGATTGTTACAACATCAAAGGGTACTTATAGGCCATGCAGAACTTGGAACACTGTCAGGAGGGAGGTTAAGGAAGTCACATGTTCCAACTGATGATTGTTGCAACATCAAAGGGTACTTATAGGCCATGCAGAACTTGGAACACTGTCAGGAGGGAGGTTAAGGAAGTCAGACGTTCCAACTGATGATTGTTACAACATCAAAGGGTACTTATAGGCAATGCAGAACTTGGAACACTGTCAGGAGGGAGGTTAAGGAAGTCACATGTTCCAACTGATCATTGTTACAACATCAAAGGGTACTTATAGGCCATGCAGAACTTGGTATACTGTCAGGAGGGAGGTTAAGGAAGTCACATGTTCCAACTGATCATTGTTACAACATCAAAGGGTACTTATAGACCATGCAGAACTTGGAACACTGTCAGGAGGGAGGTTAAGGAAGTCACATGTTCCAACTGATCATTGTTACGACATCAAAGGGTACTTATAGCCCATGCAGAACTTGGAACACTGTCAGGAGGGAGGTTAAGGAAGTCACATGTTCCAACTGATGATTGTTACAACATCAAAGGGTACTTATAGGCCATGCAGAACTTGGAACACTGTCAGGAGGGAGGTTAAGGAAGTCACATGTTCCAACTGATCATTGTTACGACATCAAAGGGTACTTATAAGCCATGCAGAACTTGGAACACTGTCAGGAGGGAGGTTAAGGAAGTCACATGTTCCAACTGATCATTGTTACAACATCATAGGGTACTTATAAGCCATGCAGAACTTGGAACACTGTCAGGAGGGAGGTTAAGGAAGTCACATATTCCAACTGATGATTGTTACAACATCAAAGGGTACTTATAGGCCATGCAGAACTTGGAGCACTGTCAGGAGGGAGGTTAAGGAAGTCACATGTTCCAACTGATCATTGTTACAACATCAAATGGTACTTATAGGCCATGCAGAACTTGGAACACTGTCAGGAGGGAGGTTAAGGAAGTCACATGTTCCAACTGATGATTGTTACAACATCAAAGGGTACTTATAGGCCATGCAGAACTTGGAACACTGTCAGGAGGGAGGTTAAGGAAGTCACATGTTCCAACTGATCAATGTTACGACATCAAAGGGTACTTATAGGCCATGCAGAACTTGGAACACTGTCAGGAGGGAGGTTAAGGAAGTCACATGTTCCAACTGATCATTGTTACAACATCATAGGGTACTTATAAGCCATGCAGAACTTGGAACACTGTCAGGAGGGTGGTTAAGGAAGTCACATGTTCCAACTGATGATTGTTACAACATCAAAGGGTACTTATAGGCCATGCAGAACTTGGTACACTGTCAGGAGGGAGGTTAAGGAAGTGAGATGTTCCAACTGATGATTGTTACAACATCAAATGGTACTTATAGGCCATGCAGAACTTGGTACACTGTCAGGAGGGAGGTTAAGGAAGTCACATGTTCCAACTGATCATTGTTACAACATCAAAGGGTACTTATAGGCCATGCAGAACTTGGTACACTGTCAGGAGGGAGGTTAAGGAAGTCACATGTTCCAACTGCTGATTGTTACAACATCAAAGGGTACTTATAGGCCATGCAGAACTTGGAACACTGTCAGGAGGGAGGTTAAGGAAGTCACATGTTCCAACTGATCATTGTTACAACATCAAAGGGTACTTATAGGCCATGCAGAACTTGGAACACTGTCAGGAGGGAGGTTAAGGAAGTCACATGTTCCAACTGATCATTGTTACAACATCAAAGGGTACTTATAGGCCATGCAGAACTTGGAACACTGTCAGGAGGGAGGTTAAGGAAGTCACATGTTCCAACTGATGATTGTTACAACATCAAATGGTACTTATAGGCCATGCAGAACTTGGTACACTGTCAGGAGGGAGGTTAAGGAAGTCACATGTTCCAACTGATCATTGTTACAACATCAAAGGGTACTTTTAGGCCATGCAGAACTTGGTACACTGTCAGGAGGGAGGTTAAGGAAGTCACATGTTCCAACTGCTGATTGTTACAACATCAAAGGGTACTTATAGGCCATGCAGAACTTGGTACACTGTCAGGAGGGAGGTTAAGGAAGTGAGACGTTTCGCCGATGTGTCACATTCTCAGGAGATTTCTTATACGTTATAAGGGTCTGTATGAAGTTACAATTATAAGGCGTACAGGAGAGAATTAACCATAAAAGTCTTATAAATCACTGTACAGTAAAAAACTGGAACGTAAATTAAAATAATGAAATCATCATTCGAATTTTAAAACACCATCTATAAAACGTCGGGTAAACCGCCAGTTTTCTACAATTTTATATAGTTATTAATCATATTACAGACAAAAGTTCGCACATGAAAAATACAGATTGCATTAAAACATACAATTGATGTTAATTTTTTACATTTACTGTTTCCAAGATATGCGTTGTTATGTTTGTGCTAGGTCATTATAGCAATGCGCTAGAATAGAGTATGCTTTATCGCTGAGCGCATTTACACTGTAAAGCGGACCAGACTAGGTTAAACACGCTTTCTGAAAGGAATAGAATTTAAGTGATTAAATAAACTTAATGCTACATATTGAAGCTATTTTGCGTGTTATATCAATAAATAACTCACATCTGTTATTAGAACACTATCGCTGTTAGGTCGTTTACATTACAAATAACCTTGTTTTTGTATACAAAGAGTAGGTACAGTATATAGCAACCCACTTTCTGAACATGTGACTATCACGTCAGTCTGAATGTAACAACATAAAGGCACAGCCGAGTTTTATTTCTGGTGACCACACTGATTACATGTCACGTAGGGAGGTCCTGGTGACAGCCCGCTCTCACTTAGCACTTTTTTCGCTGGTTTTCTTGTGTCGTCAGGGGAATACTGGTGTGCTCCAAATTTCCCGTTCCTCCATTTTGTTCCACTCTTCATTTCATTCATCCTTAACCCTTAAATCTGTTTCAGGGCTGGAAGGGTCGGCAATGGTGTTTCGGTGCGGCGTAGCAGGGGAAAAGAATGCTCTCTTTGGAACTTTCTCCGCCCCTGTGCTTGCGGGTGGTTGCCGCGGTAAACGGACGGAGCGGGGTGTTCCACTCTCTGTGTGAGATAGGGTCTCTGGTCTGCCTGTCGAGGCGTCTCAATCTGGAAACTGTCATTGCTGGTCCCGGCCGCCAGATGTCTCCTCTGTGCCTCCCTTGTGGGGCATAGGCACAACATCCTCACTGGAGTAGTGCCGCGTCCCCTCCGATGATCGAGGGGGGAAAACTAAACTATAATGGTAACCATTATGCTTCAGCGACTCATTATGATGTTACTGGGCGACCCATACCTTCAAAGTAGCGCTGCACTGAGATACATTCCCCAGATAAACAATTTAAATTAAAATAAATTCTGTTCATTGTAACCTAATAAATTGAGAGTATTTTCTTTGTTTCAAGGTCCTGCTACGCTTCAAGATTTAATTAACAAAGTAACATCTTTTCATAAAAACTCAATGTGTCGACCAATGCAACAACAGGTCGATAACACTGCGTCTTAATTACTGCCATGACAGTCTTGTTGTTGTAAGCTGTTTGCTAATTATATGACGATTTTAATTAAATATCAGGGCCAGCATATAAAATAATTAGGACCTAGTAACAAGCCAAAAGTTTTCAGTACGGTAAATTTAAAATTCATCAAATTCAGAAAATAACAAGAATTAAATTGCCCGGCATGCAGGGTGGCAATTGTTCAAAGTTTTGTGAAATAGCGACAAACCCCTGGTCGCCCAAGCAGCATACTTCTATCTATAAGGGGTTAAAATAAAGTAAGGGAAACTTTTAAAAATGTCCAGTACTACATAACTCAAAATAAGGATTATGTGGTTTTTGAAAGTTGTAACGTAACCCATGATTTTTGCCAACTCCTATTCTATAATTGTGCAATACTCGTATTTTTACCAAATGGTTTAAACAGTGCAGACTTTTACATAAGGGGTTGAAAATATGATAGGGTTAGGTTTAATGTAGCTTATAACTTTCGTTGGGTCCTATCATATAGTCGTACAAAGTTTCATTCAGATAGGCCAAACATGTTTGTCGTTTATAGAATAATCTACTCCGTTTGGTCAAAACCATACCAACAATATTACCTGATAAAACTTCAGTGAAATGTGGTGATATACAACCCCCTAAATTAACTCAATTTTTAAATATTTAAGCCCCCCCATTTACCCCTTTAGGCTTGAAGTCATTAAATATGTATCTGTCATAAAGTGCCTCTGATATCCATGTTCAACGAAACTGGTGACATCAATATGAAAAAGAAAACCCCATTTTCCAAATGTTTGGAAATCTTGTATACGCTGTGGACATCTGGAAGAATAGAGCTTTTCAATGGTGTAATAATCACCCAAATCGGTTGAGACTACCCTACAGTCCTTTGTTTTCTGTTCTAACAAGCTCCGTGATAAGTACAGCTGCCGCGATTATTTTGAGATCCCTGCACAAAGATAGTTTTTAGCGTTCACACGACTTTCTCTACTCACTTATTCTTCTTGTTGATACAGTAGTGAAAGCCGATCACTATGTGAAGAAAGAAACTATTTGACACAATGTGTGTGCTTTAACGACATCTACATGTTTTGTGTTGTATTAACGCTTACACAAAATTCCATATACACCTTATTTATCATGTAGCTTAATTTGTAGGCTAACATATGATATTTAGACCCTTTTTAACAAAACAAAAACATCCACAGTATGTAAAGCCTACTTTGGGGTGCGGGATTTTCTTCAGAATCCTTGAGGGTGCTGTTTCCACACACACACCAACCTTTTTGTAAAAATCATTTTTACGTGTTTAGGAAGCTCAAAGCATATATTTCAGGTGAAATGCGCCATACGATATTTCCCCTACGTAATTACGTAATGGCCGAGAAAGTAATTGTAATATAAGCGCGCCTGTGTTTCTGTGAACAGCGTAACTCAAAACGAAATCTCGGGTACTTAAGTTCCTCCAATCAAAAATCTTGTAAGGGTTGTTATTAAAATAAGACATTTTGCTGGCGCTGTGGGCTAGAGCGCGGAACTCTGGCTATAGGATTAACACGTATATTTTCATTCTGAATGAGATTTTGTGTGTAACCGACTCAAATGTGGGTCAAGTAACAATTTCTGAAGTTTCGCTTCTTTTCTTTGAATTTGTCACGTTTTGAAGTGAATATGTTTTTTTCTCGCGTTTTCATACAAACAGTATAGAGTTGCAAATCCATTTGAAAGTAATCTGCTTTTTAAACAATCTGACTATCAATTTACGTCGAAATTGTAAATAAACCTTACATGAATTAACAGGAAGTTGGTAGAAAATAAGCTAAGCTATAACCCTGGATTTTCTCTTTAATGTGTATGAAAGTAAAGGATAGGTGTTGGTAGCGTCCAGTAACGATTGTTGTCTTTGAAATGATGCAAGCAGTTTGTTTATCGCATTTCATAATGTCAGCAACACAAACACTGAGGTATGTATGGCTTCCAGTCTCCTTACCCACACGTGGAAGGCAACTTATTCCATTCTAGTACGTAAATGTTGAGGCAGTATTTTTAACAGTCTTAATTATATAATAACAGCCCGCCTTAAACAAATATGTGTATAAAAAGTGTATATTACAGTCACTGTATTACGTTTATATTATTATGCACCTGCATAATAATGTTATGTGAATGTATTATGTAGTTTAACAATGTGGAAGCTAATGAGAATAGAAGCAAGCTGCCTTCCGTAGCAAACAGAATTATAAAGTAGAAGCCGAAAGTTGCTAACAATGAGGTAACCTTGAGACTACAATAAATTAGAAAGTTTAATAAAGGCTGCTAATAATTCTTGGAACAATAACGTAATACTTAAAACAATTTAAAAATAGCCAATCAAAAACTAGAAAAAGCTTAATTTAAATAAAAGTATTCTATTAGAGTAGGCTTAGCCAATCAGAGACTTGAAATAGAGAAAAAGTACAAATTCAAGTGGCAGACGCTATTAGATTGCGTACCCGATCGGTATGGTGCGTGTTCAATGTGAGATATAAAAATTCATTGCCATGAGAATAATATAAACTTTACATATTAAAAAGTGTAATTAAACAATAATCTCACAGCTCTACAGTAGGATACATCAGTGAAGTGTTATTTAATCGTGTGAAAGATTAATAAAACAAAGTACAACACAATTATAATTTGTATAAACCCTTCTTCTTTAACCCCTGCTAAGAGATACGTGTTCCGCAAATTACTACTGACGCAGCCGAGGTATACATATATAACATTTAAATAAACATTAAAATACAAAGTTGATTTTTAAATGTGGGGCGAAGGCCACCGGAAACTTTGTACCGTACGTGGGGCGAACACTCCAAGAAACATATTTCCCGCAATACATGGGGCAACAAGAACTTCAATGTAAAGGATACCAAACAGATTTTTAGAAAAGATCAGTGCTCCTATATGTCTGAGAACAGCATACATATCTGATATACATTTAAATGCAAGCATTCGACACGAACATTTTAAACAATATTCTCCCAAAGTAGCCTTATTTTCCTCAAAATTGTCTAACATACCGTTTTATGTTTAACTCACGTACTGACGTGAACAACAAAATGTTTTATTCTTGAATAACGTTCTGTAGGCATAAGTTGGCATCTTCATGCATGAATTATGAAGGAACATGAGAAAACAAATTTAATACTTCAAAATTGTCAAATCTACATTCAATAATACGATTTCAGGCTCATCAATGTATGAACAAATTATGAACATGGTATCATATGTGTACATTATGTATTTGAGGCTCTAATACAAACATACAAAAAGTTTACAAAAGTGAAACATTTGAGCAGCATGTGGAAGTTCTCAATACATTCAGGGCGTATTACATTTCTTGCACTTACATCTCCTTCTTCGTTTACACGTGTCATTCACCTTCCAAAAGATAATAAACCTCTTCCATGGAATATTAAGTTAACAATTGCTGTATTTAGTACAGCTGTGTGTTTCTTAGGTGCAACAGCATCATTTCATCTCTTCCTTTCATATTCATTATCAAGCACAATAAATCTGAATCTCACAAAATAACATTTATTGACATTAATATCTCTATACTAGCATGATATTAACCACGTGGCAAACACTTCAAGTACCAACTACTGGGGCCAATGGGCAATAAACCATAGGGTCCAGAAGGTCCATTCTACCCATGTACATGTTGACTAAATCATGGATTTTTCTTTTCTATTCCACCTTTTAGCTTCATGTTCTTCCGCTTCTAATGTGGCTGGTACTTCTTGTTCATAAGGAAGCAAAATTTCTTCTCCCATTTCCCTTATAACAGCTCTCAGGACATGCTTCCTTTCAGAATCTGAAGGTGGTAGTAATTTCACAATCTCCTCCTTTGATAATTGATATTTCTGTTCTTTAATAAATTGAAAATTTGTAATAACGTACCTGAAATAGTCAAATAATTCTCATAAGCAACAATACAAGATCGAAATACTATGCTGTAAAATTACATAACCTCAAAATGTTCAGCACGCCTAAATGCATAATGCTATCATTTGTGTACATCACTATTTTCCGATATTATTAATATTTTCATTAATTAATTTCAAATTATTTATGCGTAGTAACTAATAATACATACGTACATTTCAAATAATATTTTTTGCCCTTTCATATTATGAATTTTTATGTAAAACATGGTTTCAAACTTGCAATAAGGTGTTGCAAACCCCTTCCTTCGAGATATATAGCTTCACCACTCTTGTGTACCTTTATGCAGTCATGGGTATAAAAGGAAATTGTGTTATCATGCGTGAAGAGGTTAGTAACTATAAGAGATATTATGACTTGTTTTCATTCTTATTCAGAGCTTACAGCACCTCTTGGCAACGGATATATCGCATTTCCTGGCAAAAAGAACTGCAGCAGCCTGTCGTGACGTGTGATTTATTCAAAATAACACAAAAATATAAGATGTGTTACATCCACATGACTTTCTCTGCCCACTATCGCTTATTTTTATATAACTTCTACAACCTATGGTCACGAAAGCTTCATGTTAATCGACATAAACTTTCACATACATACAGGAGAGTGAACTGATCGCTATATGCTGTTTCCATGAATAGCGCAGCACTTAAAAAGAGACCAACTCCACCTTTACTACACTAACATTCTATACTGCACTTTCCTTTGTAAATTACATTATAACAATTGATATTTTATTTAGAACACTGTAAGCGTTGATGCATTGTTGTGCAATAAAGGTCGTCATGGCAACACGTTAAGCAAGAAGTTACTTCTCCATTGTTGTGGTAACGTGTTCAATCGAAGAGGTTATTTACTTACAGGAATGTCAACCCACTGGAAAGTACTGAAAATTACTTTTAAATTTGTTTCCGAATGAAGACGGCTTTAACATATACCGACGTTCATTTTATAGCCACTTTAAACTGTTATGGTCATATCGGGGGGGGTGACATTTTACGGCGCCTTTACTCTGTGAACACATTTCCACTTTCTCTACCACGTACCAGAACAGATATTCTGTTCCACTCAAAAATTCGATGCCGAAATATCGCACAAAATACATGTTTTGAGGTCTCCTGAATCCCAAAAAGACATTTTTAGAAAAATGTCCGTAAAAATTCGGATAAACACCAAACTTAGCATTTAGGTTCACTATTTAACAAAGATGCGAAACGAAGATCTTAAAGTAAATCTCCCCATCCCCCAAACTCTTCTTTACATGGACGATTTTCGAAATTCTTTATTTTCCCAAAAAATGGCTCTAACCATTTTTATTAAAATACCACACAATAAGGATATTTACTGACAAATAAAGTGTACATCTTCAACTTTCTGGGAATAGCATGTGAAGTACTGTTTATTCGAAAGGAATTTTGTATAATTTTGTAGAACTGGTAAACGTTAAGCGTTAGACGAAAACATACTATACAAAAAATGTAGATCTCTTTAAAACACAATTTATTTCAAATAAGCTTTTTTGTGGCATAAGCCATTTCTGAAATATACATTATTCAAGCTTTAAGTTGTTCATTTCTTTGATCATTCTCTTGAAGTCGTGTCAACATTCAGTTGTTTCTCGCGATGTCATGGAAACAGTATGGAATTTTAAGGCCAGCATATAGCGTCCAGTTGTTAAACATTTGACTATCGCTGTTCTCTTTATATCTATAACGAAATGTGTAATGTAGCTGTTTCTGAAGGTTTATCTGAATTAAAACGAAGTAGATAGAAAAATAAACATTAGTAAGAATAGTTCTAATAAACGTGACAGGGTAGAGAGTCATGTGAATGTATCACATCAAGTTTTTTAGGTTAGGTTACTGTAGGTTTTCGTCGTTCTTAACTTGTTTTCACCCTCAGATCCACAGTTCCAAACTCTATGGAGGGTACGGAATAATTCTAATTAAAGAATATTTTCCACTCCCAGCCGGGAATTGAACCCATGACCTCCGGGTGATAAGTCAGGTCGCTGACCACGGAGGCCGTCTAAATATACATTTTATTTCTCATGTAAATATCTTGCACGTACCTACGGTATTTTGATCAAAATTATTACAACTACTTTTGAGAAAATCACAAATTTCGAAAAGTTTTCCATTTAAAGGAGGGGAGTTTGTTGATGTTGCTGTCGCATCTTTAGAGCACATACGCGCGCGTGGTGGATGTTTCCATAAAAATGACTTTGTTTTATATTCCGATGGCACCAAAATAAATGTTTGCTATGAAAACTGCATTTTGATATTTTGGGTGGTGTAAATACATAATTAGTAATTCACCCTGGTTTTGTTTAAATTGTGAGTGTCTGCCGCATTGCATAGACCGCCCACACAGTAATGGGACGATCGATACCTCTGCCACCAAGGTGTACTGCATTCACATCAACTTCTCTACTCACTCTTCTTGTTAATCGAGACAAATCTTCCTTGCAGGTCACGTCGCTATGCGATCACTCAAATTCCATGAGAAAAGGCGAATAACGACTTACCACTTGAAACAACTTTAAGTACTCGATAAAATTTATTTGACAAAAATGGTATACTTCAACGAGTTGTGTATTTTTACTTTCTCAACCAGTATACAGTAGGCAGAGAACGTATTCCATTCCACCCAAAAATTCGATACCGATATTTTATCGAAAATGCATGTTTTGAGGATCTCTGAATTTCAAAAAGCATTTAAACTCAAATAAATACCAAACTTGGTATTAGGCTCAGTATCTTCCAGAGATGCGACACAAAGGTTTTCAAGAAAATCCCCCCACCCCAACTACCCTTTACATGGAACATTTTTCTAATTTTTTTATTTTCTAAAAACTGGTCCTGACGATTTAGATTAAAATACGATATTTTAAAGATATTTACATGGCAAATAAGATGTATATATTTAATTTTCTTTAAAGTCCTGCCAATGTTAAATGTAATAAATGCATGAAGCATTGTTTCGGAAAGTTGGGAGATATCAGGCTGAAATGTTGTATCTCTTACCAGTGATACAAAACTCACTCACAATGAAGAGGGCTTCACACAATTTTGTTTGTCGTGGAAATATTTGTAATAAAAACCGTTACAGCCATTTTTGAGAAAATGCAAACTTTTGAAAAATCTTCGATATAAAGGGCATTTTGCGGTGAGGGATTTTATTGAAAATATTCGTATTGCCACTTCCAAAGATACAAAACTTAAATATCAAGTTTACTATTTAACCGCCTTTTGTTTTTGAGCTTTACTGGTCACACACGTGGTTATTTTGGGGCCTCAAAACATGTATTTGCGGTATCGAAGTTTTGGATGGATAACTTTGTTTTATGTTCATAAATATTCATTAACAAAGAGTCATTTTGGATGAAGCCGGCCACTTTTCCCTGCTAAGTCGACATTGTGACATTTCAGTGGCCGGGGCTGTCCGAATAAACAACCGGGATCGGCAGATAGCCGAGTTTTCTAGAGCGTTCTTCCCCCCCCCCTCCTCCAGAACATGTGTCGACATACTTTTAGAACGTTCTACTTGCTATATGAGCGAACGTTCTCGCGAAACAGGTGACTACGTGCTGCGGAACGACAGACTCTCCAGGGAGAGGAAGGTATGTCACAAACAGTGAAGTGACGCGCTACTGAACTACTTCATCTTAGTGAACTGAAGTGTCGGTGTAACTTGAACTAGATGAAAACTAAACAGTGACAGTTAAAACTTCTGATGTGCCACACTCACATGACTTTCTCTACTCTTATACAACGCCTTGTTCTCCATCTACTTCATGTCAATCTTATTGTTAATTTTCTTGTAGATGCTGCAAGGGGAATATGGTAGGCTTTAAGCGATAGTCAAATGTTTTAAGAGCTGGTTGCTTTGTCGAGTATTCCATTCTCTTTGTATGTCCAGGACATAAAAAAATGAATAACGAATTCCCATTTGAGAAAAAGTATTCAAACAAATAACAAGAAATATGTCGGAAATGCTTCACTCGACAAAATAAAATGTATTTGACATAAATTATATGTTTTCACGAGATCTACATTTTTGTGCAGAAAACTTTGTCTATCTGTTACGCTTTACCAGTAATGCAAAAGACGATATTTGGGGACATTCCCAGATATACATTTTATTTGTCATGAAAATAGTGATGTTTAAATCAAAGTTGCTAGAGCCATTTTTGAGAAAAGTGTTCCATGTAAACGGTAGTCTGGGGGGAGGATATACTTGAAAATCTTTGTGTTGCATCTTTGAGTGACGCTGAAGTTTGGTATTTATCGTTTTTGAGTTGTGCTGTTCACAGACACACAGGAAATAACTATGCCTTTTATTTTGATTTCATTGTCGTATAATTAAAACATTCTTGATGCGTCTGGTCACCCGTTAACACATCCACAAAATTTAAGCAATAAAAAGCTGTTATTAAAAATAAACAGACTTACACACAATGTAAGAGTAAACCCCACGAGGTGATGAAACAACATAGTATTAGAGAACAAGTGAAAGTGTTAGTACGCGAATATTCCGCATCTAAGTTTATACGGCAGTCTGCTAACACTTTTAACATTATTTCCTAAACGTGACACAAAAGTGAGCTGTTACATGGTAACATAATCCCCAAAAGTACACTTAGGGAACATACAGTTGCGTGACGTAGCCCCGGCTAATACCATCATCATTATTTAGTGTCTCATGCATAGCGAACCACACTCTAGTGTGTTACAGTCACATCACTTTCTCTACTAGGTGTATAAAGGCAGACAAGGTACATATTGCATTCGATACGGACATTTCACCGGAAATACAACGAGAATTCTATTGCATCTGTCGCACCCAGGAGGAAGGGGTGAAGTGAATGAGCTACGAGAGGCAGCAAACAGCGCGGAAGTCCCTAACCGTTCCAGGCTCGAAGACATTACTGGATCTACCCAGAGAGGACCATGAACGACCCCTCAACCAAGTAGCCCTCTGGTGTCTACGGGAAGTACTGTTTGCTTAGGGCAGCTGATAAACCACGAAGCACAACTGAAAAATGAGAGGGAAACGGTATAAAAGGGCAATCGTGGTGGATAAGAAAGAGTCCCAGCGTGCGCCTACCGATCAGGGAAAGCGACGAAAAGCCCAAGGTGTGAGTGGTTACGCACTATAAGTAGTTGTGAGAGAAATTAAACCTCGGTTAAAGAGGCATTTCTTCACACAAACTTGGTTACATGTTGCCAGAGTGTTTTGTACCTTGCCCCTTCTTCATCGTGAACCTGGTAGCAAGAGAAGCACGTGTTTTGAGGCCCCTGAGTAATAAAAAAGCATTTTAGAAAACAATCAGCGTGTCTGAACAACACAACTCAGAAAACCTTAGCATGGCTTCCTTCTGAAGGGAAGTAAAGCCGGTGGTCCCGTGTTGTAGATTTAGGGCACGTAAAAGAACCTCAAGCCTGATAAAGAGGCCTCTGAGCAAAATTACCGGTCTTTCACGCCCAATATAGAATGGGATGCTAAGAACCACAGCAGTTAAAGAGCGTCCATAAATAAAACTTAATTTATTTTTAATCTCATGTATGCCGTTTGTAGAAATCATGTGAAACTTCAGGTCAGACTTTTACCTCAAAGTTCACGTGTAGCGGTTAACATTAACACGTTACTGCGTGTTCATGAATAACACAACCGCGAGCGCTTTAGGAAATTCAGCACGCACTTACTGAATGTAACAAACAAGAATACTTTTTATTGAGCGTGCTATAAATGACTGCATATAGAAATGACATCTGAAGCGCTGCCAAGCGATCTCTGCTGGAGATAATGTCAAGCACTCCGTCTTCCTGTTTCATTATCTTTATTACTCATTTCATTAGCCGCTTCTCTCCTAGTATAAGTTGATAACATCGCACATATTCATTCCTAAACGCTATTTTAAAACTATCTGACGTGTTACACATTTCGTTACAAGAGGGTGATAAAATAATCAGCTGGTTGCCTGCCTTCATATCACGTTCTCTTTGCATCAGCTTAAATTACTAGACGAAGAACACCAAATATCTCGAAAATGGTTAATGCTAAGAAAAATCTCACTGGACATAAATTGTGTGTTTTGATAAAATCTATATTCTTCTTTATATCGTAGAGGTTACTGATTATATGTATAAAAGTGATTTATAATGAAGAGGACTTCCCACAAAGTTGAAGATCTACATTTTGTCATACAAGTACCTTAAATATATGTTATTTTAATCAAAATCTTTAGAGATAGTCCTGAGTAAATAAAACATAACGAATATTTTTCCATGTTTAGGGTGGGGGGCTTGCTGAAAATGTTGGGCTAGCACTGAGAACTTACAAATCGCTTCCTGACTGAGGTGTTCCTCATAACTAGCAAATGTTGGGGAGGAACACTAAACTTAGAGCTAATGTCGCCGCCTGTGGTGATGTATGAGGGGCATTCACAGTTTCTTTACCTCATTCCATGTGTTTCTTAGTCTTCCCTGGGAACTCCACTGCATTATCTGTCCTATTCGCTTCCACTTTTGTTTTCTTGTTTCGATTTTTCATTTGTTATTTTCCATAATTCTAAATTTCAAATTGTACCTAGTCATCTTATTCTTAAAGACATGTATTAAAATTAAATTGTGTTTTATTTATGGACGCTCTTTAACTACTATGGTCCTTGACGTCCCATTCTATATTGGGCGTGAAAGACCGGTGATTTTTCTCAGATGCCTCTTTATCAGGCTTGAAGTTCTTTTACATGCCGTAAATCTATGACACGGGACCACCGGCTTTACTTCCCTTCCGACGGAAACCATGCTAAGGATTTTTACGCCCGAAAAAATCCATCGCCCTCCGCCGGGTTTGAACCTGCGACCTTAAATGTTTGTAATTTGCTTTGAATGATTTTACTTGTTTTCCACAACCATGTAGTAAAACTGATTTCACGTTACTATTGAAAATTTTAATTTTATTTAGTACGTCTCCTACAATAGGACAAAGCATGCCTTTATTGCAATCTTAACATTTATTATAATTGTGTAGGCTCGTTTGTTTAGTTTTCTTCATATTAATTTTCACGAGTCTTCTTCGCCACTTCTAACAGAGTGAGTATTCAATTTAGTTTGCATATGATAAAAATTATGTCAGTTGCACTCCCCATCACTGCTACAAACATGGGCCTTAAAATGCTTTCTTTATCCATGACACCTCAATATGTGTATTTCCGGTTAAACCTCGAGTTTTTGAGTCTAATGCAGTATTACCTCCTGCACGTTTGTTAGTGATGTTTTAGAACTCAACTGTTTACATTAACTTTATTTGGATGTAGCAGAATTGTTTTAAAAAGGTTGAATGTTAGTGTAAAATAATTAAATATTTGAAACTCCTGCCATTTCAGGTTTTGTATGATGCACAAGCATGTGGAATCACGGGATCACATTTCCTTATTTAATATTGTGATAAACAACGATAAGTAACGTTCCAGTGTCGTCGAAAGATAAGCAGAATCTTCTGCAACTTCCCCTTCCCCGCCTCAAGAACACGTGTCGAGGTACTGGTGAACCGCCCACAAGAACAGTCACAATATTAAGGCACACAAGAAACTTTAATCATAGTAAGGCTTCATATTGTTTTAAGGATGTTACTTGCAACATTCTGACACATGGAAACACTCTCACATTATTTTTGAGTAATGTTTTAATCACAATGATCGTGAAAACAAAATTGTATACAATACACTCATTTATAATTTCCAGTCTCGCTTCCCTCAAATCTGTAACAACTTCGCGTTTAAAATACCACGTTTCCTTTCAGTTTTATAGCCTCATTTTTATTTAAAATCTTTAAGATGAGGAATAAAAACTTATTTAAAATATATATTTCATAAATTAATTTAGAAGCCGATGCTTATGAAATCAGAATAGATATTGCAACTTGCTTTGGGAAATAGCTACATGATGCCTCGCTTTTCAGTAAGGTGTCACGTGGTGACTGGGAACGCGTGCAGTTTCAATCTCACAGAACTATTGTAAAAATGCGTTAAGACAGTGAACAGCCTTTCCCTGCCAAGCATTGGCTCATAACTTGTTGAAAAACCACCCCATTACATGCCCTTTTTGAGAGGCACGTCACAACATGATTTTATATTGGTCTAAATGTCTTCAAACTTACTCGCACGTTTCAATGCCAGCACAAGCTAACCGGTAGTAAGTACAGCAGCGTTAACTTCCATTTGCCGCTTCGTTTTGAACAAGGTACAACTAACAAGTTCGTTTAATAGCGCTCGATGACTCCCCGCGCTCGGTAGGCAACTTCTCCAGCACAGCTGTAGAGTAAGGCAACAAACGATACGGGGCAACAGTTTTTGTAAATTCCCTTACATCACTGGTACCACAGTGATCTAATGTTAGAGCTCCATGGCTAACCCGGATTGGTTAGGTAACTTCCCCAGCATTTCTGTAGATTAAGGCAAGAAGTGTATCTGTAAATTCATTTTACCTCACTGGTACCACAATGATTTTATGTTAAGACTGCATGACTACCTCGGCCTGGTTAAGCAACTTCTCCAGCATAGCTGTAGAGTAAGGCGATACAGGGCTAGTGTATTTGTAAATTCCGGTCACCTCACTGGAGTTGCCAACCCTACTTGTTTTAACTTTTCTTCTAACCAACTGATTTATTAAAGGGAAATCTTCTAATATTTTAATTTGGTTAATAATTGTTTAATATAATAACGAAATTGCTGCTTTGACACTGATATGTTCAAGTCATTTGCTGTTTCTTAATTGTTTATGTGATACGAGCGAGCTGTCTTATGACACCACAACATTCAATGGCATGCTATAGTTGTCCGAATTGGCTCAGCAGCGATGAGGAGATCGAACATTGCTCTGCTAACACCTTATCAAAGAAGATACATTCTTCAAGACTACTGATAATATGAAACAAACGGTGAAATATTCTCAAAACTAGAACTTTGAGGGTGAAATGTGAAATTAAGGGACTGGTTAACACAAAGTAAAAAGCGTGATTCCCATATAAGCATGGCAACATTGGGTAAACCCGCGTTAGAAAAGAACGTATAAAGGCGGCTAAGGGAATCGTTGTTCCAAGGACTTTAAAGACAATGATGTCAGAGACCACCATGTCAGACACGGAAGTAAAAGAGGCCGAAATTCGTCTTTCCGCTTTCATTCCTATACCAATGTTGCATTTGCCTGATATAATCATATCTGAAATAGCGAAAAGGATTACTGATGGTGAAAGCTATTGTTAAACGTGTTACGTGGTCGGAAAGTAATTTGGTTCCACTTGGCGACTTTGCACCAGAATGTGGTTGGGTCTTACAACGTTATGATGGGAAACCGGCAGATTTTGTCCACTTATTTGTGATGAAGTATGTGACTGTTTCAACTTGTGCTTCCTCGAGTTCCTGAACATTTGCTGTGGGACACGCACGTTACTACCTAGTGCTAACCGGGTGCAAGAGTTAAAGGAATTTCAAGCCACATACATGGTCATTATCACTTCATGCCGTGGTATGAACAATACGGCGCTCAGCAGAAGATAGGTTGTTGGCTTCACAAACAAAAACACCCATATTGTGAGTTTATTGATTTTGTTTCACCTATTTTCACTATTCTCAACAAACGAATACTTCCCCAAATTCTCAGCTTGCGCACAAATATAGCTCCGTCTTTGAAACCCCACCTTGAATACTAAATGAAGCCCAATTAGGGGTGGATTACTGAAAACCTAACGGGTTCTTACTTCTGAATCAAAGGTAGATACTTCAAAGCCATTAAACCTAACTGAACAAGTCTGGAATTTTACAGAGAGTAGTCTGTCAGAAATTCTTCAACGAAAAGATTCGAGATGCTAGAGCCCACAAAAATGAAGTCATTTAAATCTATTGTACTGCATTCCCCAACTTGTTGTTAGTAGCGCGGAGACTCTGAGCCTTCCTCGTCAGTTGACTAAATGAGAAACAAACACGCTATGTGCACCGTTACATACTCCAGTTCAATGACAAAGGGAGTAAACAGTGAAGAAGTACCGCCACCACTCACAACATACGTAAGTGGCATTATCAAGCCATGTTCGTCTACTTTCGCTAACACGTACATAGTGCGTACAGAAGCTATTGTATTCCATCAAAAAGTATACACCAACATTTCACAGCAAATGTATGTTTTGAGATACCCTGAATAAAAAACTACTTTTAGAAAAGTTAGTACCTTCCAAAAATGCGCCCCAACATTTAACAAGAAACCCCCACCCCAAGTCACACTCTTCATGGAACATTTTTTGAAATATTTGATTTTCTAAAAAAAACAGCTCTATCGATTTTGTTTGCATAGCAAATAGAATGTATATCTGGAAATAATCTATGAAGTGCTCTTCATTCGGAGGGAATTTCGTGTCATGCTGTATAAGTGGTAAATCTGTTTAAAACACACAAACTATTTCAAATAACTTGTTTCGTGCGTCAACCATTTCCAAAATATCCGTTATTAATTGTTGCTCAATCCTTAACCATTCTCCTAAAGTGCCATCAACATTCAGTTGTTTCTCGCGATGTCATGGAAACAGTATGAACTTTAAGGCAGCATATACCGTCCAGTTGTTAAACATTTGACTATCGCTGTTCTCTATAACGAAATATGTAATGTAGCTGTTTCTGTAAAGGTTTATTGGGATTAAAGTAAAGTAATTAGAAAAACACACATTGTTAAGAATAATTCATATACCCACTAATAAGCGGCAGAGGGTAGAGAACTTCATGTGAATGTCACACATGAGGTTTTTTTAGTTAAACTTCGGTGCCATTTTTAATTGGAACTTTGCGTACACAATGTCACAGTGGAGAATTATTAAGTTAAGGCTAAATAACCGGATCATCCACTCTAGTCCTGCAGAAACTGACCATTCCTCTCCGTTAGGAGCGCTAGTATAACCTTCGCATATGTGTATATTAAGAGTATTTTTGCCACATATCCAGCTGAAAAAGCAGAGGAGTGCACTACCAACTAAGCAAAGCGGTCAGACTTTCCTTCCTCACTTTTAACTTAATCAGGCAATGCTACCACAGTGATCTAATGTTAGGACTCCATTACGTCCCCGGGCTGGTTAGGCAACTTCTCCAGCATAACTGTAGATTAAGGTAACAGGCAATAAGGGACAACTGTTCTGTAAATTCGCTTTACCTCACTGATACCACAGTGATCTAATGTTAGGACTCCATTACGTCCCCGGGCTGGTTAGGCAACTTCTCCAGCATAACTGTAGATTAAGGTAACAGGCAATAAGGGACAACTGTTCTGTAAATTCGCTTTACCTCACTGATACCACAGTGATCTAATGTTAGGACTCCATTACGTCCCCGGGCTGGTTAGGCAACTTCTCCAGCATAACTGTAGATTAAGGTAACAGGCAATAAGGGACAACTGTTCTGTAAATTCGCTTTACCTCACTGATACCACAGTGATCTAATGTTAGGACTCCATTACGTCCCCGGGCTGGTTAGGCAACTTCTCCAGCATAACTGTAGATTAAGGTAACAGGCAATAAGGGACAACTGTTCTGTAAATTCGCTTTACCTCACTGATACCACAGTGATCTAATGTTAGGACTCCATTACGTCCCCGGGCTGGTTAGGCAACTTCTCCAGCATAACTGTAGATTAAGGTAACAGGCAATAAGGGACAACTGTTCTGTAAATTCCCTTACCTCACTGCTACCACAGTGATCTAATGTTAGGACTCCATTACGTCCCCGGGCTGGTTAGGCAACTTCTCCAGCATAACTGTAGATTAAGGTAACAGGCAATAAGGGACAACTGTTCTGTAAATTCGCTTTACCTCACTGATACCACAGTGATCTAATGTTAGGACTCCATTACGTCCCCGGGCTGGTTAGGCAACTTCTCCAGCATAACTGTAGATTAAGGTAACAGGCAATAAGGGACAACTGTTCTGTAAATTCCCTTACCTCACTGATACCACATTGATCTAATGTTAGGACTCCATTACGTCCCCGAGCTGGTTAGGTAACTTCTCCAGCATAACTGTAGATTAAGGTAACAGGCAATAAGGGACAACTGTTTCTGTAAATTCCCTTACCTCACTGATACCACATTGATCTAATGTTAGGACTCCATTAAGTCCCCGGGCTGGTTAGGCAACTTCTCCAGCATAACTGTAGATTAAGGTAACAGGCAATAAGGGACAACTGTTCTGTAAATTCCCTTACCTCACTGATACCACGGTGATCTAATGTTAGGACTCCATTACGTCCCCGGGCTGGTTAGGCAACTTCTCCAGCATAACTGTAGATTAAGGTAACAGGCAATAAGGGACAACTGTTCTGTAAATTCGCTTTACCTCACTGATACCACAGTGATCTAATGTTAGGACTCCATTACGTCCCCGGGCTGGTTAGGCAACTTCTCCAGCATAACTGTAGATTAAGGTAACAGGCAATAAGGGACAACTGTTCTGTAAATTCGCTTTACCTCACTGATACCACAGTGATCTAATGTTAGGACTCCATTACGTCCCCGGGCTGGTTAGGCAACTTCTCCAGCATAACTGTAGATTAAGGTAACAGGCAATAAGGGACAACTGTTCTGTAAATTCGCTTTACCTCACTGATACCACAGTGATCTAATGTTAGGACTCCATTACGTCCCCGGGCTGGTTAGGCAACTTCTCCAGCATAACTGTAGATTAAGGTAACAGGCAATAAGGGACAACTGTTCTGTAAATTCGCTTTACCTCACTGATACCACAGTGATCTAATGTTAGGACTCCATTACGTCCCCGGGCTGGTTAGGCAACTTCTCCAGCATAACTGTAGATTAAGGTAACAGGCAATAAGGGACAACTGTTCTGTAAATTCCCTTACCTCACTGCTACCACAGTGATCTAATGTTAGGACTCCATTACGTCCCCGGGCTGGTTAGGCAACTTCTCCAGCATAACTGTAGATTAAGGTAACAGGCAATAAGGGACAACTGTTCTGTAAATTCGCTTTACCTCACTGATACCACAGTGATCTAATGTTAGGACTCCATTACGTCCCCGGGCTGGTTAGGCAACTTCTCCAGCATAACTGTAGATTAAGGTAACAGGCAATAAGGGACAACTGTTCTGTAAATTCCCTTACCTCACTGATACCACATTGATCTAATGTTAGGACTCCATTACGTCCCCGAGCTGGTTAGGTAACTTCTCCAGCATAACTGTAGATTAAGGTAACAGGCAATAAGGGACAACTGTTTCTGTAAATTCCCTTACCTCACTGATACCACATTGATCTAATGTTAGGACTCCATTACGTCCCCGGGCTGGTTAGGCAACTTCTCCAGCATAACTGTAGATTAAGGTAACAGGCAATAAGGGACAACTGTTCTGTAAATTCCCTTACCTCACTGATACCACGGTGATCTAATGTTAGGACTCCATTACGTCCCCGGGCTGGTTAGGCAACTTCTCCAGCATAACTGTAGATTAAGGTAACAGGCAATAAGGGACAACTGTTCTGTAAATTCCCTTACCTCACTGCTACCACAGTGATCTAATGTTAGGACTCCATTACGTCCCCGGGCTGGTTAGGCAACTTCTCCAGTATAACTGTAGATTAAGGTAACAGGCAATAAGGGACAACTGTTCTGTAAATTCGCTTTACCTCACTGATACCACAGTGATCTAATGTTAGGACTCCATTACGTCCTCGGACTGGTTACACAACTTCTCCAGCATAACTGTAGATTAAGGTAACAGGCAATAAGGGACAACTGTTCTGTAAATTCGCTTTACCGCACTGATACCACAGTGATCTAATGTTAGGACTCCATTACGTCCCCGGGCTGGTTAGGCAACTTCTCCAGCATAACTGTAGATTAAGGTAACAGGCAATAAGGGACAACTGTTCTGTAAATTCGCTTTACCGCACTGATACCACAGTGATCTAATGTTAGGACTCCATTACGTCCCCGGGCTGGTTAGGCAACTTCTCCAGTATAACTGTAGATTAAGGTAACAGGCAATAAGGGACAACTGTTCTGTAAATTCCCTTACCTCACTGATACCACATTGATCTAATGTTAGGACTCCATTACGTCCCCGAGCTGGTTAGGCAACTTCTCCAGCATAACTGTAGATTAAGGTAACAGGCAATAAGGGACAACTGTTCTGTAAATTCGCTTTACCGCACTGATACCACAGTGATCTAATGTTAGGACTCCATTACGTCCCCGGGCTGGCTAGGCAACTTCTCCAGCATAACTGTAGATTAAGGTAACAGGCAATAAGGGACAACTGTTCTGTAAATTCGCTTACCTCACTGATACCACAGTGATCTAATGTTAGGACTCCATGACGTCCCCGGGCTGGTTAGACAACTTCTCCAGCATAACTGTAGATTAAGGTAACAGGCAATAAGGGACAACTGTTCTGTAAATTCCCTTACCTCACTGATACCACGGTGATCTAATGTTAGGACTCCATTACGTCCCCGGGCTGGTTAGGCAACTTCTCCAGCATAACTGTAGATTAAGGTAACAGGCAATAAGGGACAACTGTTCTGTAAATTCCCTTACCTCACTGCTACCACAGTGATCTAATGTTAGGACTCCATTACGTCCCCGGGCTGGTTAGGCAACTTCTCCAGTATAACTGTAGATTAAGGTAACAGGCAATAAGGGACAACTGTTCTGTAAATTCGCTTTACCTCACTGATACCACAGTGATCTAATGTTAGGACTCCATTACGTCCTCGGACTGGTTACACAACTTCTCCAGCATAACTGTAGATTAAGGTAACAGGCAATAAGGGACAACTGTTCTGTAAATTCGCTTTACCGCACTGATACCACAGTGATCTAATGTTAGGACTCCATTACGTCCCCGGGCTGGTTAGGCAACTTCTCCAGCATAACTGTAGATTAAGGTAACAGGCAATAAGGGACAACTGTTCTGTAAATTCGCTTTACCGCACTGATACCACAGTGATCTAATGTTAGGACTCCATTACGTCCCCGGGCTGGTTAGGCAACTTCTCCAGTATAACTGTAGATTAAGGTAACAGGCAATAAGGGACAACTGTTCTGTAAATTCCCTTACCTCACTGATACCACATTGATCTAATGTTAGGACTCCATTACGTCCCCGAGCTGGTTAGGCAACTTCTCCAGCATAACTGTAGATTAAGGTAACAGGCAATAAGGGACAACTGTTCTGTAAATTCGCTTTACCGCACTGATACCACAGTGATCTAATGTTAGGACTCCATTACGTCCCCGGGCTGGCTAGGCAACTTCTCCAGCATAACTGTAGATTAAGGTAACAGGCAATAAGGGACAACTGTTCTGTAAATTCGCTTACCTCACTGATACCACAGTGATCTAATGTTAGGACTCCATGACGTCCCCGGGCTGGTTAGACAACTTCTCCAGCATAACTGTAGATTAAGGTAACAGGCGATGAGGGGAAACTGTTTCTGTAAATTCGCTTTACCTCTCTGATACCACAGTGATCTAATGTTAGGACTCCATGACGTCCCCGGGCTGGTTAGACAACTTCTCCAGCATAACTGTAGATTGAGGTAACAGGCGATGAGGGGAAACTGTTTCTGTAAATTCGCTTTACCTCACTGATACCACAGTGATCTAATGTTAGGACTCCATTACGTCCCCGGGCTGGTTAGGCAACTTCTCCAGCATAACTATAGATTAAGGTAACAGGCAATAAGGGACAACTGTTCTGTAAATTCCCTTACCTCACTGATACCACATTGATCTAATGTTAGGACTCCATTACGTCCCCGAGCTGGTTAGGCAACTTCTCCAGCATAACTGTAGATTAAGGTAACAGGCAATAAGGGACAACTGTTCTGTAAATTCGCTTTACCGCACTGATACCACAGTGATCTAATGTTAGGACTCCATTACGTCCCCGGGCTGGTTAGGCAACTTCTCCAGCATAACTGTAGATTAAGGTAACAGGCAATAAGGGACAACTGTTTCTGTAAATTCCCTTACCTCACTGATACCACATTGATCTAATGTTAGGACTCCATTACGTCCCCGAGCTGGTTAGGCAACTTCTCCAGCATAACTGTAGATTAAGGTAACAGGCAATAAAGGACAACTGTTTCTGTAAATTCCCTTACCTCACTGATACCACATTGATCTAATGTTAGAACTCCATTACGTCCCTGAGCTGGTTAGGCAACTTCTCCAGCTAACTGTAGATTAAGGTAACAGGCAATAAGGGACAACTGTTCTGTAAATTCGCTTTACCGCACTGATACCACAGTGATCTAATGTTAGGACTCCATTACGTCCCCGGGCTGGTTAGGCAACTTCTCCAGCATAACTGTAGATTAAGGTAACAGGCAATAAGGGACAACTGTTTCTGTAAATTCCCTTACCTCACTGATACCACATTGATCTAATGTTAGGACTCCATTACGTCCCCAAGCTGGTTAGGCAACTTCTCCAGCATAACTGTAGATTAAGGTAACAGGCAATAAGGGACAACTGTTCTGTAAATTCGCTTTACCTCACTGATACCACAGTGATCTAATTTTAGGACTCCATTACGTCCCCGGCCTGGTTAGGCAACTATTCCAGTATAACTGTAGATTAAGGTAACAGGCAATAAGGGACAACTGTTCTGTAAATTCGCTTTACCTCACTGATGCCACAGTGATCTAATGTTAGGACTCCATTACGTCCCCGGGCTGGTTAGGCAACTTCTCCAGCATAACTGTAGATTAAGGTAACAGGCAATAAGGGACAACTGTTCTGTAAATTCGCTTTACCTCACTGATACCACAGTGATCTAATGTTAGGACTCCATTACGTCCCCGGTCTTGTTAGGCAACTTCTCCAGCATAACTGTAGATTAAGGTAACAGGCAATAAGGGACAACTGTTCTGTAAATTCCCTTACCTCACTGATACCATATTGATCTAATGTTAGGACTCCATTACGTCCCCGGGCTGGTTAGGCAACTTCTCCAGCATAACTGTAGATTAAGGTAACTGGCAATAAGGGACAACTGTTCTGTAAATTCGCTTTACCTCACTGATACCACAGTGATCTAATGTTAGGACTCCATTACGTCCCCGGGCTGGTTAGGCAACTTCTCCAGTATAACTGTAGATTAAGGTAACAGGCAATAAGGGACAACTGTTCTGTAAATTCGCTTTATCTCACTGATACCACAGTGCTCTAATGTTAGGACTCCATTACGTCCCCGGGCTGGTTAGACAACTTCTCCAGCATAACTGTAGATTAAGGTAACAGGCGATGAGGGACAACTGTTTCTGTAAATTCGCTTTACCTCACTGATACCACAGTGATCTAATGTTAGGACTCCATTACGTCCCCGGGCTGGTTAGGCAACTTCTCCAGCATAACTGTAGATTAAGGTAACAGGCAATAAGGGACAACTGTTCTGTAAATTCGCTTTACCTCACTGATACCACAGTGATCTAATGTTAGGACTCCATGACGTCCCCGGGCTGGTTAGACAACTTCTCCAGCATAACTGTAGATTAAGGTAACAGGCGATGAGGGGAAACTGTTTCTGTAAATTCGCTTTACCTCACTGATACCACAGTGATCTAATGTTAGGACTCCATGACGTCCCCGGGCTGGTTAGACAACTTCTCCAGCATAACTGTAGATTGAGGTAACAGGCGATGAGGGGAAACTGTTTCTGTAAATTCGCTTTACCTCACTGATACCACAGTGATCTAATGTTAGGACTCCATTACGTCCCCGGGCTGGTTAGGCAACTTCTCCAGCATAACTGTAGATTAAGGTAACAGGCAATAAGGGACAACTGTTCTGTAAATTCGCTTTACCTCACTGATACCACAGTGATCTAATGTTAGGACTCCATTACGTCCCCGGGCTGGTTAGGCAACTTCTCCAGCATAACTGTAGATTAAGGTAACAGGCAATAAGGGACAACTGTTCTGTAAATTCGCTTTACCTCACTGATACCACAGTGATCTAATGTTAGGACTCCATTACGTCCTCGGACTGGTTACACAACTTCTCCAGCATAACTGTAGATTAAGGTAACAGGCAATAAGGGACAACTGTTCTGTAAATTCGCTTTACCTCACTGATACCACAGTGATCTAATGTTAGGACTCCATGACGTCCCCGGGCTGGTTAGACAACTTCTCCAGCATAACTGTAGATTAAGGTAACAGGCGATGAGGGGAAACTGTTTCTGTAAATTCGCTTTACCTCACTGATACCACAGTGATCTAATGTAACGCGTTCAATCTTATTGATCTTTCCAACTTTGTCCTACACACGGCTTGAGTGAATGAGTCTTCTTGTTGATTGAAATGACACTGCCATTACAAACTTCGTTGTTAGCTCAAACGATAGTCAGATTTTATGTGGTGTCTTTGTAACTCCAAGCTCTTTGCAGTACCACGAGAACAAACTAACGTGTTGCATTCACATAACTTTCTCTTCTCACCATTCTACATATCCTTTTTTCTAAATCTCATTTTTCTGTCTACTTCTTATAATTCAGATAAACTTGCAAATCACATTTAACCATCTCTGTGGAGTGGAGTCTGTCTCACATTCAAGAGGTCCCGAGTTCGAATCTCGGTTAAGGTGAAATACCGGGGTAAACTTTTCTCCAGGGTTTCCTCTTATCCTGAGAAGATGAATGTTAGATTCTAATTTCTAGGGTCCTCGGGCCCGTTTGAGCATCATTTTAACCATTTCGTTCGTTCACCGTCCGTAATGGCCTACCCAGTTAAAGGAATTTAATTAAAAACAAAAGAAAAAGTTCACATTTACACATTTCGTTGTAGTATACGTAGATAAAGCGATACTCACATTTTCAAAAAATCTGATGTGTTACGCTCACATGACTTTCTCTACTCTTGTACAAACTATTTTTACAAACGCTTATTCTCCATATGCTTCATGTTAATCGAGATGTCAATCTTATTGCTAATTTTCTTGTAGGTGCAAGGGGAATTGCTAGGCTTTAAGCGATAGTCAAATGTTTTAAGAGCTGGTTGCTATGTGGAGCATTCCATTCTCTTTGTATGTTCAGGACATAAAAAAACGAATAACGAATTTGAGAAAAAGTATTGGAGAATTTAAGGGAATAACATGCAATATCTCGAAAATGGTTCACTCAACAACAAACATGTATATGACATAGATTGTGTATTTTAACGCGATCTACATTTTTGTAGTAAAATTTTGTCTATTTCTTATGGTTTACCAGGTATGCAAACGTCGTTCACAATGAAGAATACTGTGACGTACGAGCATTATTGCGTATTTGACCTGGTTGCCCAGATCGGATATTGCGCAAGAGTGGAGGGGATAAACCAGTTCTAGCATAGCGTTACCACGCCGAGTTAGCGTGGTTCAGAGTGAGTCGAGCTGAGTTACTGCTAGAGGCAAGTTGTTAGTGTGTGTGCGCTGTTCATGCGGAAGCATGGCGTCCCCACCGACAGACAAGGAAACAAGGAGGTAATGTAATCCCTTTTCATCAATAAATTCAGTTTGCCATACAGTTAGTTTAGTCATGGATTCCTATAGTAGATAGTCCCTTCCCTCATCCACACCATGTAATAATACTATTACTAAGGATATTCTGATATATTTTCATAATTTCTCTCAGCTGCGTCCCCCGTCTGACCTCGCATAATGTGAAATATTAACTTTAAGATCCTTCGGTACCCGCTCTATCCCTCATTGAGCTAAAATAATAAAGAGGTCACAACAATACTTTTGGAGACATTCCCAGAAAATTCGAGATATACATTTCATTTGTCATTGAAAATATCTAAAACATATGATATTTTAATCAAAATTGTTAGAGCCATTTTTGAGAAAATTAAAATTTTCGAAAAATGTTCCATGTAAAGGGTAATCTGGGGTGGGGGATTTTCCTGCAAACCTTCGTGTCGCATCTCTGGAAGATACTGAACCTAAAAACCAAGTTTGGTGTTTATCCGACTGTTCGTTTCTGAGTTATGCTGTTCACAAACACACACACACACAGACGTTTCCAAAAAGGCTTTTTTTGGATTCAGGAGGTCTCAAAACACGTATTTCCGGTGAAATCTCGGTATCGAATTTTTGGGTGGAATACAATACTTCCCCTACTTACTACACGTAGTAGAGAAAGTAAAAATGCTTTGTTTGGATTCAGGGAGTCTCAAAACGTGTATTTCGTTGAATCTCGTTATTCAGTGTTTGGGTGGAATACAATACTTTCTCTACCTCTTGTAGCTATGTAGTGGAGAAAGTGTATATGCTTTGTTTGGATTCAGGGGGTTTCAAAACGTGTATATCCGGTGAATCTATTACATTTCTGGGTAGAACACAATACTTGCTCTACTTACTGTAACTACGTAGTAGAGAAAGTAGAACGCTTTGTTTGGTTTCAGGGATCTGAAAACAAGTATTTCCGTTCCGAGTATTAATCTCGTTATTCAATTTTTGGGTGAAATACAATACTTTATCTACTTGCTGTAAGTGCGTAGCAGGGAAAGTAAACATTCTTTCTTTGGATTCAGTGGATCTCAAAAAGTTTATTTCCGGTGAATATCATTTTTTTTAATTTTTGGGTGGAGTAGAACATTTCCCCTACTTATTATAGGTAAATAGTAGAGACAGTAAAAAGATGAGTTGTGGAATAGAGAAACAAGCGGCTGCTTGTCGTTACGGCATCTTGCATGCAACCAAATTGGGAAAAATGTAACTCAGACTGTAACTTTAAATAATTTCTGGCCTTGTCACGATGCACGGAAAAATCATACTTCATAAGGACATTATGAAAATAAGAACATATGTTAGTTAATAATGGGTAGAGAAAGCAGTAAATATTGAAAACCAAACCATTTTGATTTAACAATTGCTTGTTATACAATAACATGATGTCTCTAATTCCTAAAAATTAGTTTGTAAACTGCTTATGTTGTAATGGTATTGCTGTTTTCTTTTCACAGTTATTACATTGTTACAGCAAAGTATAAGGGAAATGTATTGGAATGATATTTTGTTTAGCCTGTTACATCCCTTAACCTTCCTTGTAGAGCAGGTATGAGCTAGGATACCTGGCATAACCTCTCGATAAGCACCCCGCTTGCCCCGCTGCCGGTGCAACGGAAAACATTTGCAGACGTCTGTGCCAGTGAGGTAAGGGAATTTACAGCAACAGTTGCCCCTTATCGCTTGTTGCCTTACTCTACAGCTATGCTGGAGAAGTTGCCTCACGAGCCCGGGGTGGTCATGGAGTCCTAACATAGATCACTGTGGTACCAGTGAGGTAAAGGAATTTACAATTACAGTTGCCCCGTATCACTTGTTACCTTACTCTACAGAAATGCTGTAGAAGTTGTCTAACCAGCCTGGGGTGGTCATGGAGTCCTAGCATAGATCACTGTGGTACCAGTGAGGTGAGGGAATTTACAGATATAGTTGCCCCTTATCGCTTGTTATCTTACTCTACAGCTATGCTGGAGAAGTTGTCTAACCAGCCTGGGGTGGTCATGGAGTCCTAGCATAGATCACTGTGGTACCAGTGAGGTGAGGGAATTTACAGATATAGTTGCCCCTTATCGCTTGTTATCTTACTCTACAGCTATGCTGGAGAAGTTGCCTAACCAGCCCGGGGTGGTCGTGGAGTCCTAACATAGATCACTGTAACACCATGAGGTAAGGGAATTTACAGATATAGTTGCCCCTTATCACTTCTTACCTTACTCTACAGAAATGCTGGAGAAGTTGCCTAACCAGCCCGGGGTGGTCATGGAGTCCTAGCATAGATCACTGTGGTACCAGTGAGGTGAGGGAATTTACAGAAACAGTTGCCCCTTATCGCTTGTTATCTTACTCTACAGCTATGCTGGAGAAGTTGCCTAACCAGCCCGGGGTGGTCATGGAGTCCTAACATAGATCACTGATGTACCAGTGAGGTGAGGGAATTTACAGAAACAGTTGCCCCTTATCGCTTGTTATCTTACTCTACAGCTATGCTGGAGAAGTTGCCTAACCAGCCTGGGGTGGTCATGGAGTCCTAGCATAGATCACTGTGGTACCAGTGAGGTGAGGGAATTTACAGAAACAGTTGCCCCTTATCGCTTGTTATCTTACTCTACAGCTATGCTGGAGAAGTTGCCTAACCAGCCTGGGGTGGTCATGGAGTCCTAGCATAGATCACTGTGGTACCAGTGAGGTGAGGGAATTTACAGATATAGTTGCCCCTTATCGCTTGTTATCTTACTCTACAGCTATGCTGGAGAAGTTGTCTAACCAGCCTGGGGTGGTCATGGAGTCCTAGCATAGATCACTGTGGTGCCAGTGAGGTGAGGGAATTTACAGATATAGTTGCCCCTTATCGCTTGTTATCTTACTCTACAGCTATGCTGGAGAAGTTGCCTAACCAGCCCGGGGTGGTCGTGGAGTCCTAACATAGATCACTGTGGTACCAGTGAGGTGAGGGAATTTACAGAAACAGTTGCCCCTTATCGCTTGTTATCTTACTCTACAGCTATGCTGGAGAAGTTGCCTAACCAGCCCGGGGTGGTCATGGAGTCCTAACATACATCACTGTGGTACCAGTGAGGTGACAGTCGTGCAGTAGCTGGTGTGCCGAGAGGTTCTTCGCTGTGTGCGAGTGTGGCTAGTAGTTCAACCGGTCGGTGTGTTTATATTTTACTCTACGCCGTTCCTTGGTCTAGTTTGCTATAATATGCATAGCTTCGTCTGGGTTTTCGTAACCGTATATATACGTGTAAGACATGGATGATCATCCTACAACTCTGGTCGTTAGTTTTGTGGAACGAGATATCATTTTATCGACGGCTTATGAGATACATGAATGGATTTGGGAGAGGACGATGTCACCGGATTACAAGTTAATGATATTACTAGACAAATCTTCATTAAATGCAAAACGCCAGACATTGTGGAGAAGGTTCTGAAACAGCCAAATGGAGAAGTTAGTTTTGTATTGTCAAATGGACAACGGACTAAGGTGATACTCGATGTAGCCGGTTTTGGAAGACGGGTAGTCAAAGTGTATAATTTGCCATTGAGTTTTTCCAACCAGAAGATAAATATGGCACTGTGCTGCAGGTGAGTGACGATATTTGGAATCCCTCTTATCGCTACAAAGTCACAAATGGAGTACGTACTGTTCATATGTTATTGAAAACCATCGTTTCTAAATGTCGGGGGTTATTCCGCTTTTGTGAGTTATACAGACAACCTATTACGTGTGCCATATGCCATAGGGCCGGTCATCTGCGTAATCAGTGCCCCAGGAGACCAATGCCGCGAATGCCAAATGCTGAAAAGGATACGCCCACTTGGGCGAAATTGCTTGCTGGTACGCTTCCAAAACAACGGATGCCGTTACCAGAACAGGTAACGGCGGCAGAAACTGACTCTGGTCTACAGTCGCTTAATGTGGAGACAGTGGCTGATCGGCAGTATAGCCGCGATGTCACCTTTGAAGAACGTATGAAGAGTGATGACGTCACAGGTGTAGCTCACGACAGTTCTTGTGATTTGCAGGAAAACCTAAGCTAAGCAGTCGTCGTAGATGGTCAACCTTGGTCCGACGACAACAATATGGAAATTCAGACTGTCTTAGAGGCAGTGGAGACTAGTGCGACTTGCAAGGACACGTTTTCAGTAAGGGAAGTGGTGGAGTCGGCAGAAACAGGTGTCAGCATGCCGGAAGAGGTTGCATCAGCAGCTACTTCTTCCATGGCGGAGGATGTGCGGATAGATGACTCGTTAGCTGAGAATACCGTCACCACTACGCCATCTGTTTATGAGGTTATACTTAGCCAACGTGATCCTCGATTAGAAAAACGCAAAAAGAGTGCGTCGTCGCCGACAAGACAGTCCAAAAAACCGAGTAAGCCGGTGAATAAGTAATCCTCCTCGTTTATATGGTGTTGATACTACAAACCTTGGCGACCGTGAACGTAATTGTCTCAGGAGTAGAGCCAAGCAAACTTTGTTAAGAGATTTTGTGTACGATAATGACATTGATATTCTGTTTTTGCAGGAGAATAATGAACACAAGCTAGATTTCTTTGGACCGCAATATAATTACATTTCCAATGTTGGGGATTCCCAGCGTGGTACAGGGATTGTTTACCGCTCGTCTTATGGTATTCGATTAGCGAAGAGGCATGTGAGTGGTAGGATTACATTTTTATTATTAGAGGACAGCATATTCTTCTGGTGAATCTATATTTACCCTCGGGGTCAAACAGAAGGAAGGAACGCGAAGCTTTCCTCACCTCGGAACTGCCGTTCTTTTTGCGGCATAAATACGATAAACTACTTCTAGGTGGGGACTTTAATTGTGTCATCAGTGCTAAGGACCAGACAGGCCAATATTTTCCGTCACCTGCTTTAGCCCGAGTGTGCCAAGCCTTGGAATTATGGGACGCATGGGAACATTTGTATGCCAATTTGGTTGAATATACGTTTCATCGCTATAATAGTGCTTCGAGAATAGATCGATTTTACGTGAGTAAATCGATGCGGCAGATGGTACGGACCATGCAAGTTCAACTGGTACCCTTTAGTGATCATCATTCCTTGATCATGAAAATAGCGCACACTGCGAGGAGACCCACGATGGGGAGGGGCGTTTGGAAACTTAATAATACGCTGCTTCAAGATCCAGTAATTTCCGAGAAGTTCTCCCATATGTGGGCGAGATGGGCAAAAACAGCTCAATGTCGAACCCCCAATAAACTGAATCAATGGTTATATACTTTTAAACCGGCTATACGCAACTTTTACAAAGGGGAAGGTATAGTACAGTCTAAGAACAGAGGCAACTGTTGCACTATTATTACGATTTGTTAAATCACTTATATGACCTACAACGCCATGGACAGGACGTGACCAATCACTTTTCTGCAATAAAAAGGAGAATGTGTTGTCTTCAGGAGGAGATTTATTATGGTGCACAACTGCGTTCCGGCGACCCTTCGCAGTACGAGAAGAGAAAAGCTCGCTTTTTCATCTAGCGTCTGAAAAACGTCGTGGTGAGCGGAAATACATCTCCTACTTGCGCGCTTCCACAGGGGATTTCTTAGCAACAACGCGCGACATACTTCAAGAGGCCTATCAACACTTTTCTAATAAATTCGGAGCAGTTGAAGTTGATGTCTCTGCGCAGCAAGATGTTTATCGTCATATAACACAACAGATATCGCCAGCTGCCAATACCGTTTTAAATCAGGAGATTACGTCTGAGGAATTGTGGGCTTCTTTAGCCTCAGCCAGTCTGGACCCGGCGCCTGGACCTGATGGACTCAGCTATCGATTTTACAAAGCCAACTGGAAGATCCTTAAAGATATCTTACTCGACGTCATGTTGGAGGTACAGCGTCATACAGGCACCTTAACGGGGTTTAATGAAGGTATCATTGTGTTGATTCCTAAACAGACGGTTACGACGGAACTAAAATCGTTTCGGCCTATTACGCTTTTGAATGCGGATTACAAGTTGTTCACAAAGATCTTGGCTAACAGTTTGAGGCCCTATCTGCCTGACATCATTGGACCTGGACAAACGTGCGGTATACCGGAGAGGAAGGTCACACATATTCTAATGAAGTTACGAGATGTCATTATCGCTGGTGAACGGAATCCCAACATGGTGGCAGCCTTTTTGGATTTGGATTTCACGGCCGCCTTTGATAGGATTAACCACGATTATCTATGGGGTGTTTTGAAGAGTTTTGGATTTTCACAGCCATTTCAAAGCCTTCTACAATCTCTTTATCGAGATGCGCACTCCCGAGTTCAAATTAATGGTTTTCTTACGCGACCAGTACTTATAGCACAGTCGATACGGCAGGGATGTCCCCTCTCTATGATGTTGTATACTTTGTGCGTTGAACCGCTGATTAGAGGCATGGCGACTTTACTTTCTCATTCCAATAATCCGTTCAATTGTGAAAGAATTTTGGCTTATGCTGATGATGTCAGCTTGATTCTCGCTTATGCTGTTGATCCTGACATACTGGCGCCGCTATTAACGATATACCAGGATGCCTCTGGAGCTTTGATAAATTATGGTAAGTCACAATTATTACCGTTGAATAGCTGGCCAACGGAAACTGCTCGATTTACTTGTAGCAGATCAGTGAAGATATTGGGCGTTATTTTTACCTCCAGGATGGAAGGGTTAATAGCGCAGAATTGGAAGCGACTTGTGCCTATGTGCATTTCTCTTATGACCTCGCAGTTGACACGGAATTTAAACTTTGTGCAAAAAATCTGGCATGTTAACACCTTTGTGCTCGCGAAACTCTGGTATGTGGCCCAGGTGATACCGATGTTACCACAATATTCCCAGCACCTAGAAAGAGCGCTTGGCTACTACGTTTGGAAAAATCTCTTTTATAAAGTAGCCCGACCACAATTACGCAGAGCAATTACGGAGGGTGGTTGGAATCTTATTGATGTGCATATTAAATGACGGGCTTTGTTGCTCCATTCTATATTGAGTACTCTCCACAGACACGGTGCCTGCCAATCAGGTTATGGACATGGTTGGGACAGTTGTCGGACTCTTCAAACACGTTCTGACAGACTACCAGTGATAGATACGTCGAGCAGTATTCCCACCACGTTGCTGAGAGTGCCTGCAATAGAACAGAAATACCCTAATTACCACGGAAAATGTTGCTTATAAACTATATACCGTTGGAGTGGAAGGTTTCTTTTTATTTCATCAATGAATTAATACCCACTGAGTCATAGCGATAAAAACATAATTTATCCTCGGCACTTTGGTGTAAGCGTTGTGGTAGGGTGGACACTCAACCTGTGTTAGTATCAGGGACATGTGGAATTGGACCAAGAAACATATAGGTCATTTAATCGGCAGCTGTTTGGAACATCTGTCCTATTAGCTTGGGAGTTTCAGAAGGGAGGTACCGAAATTACACAGGTGTGGTTAACATTGGCACTCTATCATTACTGTTTGCACGAAGAATTCCCATCTCTCCTCACTTTCCAAAAATGGCTTCGCGACAACCCCGGATATGGAACGTATTAAATTTGCAGTTGGATTTCACGCTATAATAAGAAAAGAATAAAATAAAAATTAAAAAAACATGTGAACTCACTGTATAAATTTAAAAAAATATAATAAAAAAAGGTAAGGCAATTTACAGAAACAGTTGCCCCTTATCGCTTGTTGCCTTACTCTACAGCTATGCTGGAGAAGTTGCCTAACCAGCCCGGGGTGGTCATGGAGACCTAACATAGATCACTGTGACACCATGAGGTGAAACAAATGTACAGCTAGAGTTGCCCCTTATCGCTTGTTGCCTTACTGTACAGGTTTTTCTGCTTAATATTGTGGAGCTGTGACTGTTATGTGTCTAATCAATCACGCAGTTTCATGCAACCAAGGGATGAACTCCAATTGTTAGCTTGATACGAATCAAGTCGTCCCTTGATGCGCAGCTGTTCTATCATAATGAATACCCAAGCCTTTGCATGAGGCATTCAGTAACTGGACGACGTTGTTTTAACTTTTTGTGCGCGGCTGCCAAGTGTACTAGATGGTGAAGAAGTCGATTACTTTCATATGAGTTTCAGTTATTGCTCATGAGATAAATCTTTTCAAAAGTATTCTCTAACCTACGAAACATTTTCAGCGAATATTTCGCAAATTGTCAGCATGTAAAATTCAAAAGGAGCTATTCTCTCCGTTCGACAAGTTAAAATGTCCAACGTAGTATGATATCAAGAGTCACTTTTGAAGAGATAACATCAAATAAAATATTCCGTGGTTTGTGGTGGGGGGTCTTTAGAAAATGTTTGTCTCACATCCTTAAGTATTGCGTTAACCAAGTACGAAATGTTTATTTAACAGATTTTTCGTTTCATGTTTGGAGAGATTCAGGCCACATGAAAACATACAAGTATTTCACTGCCTTCTCAACATTTTCCTGATCGGAACTGTACCAGTTTGAGGAGAGCGGTGTATCAAGAAAGAGCAAGTTGGTATTACTGTAACAGGAAATGTATGAAATCGATACAAATGTGTATCGGCATGTGTTGTTGTTCCCATGTCAACGTCTGGTGGTCATTAGCACTATCGACGTTACTGCGCCTCTTTCACGAGTTACAACGAGCACAATGCTGACTTTTCCTTGAGAATGTCATGTGATGTTGCTGCACAGAAAATATGTGTACAAGTAGGACAAATGCCGCAGATATTTGCTTCCAAACAATGCACACGGTGACTTTCACTGGTTGCCAAGGCAAAACCTGGACGGTTTCTCCCATACCAGCAATTTGAGGTAGACTTAGGAGCTGAGAGTGTCGGGCAGATGGAGCAGGTATTCCTTCTCGAATCTGCCATACCGCCTCACGTGGGTCATCAAGCTTGCATTCGTCAGAGACCTCTGTCGGCCGGTTCCCTGTTTATACGAGGCGTGTTTTTAAAGTAAATACCGATAATTTTTTAAAACCTAACACAACATTAATAGGTTATCCTTACTGCCGTTATACCAGCACTTGTCTTCGTCAAAGAATGGTGCCGCCTGTGATGAAAGTCAAGTCTGCACTTCTTGTTTCACGTCATCGTTGTTCACAGGTTTCCACCAAGGAGTTTCTTGATATGAAAATGGCTTGGTGCCAAATCCGGACTGTAGGGAGATCAGATCCTGAGTTTGTGTGGCCGGGCATTGTCACTCATTACTGTTTGCTGACGTAACATTTCTCGGATTCAAAAAGCGAATCACTGACCTGTTTTCACAGTTCGCTGGTCGTTCGATTGTTTTCAACACTTCCAAACGCTCTAACAACAAGAAAACACAGTGACGATCGGTCTGGCTTTCTAATCAATCGAGGAAGTGATCGCGCACGCTGAAAATCGCGACTACAGCGCTGCAGTGGCAAAATATTAAAACGGTACTTACTTTAAAAATCTGATGTGATACATTCACATTACTTTTTCTGCCCTCTATCGTTTATTATTGGGGTACAAATTATTTTGCTATCTTATACATTTTATTCCAGATAAACCTTTACAGAAACAGCTACATTACACATTTCGTTATAGAGAACAGCGATAGTCAAATGTTTAACAACTGAACGCTATATGCTGGCATACTGTTTCCATGACATCGCGAGAAACAAGTGAACGTTGGAAAGCAGAATGACCAAGAAATGAACAATTCTAACCTTTAATAACGGATATCTCACAAACGGCTTATGCCACAAAAAAACGTATTTTAAATAAATCGTGTTTTAAAGATATCTACTTTTTTGTGTAGTATGTTTTCATCTATGCTTAATATTTATCAGATATACAAGATGAGGCAGTATTTTAATACCTGAATAATGTCAATTGTATTTCATATAAAAGTAAATTCAATAACAGCCCGCCTTGAAACAATATGTATATAATAATTACTTAAATTGTGCGTAACAGTCATTGCAAATTGCTTATTTTTATTGTAAACATATTTTATTAATGTTATGTGAATACATTACATACTCTAATAAAGCAAGAACTGTGAGAATAATAAGTTTTAGGTTGCTAACAATGAGTAATAATGAGGTAATTGTGGCAATAATGTGTTTAGAGTTTGAAATGTACTGGTCATGATTAGAGCGATGCTGAGCCAATCAACAGCAAAGAAAAGTTTTAAGTTAAATGCAGGTATTCTATTGTACTAGAATTAGCGAATCAGAGACTTGCTATACCGAAGCTTAAGGATTTTAACCGTTAAGGTTACTCAGTTGCTGGCGAGACTTGATAGAGTACAGATGGGAAAATGTGTTCTCTACGAGTGATTAGTAAAAACAGATGTACCCGCTAAGTGAATGTATAAAAGTTTCTCACAGTTCTTTAAAAGTGTAGTGGTTTATAAATATGTGCAAGAATTTAAATAAAAGAAGTTAATTTAAAAGTTTAATTCTGTGATGTCTACAATAATTGTCATACCGCGTCCTACCCAAGATACATGACTGTAAAGTAAGACTGACGCAGCCGAGGCAAATTTAAACAGTAATATTACGTAAGCATAAAAATTCAAACCGACACCCAAAGTGTGTTATAAACTACATAAAGCAACTATTATTACATAAAACAATTCTTCAAGTTTAGTAAATATATTACGCAACAACAGCAGCAAATCATCTTCAAGTTGGCTTCCAAGCGTGTAGCTAACAACAACAACAACAACAGTAGAAGAAAACAACTACTAAAAGTTGGCTCCCAATTGCAGGGCAGATAAAATAGTTTACGTGATTCATTACGAACCAACAAAAATATACTTCTTCAAAGATTGTACAAAATTCCTTCCGAATGAAGAGGACTTCATAGGCTATTCCCAGAAAATTCAAGATATGCATTTTATTTTTTATGTAAATATGTTTCATATTTGGTATTTTAATCGAAATCATTAGAGCCATTTTTAGAAAATAAAAAAAAATCGAAAAATGCTCCAAGTAAAGGATAGTTTGAGACGTGGGGATTTTGTTGAAAATCTTTGTGTCGCTTTTTTGGAAGATATTGAACCTAAATGCCAAGTTTGGTATTTATCCAACTTTTGATTTTTGAGTTATGCCGTTCACAGGCACACACAGACCTTTTTCTAAAAATGCTTTTATTGGATTCAGGGGCATCAAAACATGTATTTCCAGTGAAATCTCGGTATTGAATGCAATACTTACTATACGTAGTGGAGAAAGTAAAACTACGCCTGAGGAAACAGAAGACAAAGTAACTGTTATGTAAGAGAGTGACCTGGGAGTGAGGAATCTTCTGTGCAATTGTTTCACCAGGCCATGCAACTTGGGCATGTCTGAAATATCTGATATTTCTGTAAGTGTGAGAGAGAGCATTTTCACGCGCGCTTCTTTATAAAAGAAAAGCACAACAACAATTTTATAAAGAAAACGTGAAAATAAATCACACAACAAACCTGATAACCATCATGGTTTATCTACCGGTTCCATTATCACAACCATATTTTATACATTTCTATATATTCATAACAATGACAAAGGAAACCTTGAACTTAATGTAATATCCTTCCTCTACCTGACAGAAGGGAGCATTGTATTCAACACCAAGTTTTCACTGGAAATACATGTTTTGAGACCCCTGTTCCCATAACTGGAAGAGCACAGTTAAGTATCAAGTGGCATGAATATTTTCAAAACACCCCACCACTCTGAACTACGCTACAAGTAAAAAATGTTTCCTTATTTTTCATTTTCTAAAAATTAAATTAAAATTACTAGGTAGAGAAGGTATTACATTCCACCGAAAAGTTCGATACCAATATTTCACCGGAATATATATCTTTCGAACCTCCCTGAACAAAAAAGAAAGCATTTTTTAGAAAGATGTCCGTGTGAACAGCATAACTCAAAAACGAAGAGTCGGTTAAATACCAAACTTGGCAGTATCTTCCAAAAAAGATTTTCAAGAAAATCGCCCCCCTCACAAACTAGGCCTGGCATGCAAGATTTTTCGAAGTTTTTCATTTTCTAAAACACGACTCTAATGATTTTGATTAAAATACCATATATTAAAGATATTTACATGACAAATAAAATGTGTATCTTGAATTTTCTTGGAATAGCCTGTGAAGTCCTCTTCATTCGAAATGATTTGTATAACTGGTAAACACTAAATGATAGACGAAAACAAACTGCATATAAAATGTAGATCTCTTTAAAACACTAACTTCAAATAACTTTTTGTAGCATCAGCTATTTCCGAGATATTCCTTATTTAATAGTTTAAATTGTTAATATTTTGCCATTGTTTTAAAGTCTGTCAACATTCAGTTGTTTCTCGCGATGTCATGGAAACAGTATGGAATTTTAAAACCAGCATATAGCGTCCAGTTGTTAAACTTTGACTATCGTTGTTCTCTTTGTATTTATAACGAAATGTGTAATGTAGCTGTTTCTGGAAAGGTTTATCTCAATTAAAATGCAGTAGATAAAAAAGTAACCTTTCATAAGAATAGTTTGTATACACGTAATAAGCTATAGATGGTAAAGAAAGTAATGTGAATGTAACACATCAGAATTTTTTAAAAAATTGCATAATCTTACACCAAACTTTACTACATAAGAATGTATATTTCTTTATGTAAAATAAATTGTCATTAACCGTTTCTGAGGTATTCGTTTGCAAGTGGCAAGTGTGACTGCATGAACCGGAACGCACTAGTTTTGTGCCGTGATGTAAAAATACCTGGCCATTTCCATAAAACAAGTGACGCATGCACAGCCATCAAATAAAACATGAGAGGGCGTCTGTCCTGTTGAAGACGACGAGGACGCCATTAACAATTAATGTGCGAGGCGTAGCACAGACTTGCTTATGCCACACTCTCTTCTCCTACATTCCCACCATGCTATGCAAACCAAAACTTTATTACACTCCACCAAAAAAATCGATACCGAGATTTCACCGGAAATACATGTTTTGAGACCCCTCAATACAAAAACAATCTTTACAAAAAGGTCGGCGTGTGTATCTCTAAACAGCATAACCTGAAAATGAAAAGTCGGATAAATACCAAACATGCTATTTAGCTTCAATACCTTCTAAAGATGCGACATGAACATTTTCAAGAAAATCTCCCACCTTCCCTTACATGGAAGATTTTTCGAATTTTTGTATTTTATAGAAAATGGCTCTAACAATTATAATTAAAATACCATATAATTATTATATTTACATGACAAATAAAATATACATGTTAAATTTTCTGGGAACACCCTTGAAGTCCTCTTCATTCGGAAGGAATGTTGCATAAGTGTTAAACGTTAAGCGATATACGAAAACAATACATTTACATCTCTTTAAAACACACAATTTATTTCAAATAAAATGTTTGTGGCATCAGGCTATTTCGAAATATCCGTTATTAATGGTTCGAATTGTTCAATACTTCGTCATTCTTAAGTGCTGTCAACATTCAGTTGTTTCTCGCGATGTCATGGAAACAGTATGGAATTTTAAGGCAGCATATAGCGACGTTTATTTGGATTAAAATGTATTAAATAGAAAAATAAGCTTTAGTAGGAATACTTGGTATACTGACTAATAAGCGATATAGAGAAGAAAAGGTCATATGAATGTAATGCAGCAAACTTTTTCCACCATATACTTAATTTTAATCGAGATAAACGTTTGCAAAAACAGCTACATTGCACATTTCGTTATAAAGAACAGCGATAGTCAAATGTTTAACACCTGGGCGCTATATGCTGCCTTAAAATTCCATACTGTTTCCATGACATCGCGAGAAACAACTGAATGTTGACAGACTTTAAGAGAATGGCTAAGAATAATCCGAAACATTAACAACGGATATCTCGGAAATAGCTAATCGCAGAAAAAAGTTATTTGAAATAAATGTTGGTGCTAAAGAGATGTATGTTTTTTGTGTGGGAAAAGACGCGTTATACCAAGAAACCATCAAGCTACTCTTCATCGTATATTTTATTTGTGCAGAGATTCCGAAAAGACTTCAATACAACGCTATACAATTATTTAACTAGCTTCTATCATATAGAAAGCGTTGTTGTTTGTAACGTTCCCCATACATGGCTTCAAGCAAAGACTGGATGAGGGACCTACAGCTTTTACTGCGAACCACGTGGGGCCTCACATGAAGAAGACACGAGTGACCCCAGACGTTCAAAACGAAACCACTGCGCCCCTCATATAAAAAGTTGACGTTGGCTACACTGAGACTTCCAATGCAGAAAAGGACTTCATTTCTCTTGCTGGAGTTAATTCAGTTTTCTATATAAACTTTTGGGATATACACATTTCAAGGGAAATACATGTTTTGATGTCCATGAATCCAATAAAATCATTTTTAGAAAAATATCCGTGTGTGTATCTGTGAGCAACATAAGTGACAAATGAAAAGTCGGCTAAATACCAACCTTGATATTTAATTTGAGCATCTTCTAAAGATGGAACACGAAGATTTGTATTAATACACCACGTGTTTAAGGTGACTTCTCTCTGAAGGTAAACACTTCCTGTCTCCTTAACTTTCTTTCGTCTTGTTATCAATTTTCAGATAACTGACTCCGCAATCGAGTTCGACCGCCTTAGCTTCTTCGTGTGAGAGGGAAGCGACGGTACCAACGTAACATAGACAAATAACCTTTCATGACAACAGTTTGTAGAGGAGTGGGTAGTGAAAGTCATGTGAATGAGACACATTGAATTCTCAACACAATAATAATTGGGAATAAACGTTGTTGGGCTATGTCTAGGACACCTCCGCGGCATTTGTCAGTGTCCAGGGCGACCAAGGAGACCTACTGAACTTGCGGGAGCGGTATTTTGGCTTTTAGATGTGTCTAGCCCGCATACGCTAAGCGGACTCGGAGAATGTTTAAATTCCATTTCCTAGAGAAACTAAAAACAATCTTTTCGTGTAATAACGTCACCATGGTAATGAATAACAAGCGTGTATCGCAACAAGGGAAAACTCGTCAAAGTTGGCACACCCCAAACAATTTTATTGTGTAATTTCGTGATATTTACGGAAATGTGTGTGAGTATTTCCAACCTCCTTAAACCCACTGACAATGTTCCGACTTCTGGAAATGTTGCAAGCACCTTGGTGGTGAACGTAGACGTTCGTTTGACCGTTGCATCTTCTCTTTGGGTATTTAAGATCACACAGTTTTCCATTAAACAAACACAAACCCTAACATGAGGGTGAATATGAACCTTCCCCAACGTTTTGGAAATGACACAGTTTGCATAGGCGCAAACGACATACTTTTGGGGAGGGGCAGGAATATGAAATAAAATCGGGTATTTACAACATTTACTAAAGCAAAAGATATTTCATTATAGTATAGTACACGTGCTTTCAACTGTGTGAAAATTAAATAAATGGTTCATTGAACAACAATAATGTTGACTCTCACCTTACTGTCGAAAGAATGCGGGAGGTCTGTGGTTCAACTACCGCCAAGACCGCGCTCCCTGACTGAGGTTTTATACACATTTTCCTATAACTACAAATGCCGGAGAAACACCCTAAACGTTTCCTTCTCAACTTGTCATGTATACCAACTTAATCTCTAGTCTGCTACATTTACATGACTTTCTATACCGCGCTATCGCTTATTACTGGGTGTACAAACTACTGTTACGAAAGTTTATTTTCCTGTCTACTTCATTTTAACCGAGATAAACCTTTACAGAAACAGCTACATTACACATTTCGTTATAGAGAACAGCGATAGTCAAATGTTTAACAACTGGACGCTATATGCTGGCCTTAAAATTCCATACTGTTTCCATGACATCGTGAGAAACAACTGAAAATCAACAGGACTTTAAAAGAATGGCTAAGTATTGAACAATTCGAACAATTAATAACAGAAATCTCAGAAATGACTTATGCCACAAAACAATTATTTGAAATAAATTCTATGTTTTACAAAGATCTACAATTTTTGTGTAGTCCGTTTTCGTCTATCGCTTAACGTTTACAAGTTATACAAGATTATACAAAATTCCTTCCGAATGAAGAGGACTTCACAAGCTATTCCCAGAAAATTCAAGATACACATTTTATTTGTCATGTAAATATCTTTAATATTTTAATCCAAATCCTTAGAATAAATTTTCAGAAAATAAAAAAAATTTGAAAAATGTTGAATGTAAAGGGTATTTTGGGGTGGGGAAATTATTTGAAAATGTTGGTGTCGCATCTTTGGGAGGTACTGAACTGGTATTTATCCTACATTTCCTTTTTGACTTATTGCGTTCACAGTCTCACACATGCACGGCCATCTCTACTACGTATAGTAAGCACGGGAAGTATTGTATTCCACCTAAAAATTCGATACCGAGATTTCACCGGAAATACATGTTTTGAGGCCCCTGATTAAAAAAAACATTTTTAGAGAAAAGGTCCGTGTGAACAGGCATAACCCAAAAAACGAAAAGTCGCATAAATATCAAACTTTGCATTTAGGTTGAATGCCTCCCAAAGATGCGAGACGAAGATTTTCAAGAAAATCACCTCATACCAAACTACTCTTTACATGCAAGGTTTTTTGAAATCTTTGATTTTCTAAAAAAAATCCTCTAACGATTTTGAATAAAGTATCATATATTAAAGATATTTACATGACAAATAAAATGTATATCTTGAATTTTCTGGGAATAGCCTGTGAAGTCCTCTTCATTCGAAAGGAAGTTTGTACAATCTTGTATAACTTGTATAAACGTTAAGCGATAGACGAAAAGGTACTACACAAAAATGTAGATGTCTTTAAAATACACAATTTATTTCAAATAACTCTTTTTTGAGGCGTAAGCCATTTCTGAAACATGCATTATTCAAAGTTCGAATTGTTCGTTTGTTTGATCATTCTCTTGAAGTCGTGTCAACATTCAATTGTTTCTCGCGATGTCATGGCCAGCGTTCAGTTGTTAAACATTTGACTATCGCTGTTCTCTATAACGTAATGTAGCTGTTTCTGCAAACGTTTATCTCCATTAAAATGTAGTAGATAAAAAAATATTTTATGTGTTACATTCACATGACCTTTTATACCGTATATCGCTTATTTTTCTGTTTACTACATTTTGATCCAAATAAATCTTTACAGAAACAGCTACATTACACATTTCGTTATAGAGAACAGCGATAGTCAAATGTTTAACAACTGAACGCTATTTGCTGGTTTTAAAATTCCATATTGTTTCCATGTCATCGCGAGAAACAACTGAATGTTGACACGACTTTAAGAGAATGACAAGTGTTGGACAATTCGAACCTTTAATAACGGATATCTCAGAGACAGCTTATGCCACAAAAAACTTATTTTAAGTAAATTGTGTGTTTTAAAGAGAACTACTTTTTTGTGTGGTACATTTTCATCTATCGCTTAACGTTTATACAAGTTATACAAGATTATACAAAATTCTTTCCGAATGAAGAGGACTTCGTAGGCTGTTGCCGGAAAACTAAGAAATAACATTTATTTGTCATGTAAATATGTTTCATATATCGTATTTTAACCAAAATCGTTACAGCCATTTTTTAGAAAATCGAAATTTTCGAAAAATGTTCTACGTAAAGGGTGGTTGGGGTGGGGAATGTTCTTGAAAATCTTCGTGTCATATCAAGTTTGGTATTTGACCGACTTTTTGTGTATGAGTTATGCTGTTCACAGCCAAAAACACGGACATGTTTCCAAAAATGCTTTATTTGGACTCCAGAGGCCTCGAAACATGTATTTCCGTTGAAATCTCGGTATCGAATTTTTGGGTGGAATGCAATGGGGAAAGTAATAAGCTATAGTAAGAATACAGGCATTAACAGACGATGAAGAGTAGAGAAAGTCGTGTGAATGTAGCACATCTCGATATCGATGTTACTGTGTGCAGGACGTGTCAACACTTGTGTGCTCGGTTGCGTCACCATTGCTTTTGTTTAACAGTAATTGAGCTCTGCATTTTAACTCCGCTCTATTTAAACATGTTTTGTTTGCTTGATGAGAGATCTTACAATTTTTGGGGGGCAGCAGACCCCTTCACTAAAATTGTATGATGCTCCTGGCTTTCTAAGTTAAGGGGGCGTTGAGAAAAGAAATCTGTGTTGCACTCATAAGACTTTCTCTACTCTTGCACAAACGCTACTTCATGTTAATCGAGATAAACATTTGCAGAAACCATCTTATTGCTGATCTTCTTGTAGATGCTGCAATGGGAATATGGTAGGTTTTAAGCGACAGTCAAATGTTTTAAGAGCTGGTTGCTATGTGCAGGATTCCATTCTCTGTGTATGTCCAGGATATAAAAAAAATAAATAACGAATTCCCATTTGAGAAAAAGGTATTCAAATAAATAACAAGGAATATCTCGGAAATGGTTCACTCCACAAAAAAAAATGCGTATCGCATAAATTGTATGTTTTAACGAGATCTACATTTTTTGTGTAGTAAAAATTTGTTTATCTCCTACGATTTACCAGTTATGTGAAAGTCATTCAGAATGAAGAGGACTTTTGGGGACATTCTCAGAAAATTCAAGATATATACAGAATGTATCTTTATTGGTGGCATATATTTGGGGGACGTGTTCCTGACATCAAAACACTAAAAAAGTACACAGGTACATGGGTCTGAAAATCAACCGTTTCGTTGTTATAGGTCAAAGAAGATGTATTCCATGAGTGAACAACGGAATGCACTACACGTATGGCCGTGCAGACGGCAATGCAGCACGAGCACGTGAACTTTATGCAGAAAGGTACCGTGACAGGCAGTTACTGTGAGCAAAAACATTCGCACGAATTCACCAACGCTTGAGAGAGAATGGCGTATTTGAGAGGAGTACTAGGGATGTTGGGAGACCAAGAGCGGCACGAGGCATTGAGCTTGAAGAACGAGTTCTTTGTGCTGTGGAGCACACCCATCACAAAGTACAAGACGTATGGCTGTAAGGGAAAGAGTTAGTCATACGACTATCTGGAGAATTCTGCATGAAAACCTTCTGTACCCGTATCACCTTCAACGTGTGCAAGGATTAAAAGAGGCGGACTTTGAGCCAAGAAGACGCATGTTACAGCAGTGCGCTGTGTTCATCAATTTCCTAGCCTGTATCTTATTCACGGATGAAGCTGGTTTTACTCGCGACGGCATCTTCAAATTTCATAACACTCATAACTGGGCATTTGAAAATCCTAATGAAGTACGACAGGACAGAGGTTCTCTCTCAACGTCTGGGGTGCAATCATTCATGATCACCTTATTGGTCCCTACTTCTTCCCTGCGCGTCTGAATGGACAAACCTATCTCCAGTTTCTCAGAAATGAGTTGCAACACTTAAGTGATAATGTGCCTCTGGACATCATCCGACGAATGTGGTTTTTACACGATGGTGCTCCAGCTCATATCAGTATGATAGTTCTTAGGTTTTAGAATGATCGATTTCCGCAAAGATGGATTGGTCGAGGGGGGCCCATTGCATGGCCTGCTCGATCGCCTGATTTCAATCCAATAGATTTCTTCGTCTGGGGACATTTGAAGTCTTTGGTTTATGCGACTCCTGTACCTGATGTTGTCATTTTGAGAGGACGTTTCGAAGCTGGATTTGACCAAATACGAAACACACCAAGAATTTTTAACAGAGTACGTCAGAGCATAGAACGCAGGCTTACTGCATGCATCGAAGCAAGAGGAAGCCACTTCGAAAAATTTTTGTAACTTTTGATTTTGTGTTGTAACTCTGAAATAAATGATTTTCAGACCCATGTTCATATGAACTTTTTTTACTGTTTTGATGTGAGGAACACGTCCCCCAAATATATGACACCAATAAACATACACTCTGTATTTCATTTTCCATGAAAATAATCTTAAACACATACTTTAACCAAAATCATTAGAGCTATTTTTTAGAAAATCAAAATTTTCGAAAAATGTTCCATTAAAGAGTAGTCTGGGGTAGGGGAATTTTCTTGGAAATCTTCGTGTTGCGTACTTGGAAGATACTAAACTCAAATACCAAGTTTGGTATTTATCTCACTTTTCGTTTTTAAGTTATGCTGTTCACAGACACATACACACCTTTTTCTAAAAGTGCTTTTTATAGTTTCAAGGGGCCTCAAAACATATATTTCCGATGAAATATCAATATAGAATTTTTGGGTGGAATGCAATACTTCCCCTACTTACTATACGTAGTAGAGAAAGTAATAAGAATAACGAATTCCTATTTGAGAAAAAGCATAAGTGTTGGAAAATTTTAAAAAATAACAAGGAATATCTCAGAAATGGTTCACTCCACACAAAAAATGCATGTGACATAAATTGTGTATTTTAACGAGATCTAAATGTTGCCTATCTCTTACGGTTTACCAGTTATACAAAAATCATTCAGAATGAAGAGGACTTCTGGGCACATTCCCAGAAAATTCAAGATATACATTTCATTTGCCATGAAAATGCCTTAAACATATGATATTTTAATCAAAATCGTTAGAGCATTTTTGAGAAAATCAAAATTTTCTAAAAATGTAAATTCGGGTGGAGGGATTTTCTTGAAAATCTTCGTATCGCATCCTTGGAAGATACTAACTCAAATACCAAGTTTGGTATTTATCCGACTTTTCGTCTTTGGGTTATACTGTTCACAGGCAGACATGTTTCCAAAAATGCTTTATTTGGAATCAGGGGGTCTCAAAACGTGTATTTCCGGTGAAATCTCGGTATCGAATTTTTGTACAACAAAACTTTCTACAGTTATTAAAAGATTTCTGACATACGCATCGCATACATATTAGCAGATGCAGTTGTCTTCTATTTTCCCAATTACCTACTAAGTCATGACCATCTATGTATACTGCTTGGTACGAAATATCGCAAAGTTTGTCTTATTTTACACTCCTTTGCTATGGCTATTTTCTACTCTATGACATTCTCAACGAAAAGTGACAATATTATCTTTTATGACTGCAACATGATCGTATTCTAGTTTACAGACTCTGTAAGTCCTATTTATTCATTTAGGAGTTGAAATTATAGACTGTTTTAAATATCGTGTCCGTCGAGAAGAATAACTTTTCAATCGTGAAAAAACTAACAAAATCGTTTAGTAACATCTGAGATTGCCCTATATACATGGACCTTTCCTTTCTTATGTACATTGAAAGGGAGAAAACGGTTCAGTGCAACTAATTGTGGAATAACTTTAAGGGCCTGGTTGTATTTGAAATTTATTCTAAAACTGAATTATTTTTAATAATGACTCAAACTTGAAAGGGCAAATTTTCTCATGGCTTTGAACCCTTAACATTGCTGACACGATACAGTGCACGTGTGATACTTATTTTTTTCAATTGACCTTTATTCAAATACTGTAAATGAATAACTACAAAATATTAAATACAGTTTTCCGGACTATACTGCTATTGTTAATACCAGTCAGTATTTTGGGGAATAATCCACAAAAATTGTAGACCTTTTAGGGTACTGTATATTCAGATTTTTCCCCCTTTCTTTTGGCCGATTTAAACAAAGTATTTTTCTGAAAATCCTTAAATACAGATTTTCGAATGTCTAATACAGTTTTCTAGTTCATACAGACGATATAAAATACCGAACGCATCTAAAAATGACACTACCTAGAAATGTGCAAAGTCGTAATTCAATTTTTCCATTCTTCTATAAAAAAAACTGAAAATAACAGCAAAAACACATTAAAATATCTCGCATTCCCTCGTCAAGCGGTCTTGCTGCCCATTTCGTCGACGTAAATGTAATACGATGTGTAAGAGTCACACCATTTACTCTGTGTATTACAATTTCATACTATTGATTATTCATTTAAAACTCCACTTTTCTATCCGTTTCTTGACAAATATCTGGTAAAAGCAGTTTGAGTTAATGTGTACATACTGCTTATATGCTGAAGGGTTCTGTCAACATAATTACATTAGCCACGGGCTCAAAAGGAACAAACACTTATAATACAAAATGTGATTCGTACCTAATCTGTTGTTACAAATTATTTTACATAAATTGTATGTTTTAACGAGAACTACATTTTTCTGCTTAAGTTGTAGCTATTTTATGGTTCATAATTGATACGATCTATAATAATGAACTCTACGGCTATTTACAGACAATTTTAGGTAAATATCTTATTCCTGAGCATGATATATCGAACCAATATTTTAGCAAATCATTGGAGACATTTTTAGATGATCATTAATATGATTTTCCATGAAAAGATTGAAGTTTGGAATTTCTTGAAAATCTTCGCCTTGCGTCCTTAGAAACTAACAAATATAAAATTTGGCGTTTAACATAATTTTTATTTTTGAGTTTGCTGTTCACAAACCCAAATATGGACCTCTCTCTAAAGCTGTATTTTTTTATTTTTGTTCTGACACTTCGAAAGGCGCATTTCTAGTGAAATCTCGATATGAAATTTTTGAGGTCGAATGTGATACTTCCACTACCATAGGAAAGTTGTAAAAAAGTAAAAAATGCAAATAAAACAAGAATCGTGAACCTGAAAATAAAGTTTTCAATTGCTCTTATTTTTTAAATAGTCTTTCTCAAAATATGATTCGAATCAAGAAACCATACATTAAAGTGAATCTAAATTGGTTGGCAATAATGTCAGTGCCAAGGTTCAACATTGGCTTCACCTGTATACATTGCTGAGCCAGCAAATTTGCAAACAGAGGTTTGCTATAGTTCACACACCGTCTTTGTTAACTCGTGATCATTGACGAGTAAACGTTGTATGAAGTGTGTTACCACTCCAAGTTTGTCCAATAGTATTTTCTGTATCAAATATATAATAACTATTGGAAATTAGAGGCTTACCTTTTTCATCACTCGTCATCTCCGATTAGCTCGCAGCAACATTTGACTTAGCGCGGAAAGAAACGGGTCCTACAACACAACATTCACGGGCAACGATTCGAAGTCAACTAACAGGCGCTGCGGAAACAAATGAACCTGCCTGGATCCTAGCGCACTCTAACTACGTCATTGTGAAATATAATGGCGGCATCTTACATGTATAATTAATGACTGCCGGTAAATAAAGCATGCATAAGCTTCCCGGAGCGAAATTAAAACTTTTCTTCCCCCCGAAGAGCATTTAAATTTTACCAGTCTGTTCTGGATGAAGTATAAGGGTAGAAGTAAAGTGCTATATGTCTGGATGTATGATGTATAACCTCAACATAAAATATTCTTCAGCAGCCAATTTAAAGAAATTTATTAGACAATTCCAGTAAAAGAGCACTAATATTACATAGGTACGAATAATAAAAAGAAATATAACGAAGTAAGGGTAATCTTAAAGTAAGCTGCTTTCAAAAGGTAATTCTACGTGATAAGGGGGGGGGGGAAGTCAGTTTACTTTGCTAAATGTAATAATTCATCTATTTCCGTTGATACTATAAATCAATTAATACTTCAGTGGATGGCTCTGATAGATTTATTGTAATGATGATTTGAAGGACATTATTCCATATGCGGGTAGGAGGTATGAAATGTTAAGAAAATTATTGAACCAGGGTTTCAACATTGTAACATCGAGGGCCCTAAGCCGAGACTCTGAGGACTCTCAGCCTCAAAGCGTAGCCGAGGGATGTTTTTTAGACGGAGAGGAGTATAGCATTTGCGAACTGCGAAGCGACGACAGGGCGTAGCCGATCTGCGCATCTAAACTCGAATGAGAACCCAGGATACTACACAATCAACTCTGCGTATTAAAAAAAACCCTGATTCCGTAGGTTTCTTATCATTTCATACCTCCTACCCGCATACGGAATAATGTCTGATTTGAAATCTGTTTGTTTTACACAAATTCATCTAGAGTATAAAATGCTCGAGTCTTTAGCAATTTGGGCACAATTTGTTAAAAATATTTGATCTGAAGGTATTTATGGCTTCATGCTTTTAGCTAATCTGTATTAATTTAAATTCACATCATTCCTACGTCTTATTTCATAATAATTGTGATAATGTGAACGATCTGTAAATTGATGTCCGTTAAGGCAAGGTCATACTTTGTAGGTAACTCTGAAACCTTGCCTACACAAGTTTTTTTGGATTTTATAGAATTTTGCTGCAGAGGAAAAATTACCTCATAGTTTGATTCCATAATTTATAATTGAATGGAAACAAGTTGTTTTTAACTTTCTTAATGCATACCTACATAACTCTTGCTAATCTTTTACAGATAAAACTAAATGAGTCTCTCAGGTGAAGCTACTATCCAAAAATAAATCTAATTTAACAGTTTTATTTTCAATAGATTTAATTTCAGAATTTAGAAAAAGATAATATTCCATTTTACTTGAATAAAATTGTCAGTTGTTTTGAAAGGAACGAATCTTGAGCAGGTTCAGATTCTTTTAGGTTGGTTTTTACATATATTATTATTGTTTCCGTTACATAAATGTGTCATTAACGTACAAAGCCAAACAAGAGGGCAAATATACATCCAAGCCATTTATAAAAACTGTAAATAAGAATGGACCCACGCAGAAGCTTAAGATACCACAGCAGTGCTTTTCTTAAAATTAGATCAAATTTTATTTTAATTCGATCATTTGTAAATGATTACTTAAATATTGTTCCAACTAATTTCTTTCAGTGTTTGTTATACCATAAAAACTAAGTTTTTTAATTAACATGTTACCAATACCATGAAAAGCCTTTGTTAAATCAAAGAGACTCCTGTATATGGCATTTATTTTCAAAACCTAATAATACTTCATTAAAAAGTTGTTCCACAGACTTTATTGTGGAAGACTTAGGCTTAAAACCAAATTGCTTGAAGTGTAATGCAAAATAATGATATAGTTGTAATAACACACAAGACTTGATTATCTTCCAAAATATATGAATTATTGCAATGGGCAATAATTAGAAGGGTTTTCCCTTGAGAGTTGGTGGCATTAGAACTGCTCCAATAATCCTTTTAACAATAGTATTTGAGAAACCATAAACATCCTTATTTCACAAAGTTTGTGTTTCATCAACTGAAGAGGTACCAACAGTTTCCCACTTATATTAACATGTGAATTGGAAAAATGAAATTATGTAAATAACTTTCAAATATTGAGTACTTTTCTATTTAAGAATATCTTCTCATCAGGAGCATCTATATCTTTGGAAACACTGACAAAATAGTCATTCAAAATTTCTCGCAATAGAGGAATTTTTGAGTGCTTTGTTGGTTTATTGATTTCTTTATTAATTATTGCCCAAGCAGCTTTGCACTTATTATTAGGAGAGTTAATATGAAGACTATTAGATTGTATCTTGGCTTGAATTATTGCTTTCTTATATGCTTTTTTATAACTTTAAAAATGGTTTGACTTCTTTTATATTTGTTATGCAATAAAAGCAATCCTAAGTGTATAAGTGTGAAGCACTTTTTTAAACTGGATGATCTTGTATTTCCTGACTTTGTCTTAGAGGCGAGTATTGGGCATGTGGAATTCAAGCACGTACCCAAAACGTTAGAAGCAAATTATTTAAATAGGCACTCAATTTTGCCATCTGTTAAAACTCGTTTTGTAAGACCGTTTATCATTTTCAGATTGTAACAAGCATACAGAGGAATGCTGCTTGGCAACAATGTGTATACTTGCTTCCATTTATGTAGCTTTAGGAGGCATTCTACTGGCCTTCACAGGTAGAGTATGCATAGCAAGGAGGAAGTGCGTTTATCTGTTTACCTTTTCACGCATACAGTAGCGTCCTGTTCCATGTGCACAGTTCTAGATTATTCATATATGAATATATAACTTTGAGCAATAGCTGGGCTTGTCATCATTTATTAACCATATACTAATTAAATAAAACACTGTTTTGCACAATTTCTCCATGAGAAACCATTTTTAATGATGATAGTGTAAAACTGGAGTAAATTTTACTGTTTACTCTCAAATAGGACAGATTTACTAGACATTATTGCAATCATCTGCTCAAACTCCATTCTTGTCCTATACCTGGTTTAATCACCTAAGCATTGAATCGCTCATCGCCCTCTGGGAACATTTCCATTTAGACACAGAGTTCTTCCAGTGATTTAGTGCCCAGACAGTAAATCAGATATTGGACAAGAATGGACGGATTATTAAAATTACGTCTAGTAAAGTGTCCTCTTTGACAATAAAAGTATAATGTATTTCAGTTTTATATTGTGTTGCCATAAAAACTACTTTTTCATGGAGAAATTGTGCAAAACAGGATTTTATTTAGTTATGTATTTAAACTCAGTTATTATAGGTGATGAGCTATTGCTCAAAGTAATGCATTCATATTATGAGAATAATCTAGAACTGTGCACATAAAACAGAATTTTATTTAGTTATGTATTTAAACTTGGTTAATATAGGTGATGAGCTATTGCTCAAAGTGAGAATAATCTAGAACTGTGCACGTAAAACAGAATTTTATTTAGTTATGTATTTAAACTCGGTTATTATAGATGATGAGCTATTGCTCAAAGTGAGAATAATCTAGAACTGTGCACATAAAACAGAATTTTATTTAGTTATGTACTTAAACTCGGTTAATATAGGTGGTGAGCTATTGCTCAAAGTGAGAATAATCTAGAACTGTGCCCATAAAACAGAATTTTATTTAGTTATGTACTTAAACTCGGTTAATATAGGTGGTGAGCTATTGCTCAAAGTGAGAATAATCTAGAACTGTGCACATAAAACAGAATTTTATTTAGTTATGTACTTAAACTTGGTTAATATAGGTGGTGAGCTATTGCTCAAACTGAGAATAATCTAGAACTGTGCACATAAAACAGAATTTTATTTAGTTATGTACTTAAACTCGGTTAATATAGGTGATGAGCTATTGCTCAAAGTGAGAATAATCCAGAACTGTGCACGTAAAACAGAATTTTATTTAGTTATGTATTTAAACTCGGTTATTATAGGTGATGAGCTATTGCTCAAAGTGAGAATAATCTAGAACTGTGCACATAAAACAGAATTTTATTTAGTTATGTACTTAAACTCGGTTAATATAGGTGATGAGCTATTGCTCAAAGTGAGAATAATCTAGAACTGTGCACATAAAACAGAATTTTTTTTAGTTATGTACTTAAACTGAGTTATTATAGGCGATGAGCTATTGCTCCAAGTAATACATTCATATTATGAGAATAATCTAGAACTGTGCACATAAAACAGGATTTTATTTAGTTATGTATTTAAACTCGGTTAATATAGGTGATGAGCTATTGCTCAAAGTGAGAATAATCTAGAACTGTGCACATAAAACAGAATTTTATTTAGTTATGCATTTAAACTCGGTTATTATAGGTGACGAGGTATTGCTCCAAGTAATACATTCATATTATGAGAATAATCTAGAACTGTACACATAAAACAGGATTTTATTTAGTTATGTATTTAAACTCGGTTATTATAGGTGATGAGCTATTGCTTCAAGTAATACATTCATATTATGAGAATAATCTAGAACTGTGCACATAAAACAGGATTTTATTTAGTTATGTATTTAAACTTGGTTAATATAGGTGATGAGCTATTGCTCAAAGTGAGAATAATCTAGAACTGTGCACATAAAACAGGGTGCGTGAAAAGGTACACACCCCTCCTCGCTATTTTTACTCACCTGTGAATGCAATAGAATGCCTGTCAAAGCCGTGGTGATGGCATAAATGGAAGTGTGTGTACTGGGTGATGAAATGCAGCCCTCTCCTTGGTGTTTAACTTATCTCACCGTTACTTCTTATATTGCTCTACAGACCATCTCCAATACATATTAAAAAAAAAAAAGAGAGAGAGAGAATTCTTTTGTATTTTTATTGTGCTAAGAGGTTTACAATTCGATTGTCTACTGAAATTTGGTCCTGGCTACTCATTCTGTAGACATCCACTACAGTTTATCTACATTTTACAATTTCCCGTCAATAAGTTATCTTGCTCCAGTTTTTCATGTCCCATTTCCACTTGTCACTTTTTAATTACTTTACCATCAAACATTCACCACAGTTTTCCAATCAAAATTTCATTGAATTAATGATTTCTTACTACCTCTATCCTTCGTCTTATTTGTAAGCTACACTACCTCTTACTTTTCTCTATCCACTGTCCAAAGCTCCCAGCATCCTTGCACATCATTTCGATTATAACTATATTTCTATCCCCTCTCAACCACTCCTTTTTAATAAATTCTCTTCTCCAATTTTCTGTTCCTTGGCACTTAAATATTACTGTTCAATGTCTTCATTACCACCACATATCAGACATTGGTTTTGAGGAATACCCTGTCTTAACCCTCTTAGCCTCCATGCAATATTTGGGCGCCAAACCAATGAGCCCTTTTGGCAATCTCACTAAACATGTTTTGTATTTCTATATATTCCAGTCTTTTCCTTGCTTTTTTCCAAAAAATTTTCACATCATTTTCTCTCCTTCTCCACATGTCCCCTAACCCATTTTCTCCACATGTTCCGCAAATTACTTACCCATCCATCATTCATTAAACTATTCTATACATTGTCTTAACACATTACTTTTTCCTAAATTTAAAGTTCTGAACCAAAATTTCAAAGCTCTTTCCATTATCTTCCCCTTAGTCGCCACCCAGCCATCTCTAATTGCGCTACCTGTCTTACAGGTAACCCTAGTATTTCTCACAAAACATCCTGTGCACCTCATCTATACTTTCCCATCCTTTATCTAATCCCCATATTTCTATCCATACATCATTTTTGCCTCCACAACCATCTCATAAACTTTCTCCAGCCATTTAACATTTATATTGGATACTCTATATTTGCAGCTTCTAATTGCTGCCATTGCCCCTTTGCCAATCCAAGCTTCTTTTGTTTCTCCCATTTATTACCTCCATCTATTTTTACTCCTAAATAAATAGTCACGCACCACCCTGTAATCTTTATTCTCTCCCTTCCACTTTTCATATTTGCTTAATTTTCCCCCCTTTTTGAAAACCACAATCTGCGTTTTCTCTTGATTCACTTTTAACCTCCATTCTTTACAATATACATCAATTGCTTGTAATGATTGTTTTAAACCACTTACTGTAATAGATCCTGCCACTAGATCATCTGCAAAAAGAAGTCCTGGGATTTGGATGTTGTTAATTACTGGTGCACAGTTATTATTCCTTCCAATTTCTAGTAAGACATCATCTATGTATAAATTAAATAAAACTGGGCTTAACTTGCATCCTTACCTGAGGTCTTTCTTTTGTTGAATTTCTCTTGTTACAGCCTGTCTTTACCCTTACACAAAAGGTATTCTCAAAATACAATCCTTTAAGAATATGCACCAACTGCTGACTTACTCCCTTACACACTAATTTATTCCACAGAAGTTGTAACTCAATTTTGTCATAAGCTTTCTCTAAGTCTACAAAAGCCATATACAATTTACCCCTTTTTTCTTTTAAATATTTGTCTGCTAATGTGTTTATAATAAATAAATTATCAGTAGTTCTCCTTCCCTTGTGAAAGCCCATCTGGAATTCCAAAAGGATATTATATTCTTCAACCCAAAATTGTAGTCTAGCTGCCAAAATGCCCGTAAAAAGTTTTCCTATATTCGATAATAATGCAGTACCTCTGTAGTTATTAGGTTTATCGACATTACCCTTGCGTTTATATGTAGGATGGATGATAGCTTCTCTCCATCGTTTAGGTACATAACCCTTTCTAATAATTACATTAAATAAATCTAATAAAATTTTCACTCTCCCTGTTTCAGTACACCACTCCTTAAGAAACTCTGTTGGGATGCCATCAATTCCAGTAGCTTTATTTTTCTTCGTAGATTAACTTGTTTTATTATTTCCTCACTCCTAATTTCACCATCCAATATCTCTACAAAAACATTCCTTATTTCCAAAAATCCCATAATTCCTATACTCCTGTATTCCCATATAATGTTTTAAAATACTCCATCCATTGTCCTGGCTCAATATTGGGTTTAGTTACACATTTATTATAGGTCGACTTAAGAGCCTGCCATACCTTATTAACATTATTTTCATTTAGACATTTTATCAAATTCCTTTCATTTCTTTCTCTCCAGTCCCTTTTCTTTTGTTCTAACAATAAATTATGTGAGTTCCTCCCTTGCATATAATCGTCCCTAGATTTTCTATCAAAATTCCCTCCACCTAACCAACAGTTGTTTTACTTGTCTTTTTGATACCCTACATTCTTCGTCAAACCAGTCCTTATCATATATGTAAACCCTCTTTTTTGTTTTCATTTCCTCTCCCGCCCTTTGCATAACTGTATTAAGGATGTCTATTGCATTCTCAATTTGATTATTCTTAACCAGGAATGTTACTCCATATAGACATATCTTTCCATAATTTGAATCTAGAGTCTGTTTAAATGTGTCACAAAATTCTTCTTTCCATTTATAACTAATATACTCTTTTTTACAATAGGTTTCCACTCTTAGATTGTGTTTTACTTGTGCTGTGTACATCATAAAATCCACAATCAGTAGAAAATGCCCGCTGGTTGGGCTTCAATTTAATACCTTAAAATATGCCCATAACACAAAGTCTATTACACTCTGCCCATTATTGCTAACAAAGGTAAATTCCCCTTGTTCATCTTCCCCATATTTTCCATTCAAAATTTCTAAAGCATTCAACTCACAAAAATCAATAAATTTTTCACATCCTTTATTAACAAATATGTCCTTGCTTTACCTAAATTTCTCACTTATAAACACCATTTCATCACTCATCCAATCATTTCCAACATATGTATCACTTTCCCCAATCCTGATATTAAAGTCTCCCATTGGTATTACCTCTGCAGTTACAAATTTCTCCTTCAGTCTATCCATATCTTTTTTTATTTGGTTAAGGAGATCAGGATTATGAAACCGAGGAAATGGGGGGTTATATATTATTCCTATACAAAGTATGTTCCCATCTATGTACTTAACATCCATTATAACCCACAGTATTTCTTTACTGCTAGACCATGTTTCTTTAATTTCCTTACTTAAGCTGTTCCTTATAAAGAAACCTATACCTCCAGATACTCTTCCCTTTCTAGCTATCACCTCTCCTTTCCTACCAATGTATTCAAAGTCCTTTATATTTATCTGTTCCACTTTTAACCACGTTTCTACTACCGCTAAATAATCCACCTTAGCCAACAGCTGTTTCAAACCTCCCACATATAATTTGTTTTTTAAACCCTCACAGTTCCAAAAGCCCAATCTCCTTGTTGTACCTTTTTCCTATCATTCTTTTGTACATTCCTTTGCAGTGAAAAATATTAAGTGTTTGGTGTTCCTTCTGCCATTATTGGGGTGCTATGACCTCAGTGTAAAACAAAAGTTAACCTACAAGGATGTCTGCCTGCCTGGATAACATATTTACCAATATACAATTAACACGTGTAAACTGTAACACTGCTACCTTCCCACACTCAGACCATGACTCAGTCTGGCTTTCAATAAAAGAGCTCATGTTAACCAACCAATCGTTATTGGAGACCAAAACCATAATCTCAAGGCCAATAACTGGTTTCAATCTTTCAAACTTCAGAATATCCTTATGTAACATTGAATGGAGTAACCTACTATATAAATCGCAACTCTCATATTTACTGTCAGCAAATGAAATCTTTGAAAGATTTTTCTTAACTCTAAAGAATACATTCGAACTGTGTATACCAGAGAGAAGGTGCACTGTCAAAATTAACTTAACGCGTAAGAAAGGTAGAAATAAATCATCAAACACCTGGTATACTCCCCAACTAGCCGACCTGAAAAGAAGAACAATGACATATTCAGGCTTATTTAGGAGAGAAAAATGGACAGGGCCAAGCAACTGTATGTTACAGCAAGAAATGAATATAAAGCTGCCATAGATGAAGCAAAAAGACTTCATAACTTGAAAAGTATAGAATTATGAAATAACAAATGTAGGAAAGCATGGAATCTGATCAATTCTGTCGCTAAATATCCTGAACACGACGAAATAGAAATCACCCCTGATGACTTTAATAACTTCTTCATAAAATCAGTCGAAGAAATTAGAACCAATATTGTGCTTCGTGATAAAACAGCAATTGATTTAATAAAAGAAAATAAGAATAGTCAACACGCTGAATTTACTTTCTTGCAAGTAACTCCAGAAACAGTACTAAGGACAGTGATTAAACTCAAACCATCTGATACCACCGACATCTATCGTTTCTCTAATAATTTACTAAAAAAGGTTATAGACTGCATAAATGAACCCCTCACATTCTGTTTAAACAAATGCTTGGCTCAGGGAGTTTTCCCTGAAGTATTGAAACTGTCCAGAGTCATTCCAATTTACAAAAACGAGATAAACACCTAACAGCTAGCTACCGTCCAATATCTCTTGTTCCCATTTTCTCAAAAGTACTAGAATCGATTATGTATACTCAATTATATAATTATTTTGAATTGAACAACATTATTACCAAATCGCAATATGGATTCAGGAAAGGGAAATCTACCTGTGATGCAATAGTTTCATTAACTAGAGAAGTACTCACAGCATTTGAAAACAAAAATTGTGCGCAGGCCTCTTTCTGTGACTTAAGCAAGGCTTTTGATTGTGTGGACCACAATTATCTACTTAACAAATTAATATTCTATGGATTAAAAAAGCCAGCAATTGAACTACTTAGATCATACCTAGTAAAGCGAAAACAGAAAGTTTGCATAGGCAGTAAGAAGTCAAAAATAGCAGAAACTAAATATGGTGTCCCACAAGGTTCAATTCTGGGACCTTTATTAATTTTATTAATGATTAATGATCTACCATCTTTTGTAGACTCTCACTCTATTTTGTATGCAGATGACACTACATTTTTTAATATGAGTAAAGATTTACAGACACTCAAATCCACAACAGAAATCACACTGACCCAAGCAGACAAATGGTTCAGAGTAATGGCTTTCTACTTAATAAACAAAAGACACAACACATGATTTTTAACTGTACAGATACCAATTACACGGATAAAGTAAAATTCTTAGGCGTTATAATAGATAATAAATTAAGCTGGGCACCGCATATAGAGTTTATAACAACTAAACTCTCCAGAGTAATACATTTGATTAGGAAATGTTCCTGAAGTATACATTAGATCTGCATATTTCGCCTTCTTCCACAGCATTATTTCTTATGGCATTTTACTTTGGGGCAACAGTACTCACATTCATGATATTCTTGTATTACAGAAAAAAGCTATTCGCATAATGTCTTAAGAATCAAAATTAGCTCATTGTAAACCATTATTTAAGAAATTAAAAATGTTGACAGTAATTAATTTGTACATCTACAAGTGGTATTGTTTATAAAACAACAAGACATTCATTCTTATAATACTAGATCCTGTCAACTGATTGATATACCATATTGTACATTGACTACAACACATATCAGACAAGACATTCATTCTTATAATACTAGATCATGTCAACTGATTGATATACCATATTGTACATTGACTACAACACACAAGAGTTTCGAAATGCTTGGCTCTAAATTGTATAATAAGCTACCAGTAAAGTTAAAACAAAGTCCCATACCTAGTTTTAAGAATAAATTGTATGACTGGCTTGTTACTAATCCTTTTATTCACTACAAGAATTTTTTGATAATGAGTAGGTACATCTTAGTACCAATAATAATGTAAATATAATTTTGTAAATAGCCTATACTAGCATTATATTATCTGACGTTGTCTATTACTATAATCGTTCAATAACAATAAAATTATTCTTATTCTCTCTTATATTTTGGTAATTGTACATATTTGATGGAATTACTCATCAAAATTCAAGAATATATTAATATAGGAAAAGAAGCTAGAAACAGTAATGTGTTTTTAAATTTACTTAACGTGAGCAACACTTGTCATGTCGAGAAACTGTTTGTTCCTATTGTCAGGGGTCCAACATGAAGCTCATACCCAGTCAACTCTCTTTAAAGATGGGAGTGGCATCACTGTAAATTTTTCTAAGCTACAAGAATCACAAGAGAATGCATCTTGTCCAGAATTTTATGAGTTAACAATAAGAATGCTTTATTTATGATTAGACAAACAGTTGTTATAATAGATTTCATTTCATGGATTACAGATGTAAAAAGTAACAAATAACGCATCACATTCATAAAATATGTGCATATACTATAGTGAGCACACAAGTACAATCACCATAGAATAAATACACGTAACCATGTTCCTACAAACCAAACACACGACTTTCTCTACCCACTATTGTTTCTATTTTTCCATCTACTTCATTTTAATAGAGATAAACGTTCACGTTTTGTTATGGATACAAAGGGAATGGTGATAGTCAAATGTTTAAGAACTGGACACTGTACTCTTTACATGCAACTGAATATTGACAGGACTTGCAAAGAATGACTAAATATTGAACGAATTGAATCATTAATAACGGATATCTCAGAAATGGCTTATGTGACAATAAAAGGTTATTTGAAATAAATTGTATTTCTAAACAAGCACAATATTATTACAAGAAAGCAACACATATAGCGATAAATAATTTTCTAAAAGAGCTATACGATGCAATAGATGGCAAGCAACCATGCATTGGACTGTTTCTTGATTTAACTAAGTCTTTTATTGGATTATGTGGTAGATATTTGTGGAGTAGCATTAGATTGGTTACACCCATATTTGGCAGAACAAATGCTAGAAATTATCCATTTAAACAAAAGTAATAATATCTTAGAAGCAGCTTTCTCACAAAAGAAAGCAGTCCGCTATGGTATACCACAAGGGTCCACTAATGACCTGGCGTCTGCTGTGAGGAGATACACTAGAAACTGTTAGCACCCAGGTCACAATTTGGTTTCTTTGTAATAAACAAAGACAAAACCATCTCATTATTATTTTGGTATTCTCAAAACGCATTGGAAAATGTTCCAAAAATCAAATTTGATGTGAATAATATTAATTTAGTTTCAAAGGTGGCATAACTCTAAATCAGCACTTAAAATGGGTTCGTCATATTGAATACTTAGCAAACTATGCTTTGCGCTAAGGCAGGGCAGTAAACATTTAAATATTACAGACACTTTCATTTACTCTTGCATTCTGGGGAAACTCCAGCCAAGCAAAAGTAATATTTACAATTAAAAAAAAAGAGCCCTTCATGTAATTATAGAACAAGCTGCAGAGAATTTTTCAAGAAATTAAAAATACTACTATTATCCTGTATATATGCCTCTTTGAATTACGTTCAAGTCAATACAATATCCCAGGTACACTCACACGACACACGTATTAAAAATAATTTACACAGATCCAAACTTTTTGACGAAAGCCTTATATACATGGATTAATAAATGACCCCTAGCCTTGAGAAACAAAGTCCTGCTACAGCAAGAAGCTGTAGACATTAATTCCAATACTACTCCTTTAGGTTAAAACTCAACAATTAACATTGCAGAATATTGTAAAACATCTTAGATGAAAAAAATTGGTATCTAGTCTGTTTGTAATGTAATTGACAGCTGTAAGTCTGTATTTTATTTTATGTGTCGAATAACAATGTTTATTGTTTATAAAGGATGAAATGAAAGAGATCTACATTTTTTGTGTAGTACGTTTTTGTCTATCACTTAATGTTTACCAGTTATGCAAAATTCCTTTCGAATGAAGAACATTTTCCCAGAAAATTTAAGACATTTTATTTGTTCGTGTAAATATCTGTAACGTATGGTATTTTATTCAAAATTGTTTCACCCATTTTTCGGAAAATAAAAAATTGTGAAAGTATTCTATGTAAAGGGTAGTTTGGGGTGGAAGATTTTCTTGGGAATCTTTACGTTGTATCTTTGGAAGTTACTGAACTAAATACAAGTTTGGTGTTTATCTGAATTTTCATTTCTGAATTATGCTGTTCATAGACAGACACACACAAAATGCTTTTGTTGGATTCAGGAGACCTCAAAATAAGTACAATTTCCAGTAAAATCTCGACCTTCTCTAAGTAAACAGTGAAGAAAGTAGAAATAAAAGTGACAACACAAATTGCAATATAAACAAAAAGGAAATCCAATTAGTTATTAGTAATACTTGGGGGTTTAGCCACAAAAACATTGCAGCATGTTAATAATGACCTGTGCCTCGTAAACATAAGGGAGAGGGCAACAGCAACCAAGTGAAATGATGGACACAGAGCATCATAGAATATACTGCACATACAAACAAAATATGTTTCCCAGGAATATGAATATAAACACATAAAATAAGCATTAATATTAACAATGCGCACAGTATATGCAAAGGTAGTTGATTGTGACCATATTATTCTACATTATGTCTGTGCATATACTTTGTTACAATGTATAGCAATATAGATTTTGAAGTTTGGAAACGAAAACAACCTTCAAACATGATCTGTGTTGAGAAAAGCTTCTCTCTACATGCAACACTGTTTCCTTTACATGAGTTAACATTACCCTCTGGTTCATCTCGAAGGCACAAACGGTATAATAACGGTTATTTTTCTGGAGAAAGTGTTGTGCTGCACATCTTAGAGTGACACTTCTCCAAAGTTATTACTTAGTAGTTGTTCTGGCTTGAAGCATTTGTCAAGGACATTTAGTATTGTCATGGTACAACCATCTGGTCACCAAAGCTGTAGTATTTTCTTAGCCACCTTTTGCAGGGCCAATCAGTAGCTTGGAGGAGAACATTTTCCCATTTAACACTATCTGACCATAAAAGTGTTCACGATAGTTAAATAGTTTTCTTTCTGATGTTAATACAAACCTTTTATCCGGATGGTTTACCAACAATTACAGTTCTCCTAATACAATGTGTCGTTTTGTCAATGGAAACCCTTACTCTACTGTCGGACATGGTGTTTCTAATATCCTGCGTATTGTCGTTTTACCAGTAGGCATACCTTTCTAGAAACTGCTTGAAATAGCGATTTTTGAGTTTTCAAAACGGGCTGTTTGCACCCGCCATCATGTCGCACAAAAAGATACTGTGTGTTTCTAAATTAATGTTAGACATTGAAGGCATCGTTTCCTCCCCTTTTCTCTGCGAAATGTTGGTCTATATATTTATGGCAGCTAACGCTTGTTGTACACTCACTGCCAGGTGTGTGACTGTCCCCTCTTGTGCAGCGTGACCTACAAGTTATTTTCTGACTCAGACAGCAATCTATGCCTTGTGCTAAACCCCCACGCAACATGCAGAATCAGAAAACTCAATAAAACGTGCTTCCTAATGAGGGCAGTCTACTGTGTAGTCCAAATCTCTTAACAACCACTACACGGGTGCCAAACTTCACTTCGTCACAATGTTACTTCTTTGTTATAAATGCCATCACGATGTTCACTTAAAAACCACAAGAAGACACAAATAGAAACCATACCTTTGTTATTCAAGTTGCACAGCTAATGGATATCCTTTTTCTCTTCCCTACACGCACGTGAAAGGAGCATGCCTCAGCCTAAGCTCTTGACATTTCATGAAGTTAAGATTTTTGTGGTTTGCTTCATTGGCACACACTGAAGACAACAGCCCTAATCCTACTGCTATATCCACTGGTGCTACTGGGCTTGCTAAGCAACATTTTCATGAAAGACTTAACTTTATAAAAATCTGTCTTACGCTCACATGACTTTCTCTACTCTTGTACAAACTATTTTTACAAACGCTTATTCTCCATATGGTTCATGTTAATTGATCTGCATTGTTTTCCCTCTGGCTTCCCAATATAAAGTCTGTAAGTTATCACTTTTAAGGCCTTTGAGATGCTGTTTGTTCAGGATGACATCTTCACAGAGAGTGCACTTGGATGTAGGTAGGCATCCTATCTTGTAGAGATGTTCTGCAAGGCAATCGTGGCCAGTTGCCATCCTAAATAAGGCCACTGCAGTCTTCCTTGGCATTTTTGGTATATCAAGTCTATCTTTAATATTCTTATAATCTTTATCCTTTATTTTATCTTCATCAAGTCTCTGCTGTCTTTTGAAATGTTGTTTAATGTTATTTAATTATTTATTTATTTCTATTTGTCCTACAGGTTTTATTTGTTGTATTGCACCTTTCTTTGCTAATTGATCTGCATGTTCATTGCCCAAAAGTCCAAGATGAGCTGGGATCCATTGTAGAGTGACATGATTTCTAGTTTCAACTGCTTTAATTAGGCTTCTTATTTCTTTAATATTTCTTGTTGTTTTATTATTGTAATTTACTATTCCATCTATGGCTGATTTTGAGTCTGATAAGATGACTATTTTTTGTTTGATGTATGGTCTATATAAAATGTTCTGTAATGCTGCTTTTATAGCTGTTAATTCTCCATCATAGTGGTTTGATGTTTCATCTAATGTTAGTAAGGAGGTGTTGAATGTTGTAGAAAGCACAACACGTTCTTCTCATGTAACGCTTATGTGCTTGTTTCTACACTATTAAAGTGCACTTAATCATTGTGGGCAATTTAATTTGTTTTAAATGAGAACCTACAATTAGGGTCAATTTAAAATGATCCTAAAAGGACCATCACAACATCCTGCAAATAAAACACGACTAATGGCGTTTACTTTTCCCCATAATATCAAGCAACTTTTATTAAAGTAATTTCTTTCTACAGCGCTTAGTTTTGGAGATTTTGTACAGTCTCAACTTAAATGGTTCACTCTGTACTTACAGCAGTACATAGCCTGGGAAATTCCAAACATAGTGTGAAACTATTCAAGAAAATTATCATGGTGGATATCCCAACTACAACTAGTTGTAAACCACATGAATGAGACACTTGTTTATACAAAAGCTCACTTAAAAACAAGTTCATATATATAACACTAGCGTAATCTCACACAGGACTAAACAGCCTCAGATATGCTGGCTCCTGAACACATAACAAATATTGATTCACAACAAAAATTTACAAGAATGCTATTAACATTTCCTAAAACATCACAGCTTTTATATCATACATCACTAATTATTGTAACTGATGTAAATAAGTACATTATATTTGACGTATCCTAGAACATGTACGTGTTTTAGTGCATGAATAATAAATGAAAGCAAGAACACACTAATAAAATGGTAGAGTAGCATACAAATGCCAACAAAATAAATAAAAATGATAATAAAATAACATTGACAAATTAAACAGTTGGATTGAGAGATTAATAAAGGCATTGTTCTGCTTTAACAAATGAATGCTGTTTGTGCTTAGATTTCTTTTTTGTGAATAAGGGAAAGGATAAAATTAAAGTTGACAAATATTCAGCATTAGAATTTAAGTTTGAATTGGTGTATCTCGGGATAATGTCAATCCCTATCATCACCTGTTTCTATAGGTACTTGCGATATTTGGAGACATCTGAAGAGAGTTTATTGGAATATCAAACTTCATTATCTTTTTTTCTACGCACAATTATCTCTGTAGTGTAGCCCATCTTTTATCGTGAGAGTAACGTTTTATCCTTGAACCTAAAAGGCCCTGGTTTGAATCTTGGTTGAGGTGAATTGCTTTATTTTGAACTCATTAGCTCCGAGCTCATTTGAGTAACTCTCCAGTGATTTCATTACCTTAGCAGTAATTAAAAGAACCCCCCCCCCCTCAAACTTTTCTGTTTTATAACATTAGTACAGAGTTCCAAATGAAACTGAGAATTGTATTGGTTCCATTGTGGATTATGTTAGCGCGTAAAGAGATGGGTGGCATACACATTATGAGTGAGCAACACTCCTCTGATACCTGTCACAGAATGTACAGAGACATCTATACATTCTGTACTGTTACTTCAAGTCTCAGTGTGGGTGGCTTTAAACTCAAATGACAAATTAATTTTATTTACCTCACCCCATCTTTTATGAAATTATGGTACAATGACCTATAAGATGTTAATCCTCCCTTACAGTCTCAGCTATTAAACAAACAAACTCATTACTCAACTAGAGTAGATGAACATTTAAATCTTTGTACTACCTTCTCTTTGGTCCTGTAGTTATTTAATAACATAAAAGATACACAGTGTTCATATAATACAGAAACCCTTAACTAGAGGTGAAGCTGGTGAATATGTAGATCTCACACTCCCAAGTTAACCTCTTTGGAAAAGACCTATAATCTACAACCATTGAGCAAAACAATGTTCTCAGTTCTTAATTAGAAAATATTGGTTCACTGATTTCTAATGTCAGCAGTTTTCTCTGTGTATACAATTATTTAGCACACCCCGCTAAAAAAGATGATTACAACATAAGTACAAAGGAAATAAAGCAGAACTTTTTTACTTCAGGGTTTGGTATTCCATACGTATCAAAGTGTTATAAACACATTCGATTCCTTTTTATTTTGCTGTGTCTTAGTTGTTAAATTGTGACCATCTGCATACATATTGCTTGGACATCCCATCAGCAGCATTTGTCTTCTTTTACATGTATATTCTGTGGAATAGCAACAACTTTTCTACTCCATGGCATTCTCAAGGACTTCCTCGCAAGCATGTTCTTTTATAACTCCAATGTGTTCGTATTCAAGTAAAAGGGCTTTCAGTAATTTATAAAATGAAATAAGAAGATTTTTATAGTCCCATGTCTGTCAGAAACACTTGGGCTTTTCAATAATGAAGGAATTGTCAGAATTGGCTGAGTGGTTTCCGAGTTATCACCCACTCAAATGTTCTCTTTATAATAATATTAATACAGAAATAATATAAATTAACAGCAGAAAGGAAGTTATAGGTTAGGTCATGGTGCCATTTGTTTACACATGAGGGCAGTTGAGAAAGTTGTCAGTTTGACAGGGATGTAGCTCTTCAATACAAGGTGCTTTGGTTGTTATAGTGCTGCAAAATAAACAAATTGAGATTTCTTCTGAAAGAATATCTCTAGTAATTAAATACTTTGTATTTAAAGATTTACCTCCGACCATCACACTGTGGGGTTTAATTGCAGCTATTCTTTATGACGATTGTCCAAAAATTCACAATGCCACATTGAATTACAAAGCATTCAACAATGTGAGCTTGCTGAAGATTTTGCAATGCGAAGGGTGCTGCACCAATCAGAAACACTACTTGGTCATCTTCAGACACAACTCAACTGACTTTTTGTGACTACAACACCAACAAGTGTCTTCTTTCAGCAGGAAAGGTGATGTGGAGTTGGTAGACTACCTGGAAAATGCCAAAACCATCAACAGATACATGATTCATCACATACATTTACATAATTTGGGCAAAAGCCCAATAAACTGGTGACTCATCAAATTAACAGAATTTTGTCTAACTAAAACATTAATTACAGATAATATAATAAAAATTTACAAAAGCCTTTGTAAATACAAACTTGTACAGAAATATTTACATTATTGATCTATGTTGATCTATAACTGATTTTATTTATGTTTAAATTGTTTATCTGCACCTAGAGACTGTCTTCCATGTATTCTTTTACTAAATAATATGCTTTTTCTTTAAGGAAACTGTTAAATGTATGGAGCAACACATTTTTGTCTTTTATTCTTCTATATTTTGATGGCAATTTATTATAAATTTTTACCCAGAATAGAAAGGACTCCCTTCAAATAATGTGGATCTGTGCGCAGGTACTTTTAGGCAATTTTGAGTTCTATTTTCATGGTTATATATATCATATTTATTATAGTATTTATCAAAGTTTTCATATATTATATATTTGGCTAATTCATTATTGTGAAGACAGGGTATGTTTTAGTTTTCTAAATAAATTTCTGCAAGAATATTTGGAACTGACATTATCAAAATACAAATAATTTTTTTCTGTATTTTAAATATTTTCTCCCAGCCTGTCGACTCCCCCATAATATAACATGATCTAATGAAAATAGTTGTAGTATACAGCTTTGCTGAAACGTCCATATTTGTTGCAATGTACACTTCAACTGGGATCATAAAGGTGCACCACATTTGGCTCCCAGTGTCTGTTTTCTTTTCCCAAACCTGAAGAAATGGCTCGCTGGCCGGAGATTTACCTCAGGAGTGGACATGGGTTAAAAATATTCAAGACCGATAACTTCCCAAACATTTATCACACACAATGTATGAGAAAGAACATTTGTATAATTCTGCCTCACAATCTAACATTATAAATGTCAAACTTGTCATGTTTTGAAGCAGTTAACTGTCTTTCATACTTTTCTAACACATTTTGCCATGATTAGGGACACAAATTTCTTGGGTAATATGTTGTAATCTCTTGCTAAAAAATATACTTCTTTTTTTCCAATGAAGGAATAAAACCCTTGAACAGAATAAAATTCTTCACCATCGCAGGTTATCTAGTGAAGAAAAACAAAAGAAAGAAAGCAAAATTTGCAGATATTGATGCTTTAAATAAAAAACAACAGTGTTTATGTAACATTTATTTTGTACCATTCAAAGATGCTCGCTTATAAACAAATTTAACAGCATGATATGTCTAATAGGGTGGGTTAACCAGATAAACTCAAAAAACATGCTCTTTGCTATCCTGATCATAAAAAATGCAAAATGTTTGCATTTGTGTAATGTTTAGTTTTTTTTTTTTTTTATTTATTTATGGACGCTCTTTAACTACTATGGTTCTTAGCGTCCCATTCTATATTGGGCGTGAAACACCTGTAATTTTGCTCAGAGGCCTCTTTATCAGGCTTGAGGTTCTTTTACGTGCCGTAAATCTACGACACGGGACCACCAGCTTTACTTCCCTTCCGAAGGAAGCCGTGCTAACGATTTTTACGCCCGAAAAAATCCATCGCCCTCCGCCGGGTTTGAACCCGCGACCTTGGGAACTAGAGGCTAGCACGGTACCACTAGTCCACGGAGGACAACATAATGTTTAGTGGGTCCAACTTTATGTTTTCTCTTGTTAAAAATGTTGGTTTTCTGGCATTTTTTAGTTTCTATTTTACCTATCTTTTCCATGTTTGTTTTGATTTTTTTATTGTTTAAATACTTTTTTTTCTCTCTCATTCTAAACTATCCGTATGGAGTGAACATTTCAGATCATAATGCCACAGTCAAGATAGGCATGCTGGACTTGAACAGCCAAAACCCCTTGCTGAAGATCAGTTAGCATTGGCTCAGGATGATTTAGTGCTTAGCGAAGGTACAACAAAACTAGCATTCCAACAATACAATTTGCTAATACTCTGCTAAAACTGAAAACACTTGTTCATAAAGTTAAGGATTTCTCAAAATATTCAAAACAAAAATAATCCTATCAGAAAAATATAAATAAACTTTCAGCTCTGTTTGATGTTACTGCATGTAAATGTGTTGTTGACTGTGATGAATGCAGTTGTCCCTGTGGGAGTTTTGGCTTGACCAAAAGACATCAAGACGCATGGTAACAGGAAATGTGGACAAGAAAACTTTGGAGAAAATGAGAACTTGAAGAAAGGAAATTTAGAAGAAGTAAATTTGAAAATATGACAAGAAATCAAAATTTAGAGACTGGTATTCCCCATTATGATTTATCAAGCAACGGTGATCTTAGTGCAGAAAATTCATATCTCCAGAATCAGAGATAAAAAATGCCAGCCTCAGAACAGAAACCTGAATTGTATAAGATGGCAGAGAGAAATAATGCAAGCGACAGAGATTGGACTGCATTCTGTGAGTTCACTAGCAGCCATAAAGGCTTGTGAACATAGAACATGTCAAGGAAATGTACAAAAATTACATATAAACATTACACAGAACATTTAAAATAAAATAGAAACATACTATTTCCGTGTCAAGGAAATGTACAATATAGTTACATATATACATAAATATTACACAGAATACAGAACATTTAAAATAAAATAAAGACATATTATATACAAAATGAAACAAATCAGGTATAATTTTGTACAAAATTGAATACCTCCCTACCGTTATAAGGTTAACATTACATTTATAGACAAGAAGAGTTATTTTAACTTTCACTAGGCTTGTACCTTTGCTCGTCTCATCATTTTGTTCTATTTGATTTGTAATGCATAGCATTTACTGTCAGTTCTTAATATACATACATTTAAATAGCTTATTAATTCTAGAGCAGGCAATTATCACTAATATATACTAATATTACTTAGAGAGCTATATTTGTATTATCATCAGGATAATTTGTCATTCAGATAATCTTGTACATAATAATATGCTTTTGAGCATATGTACTCTTTAACAGCAGTTTTAAAGGCATTGAAATTGTCAACTTTTCCTTTAACATCATTAGGGAGAGTATTAAATATTTTTATGGTCTCATAATATACACCTTTCTGGAAGCAAGAAAGCTTTGCACTGGGATGATGGATGTTACTCTTTTGTCTAGTGTTTATCTCATGAATTTCCATGTTTGTAATAAATTGCATACATAGAATTTTAAGCTTGAAAATATATACATGCAAGGTAGGGATAATATCTTCAGTCTTCTAAAAAGATGTTTGCAAGAGTGTCTGCTATGGGTGCTGGAAACGTTTCTCATAACCTTCTTTTGCATGAGGAATATTTGTTTACTTTCTACCGAGTTTCCCCAAAATAATATTCCATATTCAATGATAGAGTTAAAATATGTACAGTATACTAATTTAAGTGTATCTATAGAACTAACATTTACCAGTGTTCAGATAGCATAACAGCCAGAACTGAGTTTGGGTAAGATGTACGTAATGTGAACTTTCCAATCTAAATATCTGTCTACTTGGAGGTCCAGAAATTTAATGTTGTCTATTTGTTCTAGTAACATGTCATTAATCCCAATTTCTATTAGAGTGTGTGATGATCGATGGGTTATAAATTTAACAACTTTTGTTTTGTCTTAATTTACAGACAATTTGTTAGCTTTAAACCAGTGTGACATACAGTTCAAAACATAACTCAATTTAATTACACACTCATTCAAGTTTTTAAGTCACCAAAACACTGTGTCACCAGCAAACAGAATGATATTTGCAATATCCTTTATATAAAATGATAGGTCATTTATATAGATCAAAAACAGTAAAGGTCCTAGGACTGAACCTTGGGGCACTCCATGTGTTACTGTTTGTTTTCCAAATCCAATATCATTGACTACTTCAACACTTTGTTTTATTTCATTTAGATATGATACGAACCAACTTAGAGTTTCATTTTTTAGTCCATAGAATTTCAATTTTGCTATCAGAATATCATGATTAACACAGTCAAATGCCTTTGCTAAGTCACAGAAAATCCCACCTACATGCATTTTTTTGTTTAACGCAGTTAACACATCTTATAGTAAATGCTGCCCTTAAAGACCTTAGAATTCTGTCACCATCAAATATTGTTGATCTGAGTAAATTATGCCAGAGAAAATACTGGAGAAACGAACTGTCAGAACAGCAACATGAAAACATAGTGTGCCTAGGTTTTGATGGTCAGATTAATGAAACACTTATGCAGGGAGAAAAGTTAGAGAAGAACATTATGTATTGATATCATTTCCAATGGATGTTCCAGTGATCATGTTCTCGTAAATCAGGAGTATCTCTGGATACTTTTAATGAGATTAAGTCAATTGTTTTAAGTACAAATTCAAAAGAAATCTTAAGAACAGTGGCCTGTGATGCAATTGCCATGAATACAGGAAATAAAATAGAATAAATAAACGCACAGATAGAATCACATCTCAACAGTCACTTCAGTGGTTTATTTCATGTTACATTGTGATGAATTGCCACTAAGGAAATTACTCTGTGTTGTGGAAGGAAGGACAACTGGTCCATCATGAGCAAAGCTTTGTCATTTGATCCTAAGGGCAAACCTATCATCACTTTTGAACCAACTGATGTACCTAATACAGTTGCAAAGGATCAGCTGTATTTACTTAGGATATGTTTCAACAAGTAACACAAAATGGACATCACCTGGTGGTTATAACAACAGCTTCTTCACCTCCATGTTTCTGAGGTATCCCCAGCTGGTGTGTAGTGAGATTTGTTCTCAACTTCTACGCACCTTCATTCTTCTGTATTTGAACCCATCCCTCATATCAAGATGGTGCAAAAAATTTCTACTTTATCAGAAACTTCCTGCAGAGGACCAGATTATAATTTATCCAGTCCTTCCAAATAATTACTACTTCTGTCATCCGGAAAACATTTTGCTTCCTAGAGTTGCAAGTGAAGAGGAAAGTTTTCCTGCGAGAGATAATGCAACCTAATTTCAGTGCTGGAACTGATAGGCAGGACTTGCACTACCACCTCTAATTCATGATATTTGGGAAAGTATTCATGTCATTCTGTCGATGAAAGATGTCTCCTCTGTTTGCAAAGGCATAATTCTTGAGATGGTGCAATACTTCAAACCAGGGTTTAAGCTAGAAAATGAAACAATATCGCACAAATCAAAATTTACATTTGTGCAAAATTCTGCTATTGAACATTTTGTAAATTGTAGTATTAATGAGAGTTTTAAAAGTGAAATATGTGTACACTGAATTGAAGCCAACAGTAATCTGTCAAATGAAATTTTATTATTTTTTTAAATTAACTTTTACACATATCATATGTACAGTAAACTGCAAGTATTAATTTGCATCATCACATTACAATGCGTACTCCACGCACTGAATGCCTTTTCAAAATCAAAGTCGTATCGAGATGGCCCTTCAATGTTAATTATCACAAGTTGCTAACTTTTTCTACAGAAAGGTGATTTCTGTTTTAATATTGTTGCTGCAACCAAACCCTCGCTCACAGAAAAGCGCGTGCAGTATTCTACCCATAAGAGGGAATTGTTCACTCATCTTATTAACATAAACAAACTCTACCAGCTCCCTTGCTTGTACTGTCCAACACCTTCTTAAACAGCGCCTATTCCAGTAACAGATCATTTAAATTCATAGATGTGGCAGAATTAATTAGTACAAATATTTCTGTAGTTTTTAGGATACAGTACCTATATAAAATAGACCCATGCCATAGTGTCTCATTTAAATTCATAGATGTGGCAGAATTAATTAGTGCAAATATTTCTGTAGTTTTTAGGATACAGTACCTATATAAAATAGACCCATGCCCTAGTGTCTCATTTAAATTCATAGATGTGGCAGAATTAATTAGTGCAAATATTTCTGTAGTTTTTAGGATACAGTACCTATATTAAATAGACCCATGCCCTAGTGTCTCATTTAAATTCATAGATGTGGCAGAATTAATTAGTGCAAATATTTCTGTAGTTTTTAGGATACAGTACCTATATTAAATAGACCCATGTCCTAGTGTCTCATTTAAATTCATAGATGTGGCAGAATTAATTAGTGCAAATATTTCTGTAGTTTTTAGGATACAGTACCTATATTAAATAGACCCATGCCCTAGTGTCTCATTTAAATTTATAGATGTGGCAGAATTAATTAGTGCAAATATTTCTGTAGTTTTTAGGATACAGTACCTATATTAAATAGACCCATGTCCTAGTGTCTCATTTAAATTCATAGATGTGGCAGAATTAATTAGTGCAAATATTTCTGTAGTTTTTAGGATACAGTACCTATATTAAATAGACCCATGCCCTAGTGTCTCATTTAAATTCATAGATGTGGCAGAATTAATTAGTGCAAATATTTCTGTAGTTTTTAGGATACAGTACCTATATTAAATAGACCCATGTCCTAGTGTCTCATTTAAATTCATAGATGTGGCAGAATTAATTAGTGCAAATATTTCTGTAGTTTTTAGGATACAGTACCTATATTAAATAGACCCATGTCCTAGTGTCTCATTTAAATTCATAGATGTGGCAGAATTAATTAGTGCAAATATTTCTGTAGTTTTTAGGATACAGTACCTATATTAAATAGACCCATGCCCTAGTGTCTCATTTAAATTCTTAGATGTGGCAGAATTAATTAGTGCAAATATTTCTGTAGTTTTTAGGATACAGTACCTATATTAAATAGACCCATGTCCTAGTGTCTCATTTAAATTCATAGATGTGGCAGAATTAATTAGTGCAAATATTTCTGTAGTTTTTAGGATACAGTACCTATATTAAATAGACCCATGCCCTAGTGTCTCATTTAAATTCATAGATGTGGCAGAATTAATTAGTGCAAATATTTCTGTAGTTTTTAGGATACAGTACCTATATTAAATAGACCCATGCCCTAGTGTCTCATTTAAATTCATAGATGTGGCAGAATTGATTAGTGCAAATATTTCTGTAGTTTTTAGGATACAGTACCTATATTAAATAGACCCATGCCCTAGTGTCTCATTTAAATTCATAGATGTGGCAGAATTAATTAGTGCAAATATTTCTGTAGTTTTTAGGATACAGTACCTATATTAAATAGACCCATGCCCTAGTGTCTCATTTAAATTCATAGATGTGGCAGAATTAATTAGTGCAAATATTTCTGTAGTTTTTAGGATACAGTACCTATATTAAATAGACCCATGCCCTAGTGTCTCATTTAAATTCATAGATGTGGCAGAATTAATTAGTGCAAATATTTCTGTAGTTTTTAGGATACAGTACCTATATTAAATAGACCCATGCCCTAGTGTCTCATTTAAATTCATAGATGTGGCAGAATTAATTAGTGCAAATATTTCTGTAGTTTTTAGGATACAGTACCTATATTAAATAGACCCATGCCCTAGTGTCTCATTTAAATTCTTAGATGTGGCAGAATTAATTAGTGCAAATATTTCTGTAGTTTTTAGGATACAGTACCTATATTAAATAGACCCATGCCCTAGTGTCTCATTTAAATTTATAGATGTGGCAGAATTAATTAGTGCAAATATTTCTGTAGTTTTTAGGATACAGTACCTATATTAAATAGACCCACGCCCTAGTGTCTCATTTAAATTTATAGATGTGGCAGAATTAATTAGTGCAAATATTTCTGTAGTTTTTAGGATACAGTACCTATATTAAATAGACCCATGCCCTAGTGTCTCATTTAAATTCATAGATGTGGCAGAATTAATTAGTGCAAATATTTCTGTAGTTTTTAGGATACAGTACCTATATTAAATAGACCCATGCCCTAGTGTCTCATTTAAATTCATAGATGTGGCAGAATTAATTAGTGCAAATATTTCTGTAGTTTTTAGGATACAGTACCTATATTAAATAGACCCATGCCCTAGTGTCTCATTTAAATTCATAGATGTGGCAGAATTAATTAGTGCAAATATTTCTGTAGTTTTTAGGATACAGTACCTATATTAAATAGACCCATGCCCTAGTGTCTCATTTAAATTTATAGCTGTGGCAGAATTAATTAGTACAAATATTTCTGTAGTTTTTAGGATACAGTACCTATATTAAATAGACCCATGCCCTAGTGTCTCATTTAAATTTATAGATGTGGCAGAATTAATTAGTACAAATATTTCTGTAGTTTTTAGGATACAGTACCTATATTAAATAGACCCATGCCCTAGTGTCTCATTTAAATTCATAGATGTGGCAGAATTAATTAGTGCAAATATTTCTGTAGTTTTTAGGATACAGTACCTATATTAAATAGACCCATGCCCTAGTGTCTCATTTAAATTTATAGATGTGGCAGAATTAATTAGTGCAAATATTTCTGTAGTTTTTAGGATACAGTACCTATATTAAATAGACCCATGCCCTAGTGTCTCATTTAAATTCATAGATGTGGCAGAATTAATTAGTGCAAATATTTCTGTAGTTTTTAGGATACAGTACCCATATTAAATAGACCCATGCCCTAGTGTCTCATTTAAATTTATAGATGTGGCAGAATTAATTAGTGCAAATATTTCTGTAGTTTTTAGGATACAGTACCTATATTAAATAGACCCATGCCCTAGTGTCTCATTTAAATTTATAGATGTGGCAGAATTAATTAGTGCAAATATTTCTGTAGTTTTTAGGATACAGTACCTATATTAAATAGACCCATGCCCTAGTGTCTCATTTAAATTCATAGATGTGGCAGAATTAATTAGTGCAAATATTTCTGTAGTTTTTAGGATACAGTACCTATATTAAATAGACCCATGCCCTAGTGTCTCATTTAAATTTATAGATGTGGCAGAATTAATTAGTGCAAATATTTCTGTAGTTTTTAGGATACAGTGCCTATATTAAATAGACCCATGCCCTAGTGTCTCATTTAAATTCATAGATGTGGCAGAATTAATTAGTGCAAATATTTCTGTAGTTTTTAGGATACAGTACCTATATTAAATAGACCCATGCCCTAGTGTCTCATTTAAATTTATAGATGTGGCCGAATTAATTAGTGCAAATATATCTGTAGTTTTTAGGATACAGTACCTATATTAAATAGACCCATGCCCTAGTGTCTCATTTAAATTCATAGATGTGGCAGAATTAATTAGTGCAAATATTTCTGTAGTTTTTAGGATACAGTACCTATATTAAATAGACCCATGCCCTAGTGTCTCATTTAAATTCATAGATGTGGCAGAATTAATTAGTGCAAATATTTCTGTAGTTTTTAGGATACAGTACCTATATTAAATATACCCATGCCCTAGTGTCTCATTTAAATTCATAGATGTGGCAGAATTAATTAGTGCAAATATTTCTGTAGTTTTTAGGATACAGTACCTATATTAAATAGACCCATGCCCTAGTGTCTCATTTAAATTCATAGATGTGGCAGAATTAATTAGTGCAAATATTTCTGTAGTTTTTAGGATACAGTACCTATATTAAATAGACCCATGCCCTAGTGTCTCATTTAAATTTATAGATGTGGCAGAATTAATTAGTGCAAATATTTCTGTAGTTTTTAGGATACAGTACCTATATTAAATAGACCCATGCCCTAGTGTCTCATTTAAATTTATAGATGTGGCAGAATTAATTAGTGCAAATATTTCTGTAGTTTTTAGGATACAGTACCTATATTAAATAGACCCATGCCCTAGTGTCTCATTTAAATTTATAGATGTGGCAGAATTAATTAGTGCAAATATTTCTGTAGTTTTTAGGATACAGTACCTATATTAAATAGACCCATGCCCTAGTGTCTCATTTAAATTCATAGATGTGGCAGAATTAATTAGTGCAAATATTTCTGCAGTTTTTAGGATACAGTACCTATATTAAATAGACCCATGCCCTAGTGTCTCATTTAAATTCATAGATGTGGCAGAATTAATTAGTGCATATATTTCTGTAGTTTTTAGGATACAGTACCTATATTAAATATACCCATGCCCTAGTGTCTCATTTAAATTCATAGATGTGGCAGAATTAATTAGTGCAAATATTTCTGTAGTTTTTAGGATACAGTACCTATATTAAATAGACCCATGCCCTAGTGTCTCATTTAAATTCATAGATGTGGCAGAATTAATTAGTGCAAATATTTCTGTAGTTTTTAGGATACAGTACCTATATTAAATAGACCCATGCCCTAGTGTCTCATTTAAATTCATAGATGTGGCAGAATTAATTAGTGCAAATATTTCTGTAGTTTTTAGGATACAGTACCTATATTAAATAGACCCATGCCCTAGTGTCCCATTTAAATTTATAGATGTGGCGGAATTAATTAGTGCAAATATCTCTGTAGTTTTTAGGATACAGTACCTATATTAAATAGACCCATGTCCTAGTGTCTCATTTAAATTCATAGATGTGGCAGAATTAATTAGTACAAATATTTCTGTAGTTTTTAGGATACAGTACCTATATTAAATAGACCCATGCCCTAGTGTCTCATTTAAATTCATAGATGTGGCAGAATTAATTAGTACAAATATTTCTGTAGTTTTTAGGATACAGTACATATATTAAATAGACCCATGCCCTAGTGTCTCATTTAAATTCATAGATGTGGCAGAATTAATTAGTGCAAATATTTCTGTAGTTTTTAGGATACAGTACCTATATTAAATAGACCCATGCCCTAGTGTCTCATTTAAATTTATAGATGTGGCAAAATTAATTAGTGCAAATATTTCTGTAGTTTTTAGGATACAGTACCTATATTAAATAGACCCATGCCCTAGTGTCTCATTTAAATTTATAGATGTGGCAGAATTAATTAGTGCAAATATTTCTGTAGTTTTTAGGATACAGTACCTATATTAAATAGACCCATGCCCTAGTGTCTCATTTAAATTTATAGATGTGGCCGAATTAATTAGTGCAAATATTTCTGTAGTTTTTAGGATACAGTACCTATATTAAATAGACCCATGCCCTAGTGTCTCATTTAAATTCATAGATGTGGCAGAATTAATTAGTGCAAATATTTCTGTAGTTTTTAGGATACAGTACCTATATTAAATAGACCCATGCCCTAGTGTCTCATTTAAATTCATAGATGTGGCAGAATTAATTAGTGCAAATATTTCTGTAGTTTTTAGGATACAGTACCTATATTAAATATACCCATGCCCTAGTGTCTCATTTAAATTCATAGATGTGGCAGAATTAATTAGTGCAAATATTTCTGTAGTTTTTAGGATACAGTACCTATATTAAATAGACCCATGCCCTAGTGTCTCATTTAAATTTATAGATGTGGCAGAATTAATTAGTGCAAATATTTCTGTAGTTTTTAGGATACAGTACCTATATTAAATAGACCCATGCCCTAGTGTCTCATTTAAATTCATAGATGTGGCAGAATTAATTAGTGCATATATTTCTGTAGTTTTTAGGATACAGTACCTATATTAAATAGACCCATGCCCTAGTGTCTCATTTAAATTCATAGATGTGGCAGAATTAATTAGTGCAAATATTTCTGTAGTTTTTAGGATACAGTACCTATATTAAATAGACCCATGCCCTAGTGTCTCATTTAAATTCATAGATGTGGCAGAATTAATTAGTGCAAATATTTCTGTAGTTTTTAGGATACAGTACCTATATTAAATATACCCATGCCCTAGTGTCTCATTTAAATTCATAGATGTGGCAGAATTAATTAGTGCAAATATTTCTGTAGTTTTTAGGATACAGTACCTATATTAAATAGACCCATGCCCTAGTGTCCCATTTAAATTTATAGAAGTGGCGGAATTAATTAGTGCAAATATTTCTGTAGTTTTAGGATACAGTACCTATATTAAATAGACCCATGTCCTAGTGTCTCATTTAAATTCATAGATGTGGCAGAATTAATTAGTACAAATATTTCTGTAGTTTTTAGGATACAGTACCTATATTAAATAGACCCATGCCCTAGTGTCTCATTTAAATTCATAGATGTGGCAGAATTAATTAGTACAAATATTTCTGTAGTTTTTAGGATACAGTACATATATTAAATAGACCCATGCCCTAGTGTCTCATTTAAATTCATAGATGTGGCAGAATTAATTAGTGCAAATATTTCTGTAGTTTTTAGGATACAGTACCTATATTAAATAGACCCATGCCCTAGTGTCTCATTTAAATTTATAGATGTGGCAAAATTAATTAGTGCAAATATTTCTGTAGTTTTTAGGATACAGTACCTATATTAAATAGACCCATGCCCTAGTGTCTCATTTAAATTTATAGATGTGGCAGAATTAATTAGTGCAAATATTTCTGTAGTTTTTAGGATACAGTACCTATATTAAATAGACCCATGCCCTAGTGTCTCATTTAAATTTATAGATGTGGCCGAATTAATTAGTGCAAATATTTCTGTAGTTTTTAGGATACAGTACCTATATTAAATAGACCCATGCCCTAGTGTCTCATTTAAATTCATAGATGTGGCAGAATTAATTAGTGCAAATATTTCTGTAGTTTTTAGGATACAGTACCTATATTAAATAGACCCATGCCCTAGTGTCTCATTTAAATTCATAGATGTGGCAGAATTAATTAGTGCAAATATTTCTGTAGTTTTTAGGATACAGTACCTATATTAAATATACCCATGCCCTAGTGTCTCATTTAAATTCATAGATGTGGCAGAATTAATTAGTGCAAATATTTCTGTAGTTTTTAGGATACAGTACCTATATTAAATAGACCCATGCCCTAGTGTCTCATTTAAATTCATAGATGTGGCAGAATTAATTAGTGCAAATATTTCTGTAGTTTTTAGGATACAGTACCTATATTAAATAGACCCATGCCCTAGTGTCTCATTTAAATTTATAGATGTGGCAGAATTAATTAGTGCAAATATTTCTGTAGTTTTTAGGATACAGTACCTATATTAAATAGACCCATGCCCTAGTGTCTCATTTAAATTCATAGATGTGGCAGAATTAATTAGTGCAAATATTTCTGTAGTTTTTAGGATACAGTACCTATATTAAATAGACCCATGCCCTACTGTCTCATTTAAATTCATAGATGTGGCAGAATTAATTAGTGCAAATATTTCTGTAGTTTTTAGGATACAGTACCTATATTAAATAGACCCATGCCCTAGTGTCTCATTTAAATTCATAGATGTGGCAGAATTAATTAGTGCAAATATTTGTGTAGTTTTTAGGATACAGTACCTATATTAAATAGAACCATGCCCTAGTGTCTCATTTAAATTTATAGATGTGGCAGAATTAATTAGTGCAAATATTTCTGTAGTTTTTAGGATACAGTACCTATATTAAATAGACCCATGCCCTAGTGTCTCATTTAAATTTATAGATGTGGCCGAATTAATTAGTGCAAATATTTCTGTAGTTTTTAGGATACAGTACCTATATTAAATAGACCCATGCCCTAGTGTCTCATTTAAATTCATAGATGTGGCAGAATTAATTAGTGCAAATATTTCTGTAGTTTTTAGGATACAGTACCTATATTAAATAGACCCATGCCCTAGTGTCTCATTTAAATTCATAGATGTGGCAGAATTAATTAGTGCAAATATTTCTGTAGTTTTTAGGATACAGTACCTATATTAAATATACCCATGCCCTAGTGTCTCATTTAAATTCATAGATGTGGCAGAATTAATTAGTGCAAATATTTCTGTAGTTTTTAGGATACAGTACCTATATTAAATAGACCCATGCCCTAGTGTCTCATTTAAATTCATAGATGTGGCAGAATTAATTAGTGCAAATATTTCTGTAGTTTTTAGGATACAGTACCTATATTAAATAGACCCATGCCCTAGTGTCTCATTTAAATTTATAGATGTGGCAGAATTAATTAGTGCAAATATTTCTGTAGTTTTTAGGATACAGTACCTATATTAAATAGACCCATGCCCTAGTGTCTCATTTAAATTTATAGATGTGGCAGAATTAATTAGTGCAAATATTTCTGTAGTTTTTAGGATACAGTACCTATATTAAATAGACCCATGCCCTAGTGTCTCATTTAAATTTATAGATGTGGCAGAATTAATTAGTGCAAATATTTCTGTAGTTTTTAGGATACAGTACCTATATTAAATAGACCCATGCCCTAGTGTCTCATTTAAATTTATAGATGTGGCAGAATTAATTAGTGCAAATATTTCTGTAGTTTTTAGGATACAGTACCTATATTAAATAGACCCATGCCCTAGTGTCTCATTTAAATTTATAGATGTGGCAGAATTAATTAGTGCAAATATTTCTGTAGTTTTTAGGATACAGTACCTATATTAAATAGACCCATGCCCTAGTGTCTCATTTAAATTTATAGATGTGGCAGAATTAATTAGTGCAGATATTTCTGTAGTTTTTAGGATACAGTACCTATATTAAATAGACCCATGCCCTAGTGTCTCATTTAAATTTATAGATGTGGCAGAAATAATTAGTGCAAATATTTCTGTAGTTTTTAGGATACAGTACCTATATTAAATAGACCCATGCCCTAGTGTCTCATTTAAATTTATAGATGTGGCAGAATTAATTAGTGCAAATATTTCTGTAGTTTTTAGGATACAGTACCTATATTAAATAGACCCATGCCCTAGTGTCCCATTTAAATTCATAGATGTGGCAGAATTAATTAGTGCAAATATTTGAGTAGTTTTAGGATACAGTACCTATATTAAATAGACCCATGCCCTAGTGTCTCATTTAAATTATAGATGTGGCAGAATTAATTAGTGCAAATATTTCTGTAGTTTTTAGGATACAGTACCTATATTAAATAGACCCATGCCCTAGTGTCTCATTTAAATTTATGGATGTGGCAGAATTAATTAGTGCAAATATTTCTGTAGTTTTTAGGATACAGTACCTATATTAAATAGACCCATGCCTAGTGTCTCATTAAATTTATAGATGTGGCAGAATTAATTAGTGCAAATATTTCTGTAGTTTTTAGGATACAGTACCTATATTAAATAGACCCATGCCCTAGTGTCTCATTTAAATTCATAGATGTACAGAATTAATTAGTGCAAATATTTCTGTAGTTTTTAGGATACAGTACCTATATTAAATAGACCCATGCCCTAGTGTCCTCATTTAAATTCATAGATGTGGCAGAATTAATTAGTGCAAATATTTCTGTAGTTTTTAGGATACAGTACCTATATTTAAATAGACCCATGCCCTAGTGTCTCATTTAAATTTATAGATGTGGCAGAATTAATTAGTGCAAATATTTCTGTAGTTTTAGGATACAGTACCTATATTAAATAGACCCATGCCCTAGTGTCTCATTTAAATTCATAGATGTGGCAGAATTAATTAGTGCAAATATTTCTGTAGTTTTAGGATACAGTACCTATATTAAATAGACCCATGCCTAGTGTCTCATTTAAATTCATAGATGTGGCAGAATTAATTAGTGCAAATATTTCTGTAGTTTTTAGGATTACAGTACCTATATTAAATAGACCCATGCCCTAGTGTCTCATTTAAATTTATAGATGTGGCAGAATTAATTAGTGCAAATATTTCTGTAGTTTTTAGGATACAGTACCTATATTAAATAGACCCATGCCTAGTGTCTCATTTAAATTCATAGATGTGGCAGAATAATTAGTGCAAATATTTCTGTAGTTTTAGGATACAGTACTATATTAAATAGACCCATGCCCTAGTGTCTCATTTAAATTTATAGATGTGCAGAATTAATTAGTGCAAATATTTCAGTAGTTTTTAGGATACAGTACCTATATTAAATAGACCCATGCCCTAGTGTCTCATTTAAATTCATAGATGTGGCAGAATTAATTAGTGCAAATATTTCTGTAGTTTTTAGGATACAGTACCTATATTAAATAGACCCATGCCCTAGTGTCTCATTTAATTATAGATGTGGCAGAATTAATTAGTGCAAATATTTCTGTAGTTTTTAGGATACAGTACCTATATTAAATAGACCCATGCCCTAGTGTCTCATTTAAATTTATAGATGTGGCCGAATTAATTAGTGCAAATATTTCTGTAGTTTTAGGATACAGTACCTATATTAAATAGACCCATGCCCTAGTGTCTCATTTAAATTCATAGATGTGGCAGAATTAATTAGTGCAAATATTTCTGTAGTTTTTAGGATACAGTACCTATATTAAATAGACCCATGCCCTAGTGTCTCATTTAAATTCATAGATGTGGCAGAATTAATTAGTGCAAATATTTCTGTAGTTTTTAGGATACAGTACCTATATTAAATATACCCATGCCCTAAGTGTCTCATTTAAATTCATAGATGTGGCAGAATTAATTAGTGCAAATATTTCTGTAGTTTTTAGGATACAGTACCTATATAAATAGACCCATGCCTAGTGTCTCATTTAAAATTTATAGATGTGCAGAATTAATTAGTGCAAATATTTCTGTAGTTTTTAGGATACAGTACCTATATTAAATAGACCCATGCCCTAGTGTCTCATTTAAATTCATAGATGTGGCAGAATTAATTAGTGCATATATTTCTGTAGTTTTTAGGATACAGTACCTATATTAAATAGACCCATGCCCTAGTGTCTCATTTAAATTCATAGATGTGCAGAATTAATTAGTGCAAATATTTCTGTAGTTTTTAGGATACAGTACCTATATTAAATAGACCCATGCCCTAGTGTCTCATTTAAATTCATAGATGTGGCAGAATTAATTAGTGCAAATATTTCTGTAATATTTCTGTAGTTTTTAGGATACAGTACCTATATTAAATAGACCCATGCCCTAGTGTCTCATTTAAATTCATAGATGTGGCAGAATTAATTAGTGCAAATATTTCTGTAGTTTTTAGGATACAGTACCTATATTAAATAGACCCATGCCCTAGTGTCCCATTTAAATTTATAGAAGTGGCGGAATTAATTAGTGCAAATATTTCTGTAGTTTTAGGATACAGTACCTATATTAAATAGACCCATGTCCTAGTGTCTCATTTAAATTCATAGATGTGGCAGAATTAATTAGTACAAATATTTCTGTAGTTTTTAGGATACAGTACCTATATTAAATAGACCCATGCCCTAGTGTCTCATTTAAATTCATAGATGTGGCAGAATTAATTAGTACAAATATTTCTGTAGTTTTTAGGATACAGTACATATATTAAATAGACCCATGCCCTAGTGTCTCATTTAAATTCATAGATGTGGCAGAATTAATTAGTGCAAATATTTCTGTAGTTTTTAGGATACAGTACCTATATTAAATAGACCCATGCCCTAGTGTCTCATTTAAATTTATAGATGTGGCAGAATTAATTAGTGCAAATATTTCTGTAGTTTTTAGGATACAGTACCTATATTAAATAGACCCATGCCCTAGTGTCTCATTTAAATTTATAGATGTGGCAGAATTAATTAGTGCAAATATTTCTGTAGTTTTTAGGATACAGTACCTATATTAAATAGACCCATGCCCTAGTGTCTCATTTAAATTTATAGATGTGGCAGAATTAATTAGTGCAAATATTTCTGTAGTTTTTAGGATACAGTACCTATATTAAATAGACCCATGCCCTAGTGTCTCATTTAAATTCATAGATGTGGCAGAATTAATTAGTGCAAATATTTCTGTAGTTTTTAGGATACAGTACCTATATTAAATAGACCCATGCCCTAGTGTCTCATTTAAATTCATAGATGTGGCAGAATTAATTAGTGCAAATATTTCTGTAGTTTTTAGGATACAGTACCTATATTAAATAGACCCATGCCCTAGTGTCTCATTTAAATTCATAGATGTGGCAGAATTAATTAGTGCAAATATTTCTGTAGTTTTTAGGATACAGTACCTATATTAAATAGACCCATGCCCTAGTGTCTCATTTAAATTCATAGATGTGGCAGAATTAATTAGTGCAAATATTTCTGTAGTTTTTAGGATACAGTACCTATATTAAATAGACCCATGCCCTAGTGTCTCATTTAAATTCATAGATGTGGCAGAATTAATTAGTGCAAATATTTCTGTAGTTTTTAGGATACAGTACCTATATTAAATAGACCCATGCCCTAGTGTCTCATTTAAATTCATAGATGTGGCAGAATTAATTAGTGCAAATATTTCTGTAGTTTTTAGGATACAGTACCTATATTAAATAGACCCATGCCCTACGTGTCTCATTTAAATTTCATAGATGTGGCAGAATTAATTAGTGCAAATATTTCTGTAGTTTTTAGGATACAGTACCTATATTAAATAGACCCATGCCCTAGTGTCTCATTTAAATTCATAGATGTGGCAGAATTAATTAGTGCAAATATTTGTGTAGTTTTTAGGATACAGTACCTATATTAAATAGAACCATGCCCTAGTGTCTCATTTAATTTATAGATGTGGCAGAATTAATT